>CM053580.1:24371943-24448358 GCA_028627135.1 Pseudochirops cupreus
ATGTATATGTATATATATATGTGTATGTATATATATATATATATATATATGCAATTATTATTATTATTATTGACTACATCCAACTGGAACTTGAGATACACAGGCACTGCAGTTGGGAGATCCATCCTGCCCTACCAAAAAGTGACATAGGAGGGAATAGACTGGGGGAGGGGGGAAACACTGGGATGGCTGTTTTGGGGTGGTGGGCGGGGGAAAGACGGGGAGAAAATATGTAACTCAAAAAAAAATTTTAATAAAAAAAAGAAAAAACAAAAAAAAAACACCATGAAATGTTGCTGTATAGATAAGAGATTAGATTTTTTTTGCTTGGTCCCAGCATGTAAAGTTAGGAGAAATGTCTGGAAGATGCAAAGAGGCAGATTTAGGCTTTTCTTAGCCATTAGAGCTGCCCCAGAGTAAAAGGGGCTACTTCATGGTGTGTTCCCTCTCAGATGTTTTCAGGATTGGGTGACCACTTATTGGATATATCATAGGGTTTTGTTTTTAGGTATGGGTTAGTCATAGGTCCCTTTTGACTCTGAAATCAGAATGATTCCATTCCCTTTAAGGACATTGGGCTTGATATTGTAGAAGGTGAAACAATAATTAAAATGTGGTATTTTCATTGTTAATTGAGTTTACAATTGAGTGGAAAAGATAAGATGTGATACAATGTGTGTTATGAGAGGTATAATTAATGCTATAGATTTTGTTGTTGTTGTGTTGTTTTTTCTTTTTTACTCCCGGCAGACACCTACTTTGAAATAAACACCTTTTTAGGATGGCACTGTTTAGTGTTTCTTCACTTACAAGAGAAGAAGCCTCAGCTGATACATTCGTACCCCAAAACAACACCAATAAGCATTCCAATGAGAATATACCTGGTAATTTTCCTAGCTAGAAGTCCTACACATGGATGCCATCAGTATTCCAGTTTTTGTGCACAATAATTGGCAGTCTGAATTTAGCCCATTTTAAACTGAATTTACAACTACGGATGTTTCTGAAATAATTTTAAGTGATAGAGAATCTGATTATTGCATGAGCTATTTTGCAATGATAGAAGAAACAATTTGACTACAGGTTAAGTGAGTACATTAAAAAGGAAGACAATTACTTTTAAATGGATTTCTAATGAAATGCTTGTAGGTTCTTAAATTCAGCATAGTGCAGAGGTGCACTTTAAATGAAAATAGTCTCTTGAATTTGAAGCTAAAATTGTTTGCAGAAGAATATGAACCCACTTTGTTTCATTGGGCAATAAGTTTGAAGGTGTGTATTTGAATAAGAAAGCACAAAAAAAAATGGGGCGACAGGGGAGGAAGTTATCATTATAGCTACCCTCTTAGATTTCATTCAGCTAAAAGGGTCCCTAGAAAGGTTCTCTGGGCCATAGGAACCAGAGTTTGTTGTGGCTTATTATCAGAGGCACCCCTGGTGAATAGCTTTCCTAATGTTGTTTTGTTTTTGTTTTCTTTCTGATATATTGGACTGCAGTCGTGCAGACAACTTTCAAAAGTGTTGTATACTGGTGGCAGTGAATAGAGCACCAGCCTGGGAGTCAGGAGGACCTGAGTTCAAATTCAGCCTCAGATACTTGACACTTAATTGTGTGCCCTTGGGCAAGTCACTTAACCCCAATCGCCTGGCCTTCCCCCCTCCAAAAAATAGTGATGTAAACTTGGTATTCAGAGGTAATCAAGATATCAAGAATCTGTAGTTTTCTCAGTGTGGAAATTCTTTCTGCCAGTGATGATTCATACTCCTTCTACTACCATTGGCTTTACGGCATGCTGGAATGGATGCACCTTTGGGACAGGGATCGCATTTTTGCTTGTAATTGTATTCTCAGTGCTTATCCCTGAACGTTTCCCACAGTAAGTGTCTGTTACCTGCCTGCCTACAATCTACCTGATTTTCTTAGTCTTCTGGAGTATCAGAAAGGCTAAGTGATTTGCTAATAGTCACAAAACTAGCAAGTGTCAGAGACAGAATTTGAACTCAGACCTTTGTCTCTATAATTCTAGCACTCTATCCACTATTTCAGACTAGCTGTCTCTCTATGAAAATGTCATGTCTAATTATAGATGATCCTTTTCTATTCAAATCACTTCAAGATTTCACCTACCTACATACCAAAAGAATTGGTCAACTTGATTATTTTCGGACAAAAGTTTGTGAAATAAATTGTTTGCCCAGACTTTCTAGTGAACAGCCTGATAAGTCAACACAATCAAAAGGATTGAACCAAATAATGGCATTGGGGTTGGGTTCTTTTCCTAATTTATTATGTGTTTATGCACATAATTTTGTAATATGTATACATGCACATACACACAAATATATTTAAATTATTTGCAAATAATATATTTAACAAGCGTATTGTTATAAATTTGTGTGTCTATATACATATTTATATAACATATAATACATGACATATTATATATACTTTTACAAGCAAAATTACTTACAGATAAACATCTACGTACATACGTGTGCATGTATGACTGTGTATGTCGAAGCAATTTTACAGGGAAAAAAAAGCAAATGTGGTTGTTTATTTTTCTTTTGAACAAATTTTAAGGAGATGGAAATATAAAGGTTTCTTGTTAAAGGAAAAAAAATGATTAGTGTTTATTTTAGCTTGTTATTACTTCCTCTGTACTTTTGTGCACCTTCACCAGCACAGAGCCAATGTTATCAAACCACTCAATAATGATACTAGGAGTCATACTACTCAAGAGATGTAATGTACCTCTGAGCCATGATTGCAAAGACATTTCAAAATATGAGGCATAAAGCTAAAACTTTTGAATGGTGACTTCTTCCTTTCCTAAAAGAAAGTTCATTTATGATACTCAGTAAGATATAAATGACCATCAGCATCCTGCTTGTTTCCCAGTCCTGGTTTTATCATCCAGTCACTGCTATCACTCCACCTTCTCAGTCTTACCTCTCACCTCTCCCCCTTTTGATCCATCATCTATACTGCTCCCAATGAGTTTTTGTAACCCATAGATCTGACCGTGGTATCCTTCTATTCCATAAACTTAAGCAACTCCTTATTACACTTAAAATTTTTTGTAGCTTGATACCTTCCCATCTTATTACCAAACAGTTCTTTTTTTGTTTTGTTTTGTTTTTGCTTTTTTGGAGGGGGAAGGTAGGACAATTGGGATTTAGTGACTTGCCCAAGGTCACACAGCTAGTTTTTGTGCTAAGTGTCTGAGGTCACATTTGAACTCAGGTCCTCCTGACTCCAGGGCCAGTGCTCTATTCAGTATGCCACCTAGCTGCCCCAATCACTGAACATTTCTGTTTGCAGTCAGCAAGCAATTTCTGTGAACCAGACATTGGGCTAAGTGTTAAGGAAACAAATAAAAGCCAAAACAGGCTTCAAAGACAAGGTAGTCTAGTGGAGAAGACAACACAGGTACATAGGAGATATAAAGTAAATGGAAGTTAATCTGAAAAGGGAAGGCAAAATCAGATGGAGAAGACTTCTGGGAGCAGGGAGGGGAGGTGTTAGATTTTGAGGTGAGTCTTGAAGGAACAAAAGAAAATTACAAGGAGGGAGTGATGGGGCAGAGCATTCCAGGAATGAGCACCAGCCAGTGGAAAGGCATAGAGATGGGGGATGGGAGTAACATCTTCAAAACTTACAGTACACCAGTGCAGCTAGATCATAGGGTGTGTGCAGGGGATTACAGTGTAAGATATCTGGAAAGGTAGATAGGGAGAATGCCATGTTAACTTGATGGAGATGGAGCTGGGTGCTCTTAAAGATCCCATTGCTCTTAAAAATATGAGACACTGCCTCAGAAGTTTGTAACTACCTCTTACTGGAGATCTACAAGGTAAATCTTGGTGATCACTTGTAGTGTACACTCTAGAAGAGATTATTGGACTAACTAGCCATTGAGGTCCCTTTCAGTTCTACAATTCTGGAATTCTGGAATTATTTCAGGGATTTGTGATTCTATAGTTGTAGACACTTCTTCCATGCCTTCGTAGGTATTTGCCTCCCAATTAAAAAAAAAATTACCTAGGGGCAGCTAGGTGGCACAGAGAGTAGAGCACCAGCCCTGGAATCAGCAGGATCTGAATTCAAATCCAACCTCAGACACTTAACACTTACTAGCCATATGACCTTAGGCAAGTAACTTAACCCCAATTGCCCTGCCTTCCTCCTTCCAAAAAGCAGGGGGGAAAATCACTTGGTGGCACATTTTTTGGTGACAAGTCTCTCTTGGTTTAACTAGGATTCCTAGTTAAATTACTGGTCAATTCCTCAGACTGCTGATGTTCCCAAGGCCTTTCCAGATTGGTGGGTCTTGCCAGAGCTTCCTTGTCATTGTCTTCTAGAACCTAGGGTTACTGGGAATTCTAAAGTACGATTTTAGCCAAGACCTTGATGAAATTCAGTAAGCCAGGTGTACAATCTAACTCTGACTCCCCCTTGCTGTACCAAGGTTATGGTTATGGTTCTCCTAATCTGCAGACTCACAGAGCTTACTTTCTCTGAGGAATTGGATTGTTTTGTGTGTGCATTTTTTTAGACATCATAACTCTGGTGTTGAATAGCTCGGGGGTATCTTTTCAATTCCCGAAGCAAACATCATAGGTATTCTTGGAGCCCTGAGAAGTGCTGAGAAAGAATATGGGTTGAAAATGTATCTTGGAAAAACTCGATCTAATGGGCCACTGAGCATAAAAGCAGCAAGGCCTCTGCTCCTTCTGCTTTTGAAGATCACAGGAGAAATCCTGGTTAACTTAAAGACTCTCCTGTCTCCCCAGTTCTCTGGTGAACCATTGGCTGGTCCTTAAATAGTCCCAAGGCTACTGTGAACATTTTATTTACGACTTTGGAGCTTGCCAGTGGTTACAATGTTTCCTGTTGAAGGTACTACATTGTTATCAGTATGCTAAACCTGAACTTGGACATAGATAACTAGTAGTAGCGGATATTGTACATTTCAACCTGGATGGGTATGTAGATTCCCAAAGCTGTCCCTTGCTTTACACTGAGGGGCAAAAGGATTAAACGGATTGCCTAAAACCATATGAATAGTAAAGCACTGGACTTGGGTGCAGAAGACAGTTGGGCATGTGTCCTGCCTCTGACACTCAGAGGGGCAGTTCTTCTGCAAGTCTCTTCGCCTTTCAAAGCCTCAGTGTCCACATCTATAAAATGGGGAGATAATACCCACAGCAATAGCATATAAGGATATTATGAATATTGAATAAGATTAATTAATGTACATAAAGTGTTCTACAGACCTTAAAACATTAGATAAGAGTGATTATTGTTATCATTATTGTTATTAATATTTAAAAGAAGAGAGAGAATTATACTCAGATCCTGAGTCCAAATTCAGTATTCATTCCACTATACAGTAGCTGATTTTATAGCATTTTGTTTAAAAGGAAATTAAGTCTGTATTTAGGTGCCCCCCAAAATTAGCTGAGGCAATAAGGAAGCCAAAGAAGCCAGGACCTAGATACAAGGAAGAAAAGCATTCCAGGCATGGGAGACAACCAGTAAAAAGACATGGCATTGGGAAATGAAGTGGTGTGTAGGAAGTACAGAAAGAAAATCTCTAGATGGGTCATAGAGTAAGTGGAGGGGAGAAAAGTCTAACCAACGAATAAAGGAAGAAGTTAGATTGTTAAGAGCTTTAAAAAGCAAATTGAGGGATTTATATTCCATTTTGGAGATAACAGTGAGTCACTAGAGTTTATTGAGTTGAGTGGTACTGTGGTTAGGGCTTCACTTTAGGACTGTGATTTTGGCACCTGAATGGATGATAAACTAGAGTGGGTAGAGATTTAAAGTAGGAAGAGCAACCAGAAGGAAGGTGATTACAATAGTCATGGAGTGAGATGATGAGGGCCTGTACTAGAATAGTGGCTGCATGCAGCAACAACACAATATTCACAGCACCAACGGCAACTGTGAATATGCTAGCATAGTTCTCAGTTGTGAAATATAACAGACTCTCCATATAGAAGACAGAAGCAAAACATTTATTCAGACACCAGAAAACCAAATCCCAACACCAGAAAATCAAATCAGCAAAGAAGTTAATACACTATAGTACAGCATGAAGTCACACCATCCTTCAACCTTCCCACAAACAAACACTCACAAGCATAACTGTCTCCCTGGGTGTGTCCTCTTTCTCCCACTGTATCTACCTGCTCTGACTCCCAGTTTCCTGTGGGCTCTGCTTCACCCTTTAGCAAATTTCTCCCATCACATTACATTGTGATTGCATTCAATCTATTAGGGAACAGGGAGGGTCTTCAAATTCCCTTAGGCTTATTAAGGGGCAGGGGATTTCCATTACCATTACATCATGGAGTGAGATGATGAGGGCCTGCACCAGAATAGTGGCTACATGAATGGAGAAAAGGGATTGATATGTTGCATATGTAGAAATAAAAATAGTTGGCAATAGGTTGGATTGGGGGGCACGGGATTAGCTAGGGGTCAAAGATGATGGCAAGCCTGACTGACTGGGAGGATAATGATGCCCTTGGTAGAAATAGGAAAGTTCAGAAGAGAAGATGATTTAAGGGAAAGGATGATGAGTTCTCTTTTGGATATTTTGAATTCAAAATGTCTGTTCAAAATCCATTTCAACATGTCTAATGGAAAGTTGATGTAATACTGGAGGTCAGGAGAAAGGTTAGTGTAGGGATAAATACATATGAAAATCATCTGCTTAAAGATGATCATGGAATACATGAAGGCTGATGAGACAACCAGTCAAGATAGTATACAGGAAGAAGAGAAAGGGACCAAGGACAGACTGTTGGAGAACACTTACAGTTAGTGGTCAATACCTGGATAAAGATCCAGCAAAGGAGAATAGCCAGACAGATGGCAGAAGAAACAGAAGAGAACAGCGCTATAAAAAACCTAGAGAGGACAGATTATCTAAAACAAGAGAGGACTGGCAAAATCAAAGGCTTCAGAAAGGTCAGGGTTAGGGATTGAGAAATCTTCCATTAGATTTGGCAATTAAGAGACCATTAGTAATTTTAGCAAGAGCAATTTCAGCTGAATGTTAAGGTTGGGAGACAGATTGTAGAGGGTTTAAGACAGTGGTTCTCAACCTTCCTAATGCCACAACCCTTTAATATTTGTATATGGGTGTATCTGCATGTGGGCAGACCTACCTGGAGACAGATAGAGGAGCAGTGTCTTGGTTCCTAAGACCATTGGAAATATGTGTTTTCCGATGATCTTAGGCAACCCCTGTAACCCCTGTGAAAAGATCATTTGACCTCCAAAGAGGTCATGACCCACAGGTTGAGAACTGCTGTTTTAAGAAGAGATGGAGTGAGGGAAGTAGAGGGCACTAATTGTAGATGGCTTTCTCAAAGAGTTTAGCCATGAAAGGGAAAAGAGATGTAGGGCAATACCTAGAAGGATGGTTGGATTGTGTGATATGTTTTTGTTTTTGTTTTTAAAGGAGGGGGTGCAGGAGGAGTAGGTGGCCATGTTAATAGGTAGGAGAAAGAAGCTGGTAAAGAAGAAGAGATTTATGCTATAGTTTAGGGTTTCTTTTTGGCATAGAATGGCTTTGGAGATCCCTTCTGAGTCTCACATCCTATGATTTTGTAATCTAGCCAATGCTGGATCACCTAAGTCTGCACGTGTCATCTGCATTTCACCCCAACCAGTCTCATGCTTGCTCCCTGATTGACCTGCAATAAGGCAAATCTCACAAAAGTTTCTTCTTGTAGGGAAATGGTGGGATACACATGATGTTGTTTAGCCATTTTTCAGTTATGTTCAACTTTTTGTGCCCACATTTGGGGTTTTCTTTGCAGAGATACTAGAGACATTTGCCGTTTCCTTCTCCAGCTCATTTTATAGATGAGGAAACTGAGGCAAACAGTGTTGTGATTTATCCAGGGTCACGCAGCTACTAAGTGTCTGAGATCAGATTTGAACTCAAGAAAATGAGTGTTCCTGACTTCAGGTTCAGCACTTTATCTACTTTCTATCTCATTGCCCCAGTGTGTTGGGTATATATCATACCCTTGATTTATTGTTGGCCAGTGCTTAACTTGACCCTCTCCCTCTTGCTTCTTCTTCTGTGAAGTCAGAGGGCAATGGTCAAGCTTCCCCTGCTGATTTCATCAATATTCTTACTCCAACCTAACTCTAGTGTGATGCAGTGTGGTTCAATAGAGAGACACTAGGTTTGAAGTTGAAGGGTGTGGCTTTGAAGATCATATCTCTGATTTTATGCTTATGTGACCTGGGTGAAGTTATGTAACCTCTTCTGACCTCAGATTCTTCACCTATGAAAAAAGAGGATGGTTGAACAACTGTAAGTATGAATGTGTATGTATATAAACGTACACATTGGGCACATATATGCATGTATTCATGTGTGTACAGGTACACATGTACACACATATATAGATGAATGTGTACATACATGCATCAGTACAAAGGCATGTCATTTATAAAGTGCCTTTATCTACATACATCTATATATACACATATATTATGTATAATCTATCAATGAAAGGAAGGAGGGAAGGACATCTGTCTTTTTCTGTCCTCCCTCACCTTTGTTCCTCCTCTGTCTTTGTTCCTCTCTTGTATTCTTAGCTTCTAATTTGTTTTAGTTGCCATCAAGTTATTTTATATTTAGTTTATAGCATTGTATCTGCATACATACGTAATATCCTTGTCCTTTCTCTTGCATAAGATCACATGCTCTAGGAGGGCTGAGACCACATCTTAAATATCTTTTTGTCATCCTTGACAGTTAGGAAGATGTGCTATTTCACACAAAAAATCATTTAATAAATTGTGAATGCTTGAATGAATTAAGGAACTTCACCATAGAGAGAAGGGTGTTGCCTCTCTTTAACCAAACATTCACCAGAACTTCCCTGGCCACACTTTTCTGTCTCCTGACCCTTGTAGAAGGGTCAGAGGTTAGCTCTGGAACTCCCAGGATATCTGCCTCTGAGTGTCCTCTGCCAGAGCCTGGCCACACTTTTCTGTCTCCTGACCCTTGTAGAAGGGTCAGAGGTTAGCTCTGGAACTCCCAGGATATCTGCCTCTGAGTGTCCTCTGCCAGAGAAGTGAGCTGGGAACCCCGGGTTCAAAAATCCAAGTATCTTCAGAGTTACCTGAAAGCAGTTTCTCACTTCATCCAAAGAGTCCATGTCCCCAGAGAACCTCAGAAATCTGTTCCCAAGTCCAGTTCCTACAGTCTCATCAAAAATATAAAGTCATTCTCAAGCCTATTTTTTTCTGAAGATTAAGCCGTGTGACTCATTCGTCACCCTTAGCCCAGATGTTTGCATTTCTCCTGTTGTCTGTTTATAGATAGCTTTGAATACAGTTCTAGAAATGCCGTCTCTGACTCAAGAACAGATTGTTAAATGATCAGTGTGAACATTTATACCTGAAAATTTGGCAAATGATGTAAATGAGGGCTTGGTTTATTGCTTTGTTGATAATTTAGACTTTAGAGTTTGATGGATAAAATGTGAAAAATGCAGATTATTGTGTTAGGCATACATCAGTTCCCACCCCCCAAACTGGTTGTTAAACATTGAGTAGACTGACACATAGTAGGCACTTAATAAGAGCTTATGTTCTTCCCCCTTTCCTCCCAGCACAATACTGCTTGCACCCCTGTAGCCTCTTCTCTGACTGATTCCTCCTAGAATTTCCATTTGAAGGAGGGCACTCAAGCTATCCATGCCTTCATTCCTCTACAGGAGGTACCCCTGATTTTCTGGTCTTTCACTACCCTGTCCCAACATGGGTACCCCCTAAAAGAGCAATTAGAATTGCCATCCTAATCAGAGTAACCACTTTTTCCTAGTTTCTCCATTTACTGTACATAGGGAGAAAATAGAAGAAATAATAACAAGCATTTATATATAATAACAAGCATATATATATCATAATTGAATCTATGTTATAACATAGATTCAATTACAGCACAAAACTATTTAGGCTTGGCCTTCCTGCTGTGTGTCTCATGTAACATGGTCCTAAGCTCAGAACAAAGAGACAACATATTACAAATACTGTAACACTGACATATCATGGCCTTTAGGGATGTTCTAAGTGGGATGACACTTTGCTTGGAGTTCACACTTTCATATATATTAGAGAATTCACACTGGGAAGAAATCCTGTTGATGTAATGAGTGTGGGAAGCCTTGGTCAAAGCTCACATCTTATTTGCCAGAAGACAACTCTCATTAATACCACTGGTTATGGGCACTGTGTCAAAGCAGTGAAGGCTTTTTTAGTGAGATCAAAGTTGAGACCAGTGATTTCCAATGGAGTATACAAGGTTGTTACATGGTAGGTTTCAAAATTTCCTCCCCCCTCCCCCCGACATCCATATTCCCCAGTTTCTGCTTCCAGTGAGAGTTTGCCAATTACTTTTCCTGGCTTTGTCTTTGGAAGGTCAGAACAGCAATCTTACTGGGGATGATATGTATTCCTCGGTATTTTTCAGGTTACTCCTCGGAAAGTAAAGTTGAAAGAGAGGGAGGGGTGGGAAAAGAGGAAAGAAAGGAAGAGGAGTCCCTAAGATCTAGTGATAAGAATGGATTTTTCAGGAATTCTTCTCTTGCCATCTTAAACATTTGGTCTACCATGATTCTTGACTGCACAATATCCTGTGTCATGAGGAAAATAAGTTTGAACACCTCTGTTGAGATCAGTAAATTTGTGATCAGTATTAAGACTCAGAGTGCATGGTTTGGCACAAATACTAAGGATGTGGGATTTTTACTGGGTTTTGAAAAATCGCAGATTTAGAGTTGAAAGGGAACTGAAAGGACAAATCGTCTAACCCCTCATTTTGCAAATTCGAAAAATGGAGAGCAGAGATGACAAAGTCATAGAGGCAGCAAGTGGAAAAGTTGAGTTTCAATCCAGGCCCTCTGACCCCAAATCTAATACTCTCCTGATTCTACCATAGGAACTGGTTCTAAGAAGCTATAGCATGAACAGTGCCCACATCCCAGCAAACCATCTTAGCAGAAGGGCTAAAATAGGGTGAGAGTGGGTAACCCCCAATTAGGGGGGTGTCTATTCCAAGCATATGAAGACTTCCTCTGGTGGAATAGACAGATGAGAACCAAAATCAACTTGGCCACCATCTCCCTTAGTCCTTGGTGGAGGCTTTCTAAGACCCTGAGCCCAAGAATCTCTGCAATAGCAATTCTTCCAGCTAGTGTCCCCCAACAAGTTGGCAAGTGTTCCCCCAAGCACTAGAGCTGCATCTATTTAAGAATTAGAAAAGAACATTCTTGTCACCAAAGTCCTTGGTATTATCAAATGGTTCAACATTTGAAACTGATATGATTTTAACAGTGATTAAATCAGTCACCATCTGCCTTATCATATACCCCTAAGGACTAAGGACACTTCCCTAACATGTTGTTCCTCCCACTAGAATGTGAGTTCCTTGAGATCAGAGATGATCTTACTTTTCCATGTGAATCCCAGTGTTTATCACAGTGCTTTGTACATAGTAAGTGCTTAGTAAATGTATTCATTCATGCATTCACTCATTCATCCAAAGGTTTGAATGATTGGAATGTTTTTGTACCATTTCCTAACTGAAAGGAAGATGTGAGCACTTAATAGGGCACTAGATAAGGCAGAAAATGTAGGTCTATTTTTGTTGTGTGTTTGTTTCTAAATTTTGTCCAACTCTTTGTAACCCCTGTGGGGTTTTCTTAGCAAAGATGCTGAAGTGGTTTGCCATTTCCTTCTCCAGATCATTTTATAGATGAAGAAAGTGAGGCAAACAGGGTTAAGTGACTTGCCTGAGGTCACATAGCTAGTAAGTGTCTGAGGCTGTATTTGAACTCAGGAAGATGAATCTTTCTGACTCCAGATGTAGCAGTCTATGTACTATACCACCTAGCTGCCCTTAGTTCTAATTATGCAAGGTCTTTAATAAAGGCTTGAAAAGTCAATTTACTTTGGTTCTGGGATACAAGCAGTCATGAGGAAAACTGTCTTTATATATTTAAATGTGTTCTGAGTCACTTTTCATGGTAAAGGGGTAGAAATAGTAGGATAGAGACTAGATCTATGATTTCGTTATAAGGAACTGCCAGGTAAGGAAATTACCTCTCCCAAAGCCAATCTTCTACAACTTATAGTCTTATCAAGTTTCCTAGAGTACTGAGAAGTTAAGCAACTTTCAGGGTGTCTCAGCTAGTAAGTCTCAGAAGTGGAATTAGAATTCTGGTCTTTTCTGGTACCAAGGCCAGCTCCCTATCCTTTATAACATGATGCTTCATTTTGGCTTTATGGATTCTAGAGTTAGAGAACCCAAGTTCAAATCCTCCCTCTGACATTTTACTGTCTATATCACCTGCAATCAACATATGCCCCAGTTTATACGGGTGTAAAATCAGGCAAATTAAATTGGATGGTCTTTAAGGTCATTTCCTCTTCTAGTTTTATAATCCTATGATGTAATCAAGGAACTTGACTTGCCCTGGGGCTGAATTTTCTCATCTGTAAAATGTGATACTTGGACTAGAAGACCTCAGGGGTTCTTTCCAGGCCCCAGTCAACATCCTCTGCTCCCATTAGAAGGGTTTCATTTTCTTTTAATCAGCATAGTGGGGGTGGCGAAGGCTGAGTTCTAAAGAATAGGGTTTCCTCATTCTAGTTTTGGTATTGTTTTATAATGAAGAGGCTTAGATTCAAAGTCAGAAGACCTGTGTTCAAATCCCAGTTTTGTCCCTTGCTTCAATGTCATCAGGGGGCATAGTGCAGAGAGTACTAATCTTGGAGTCAAAAAGATCCGGGTTCAAATCCTGCCTCAGACACTCACTTGCTGTGTGATCTCAGGCAAGTCACTTAACCTGTCTACCTCCAATTTCTCATCTGTAAAATTAGGGGAATAGGTAAGTACTTCAGCAATGCTGTTATGAGAATCAAATGAGATCATACATGCAGTATGCTTTGCAAGTCTTGAAGTGTTTTATAAAAGTTCAGTATTATTGTAGCTACTGTTGTTGTTTGTTTCCTCATCTATTAAATGAGGAAGTTGGAGGTTGATTCCAACTGTGAATTCTATGATATTCTCACAAAATTGCCAGATCAGGATTTCCCATTCCTCTTAAAATAAGGAAGAGCCCCTAGGGTGGTCATGCTGTGCTCTGAAAGATTAAAAGAAAGAATTGACCTGGAATACAGTCTCACTCTCTACCAAGGGCTGTGCTATAGCAAAATTGTGTTTACCCCCTGTGTGCTGTCCCAGGGAGAAGGGTAGCTGACCTTTTGAGCATTTTGCTTCTGTCAAGTGATGTGCTATTGAATTACCTAGTGCACAATGTCCCCACCATTGTGTTCTGATTTGATTCTTCCCTGTGGCACAAGCTTTTGATACATATAGTGAGGTCTCTCTGGCTTCGCTCTCCCAGAAGAAGCCTGCTACATCTCCTGCTCAGGTCTCCAGGGGTACTTTGAGGGGTTTGAGAGTACCCCATTCCCAATGCCATTGACTTGAGTTCTCACTGACTGTACCTCATCTTTATAATATTAGATACTTAATATCTATTAGCTTGTCCAAAGGGATATTTACTTAAAAGATAGAAGAAAGAGGGAAAAAGTACAACTATGTGCCCCCAACCTTTTAGGGACACACCCTCCTCTGTACCATTTTGTTCTCTGGGGTGAATGGGGCTAATACTAAAAGTTAACTTTCTAAATAACATTGGTCCCAGCAAAATAGCATCCACATATGGCATGACTTTTTGGATGCATCCTTATCTCCACTACCACTGACTGTGTCCCAAAAGGTCACTGCTTGCTTCTTGGGGGAAGGGTGCTGGGCTGGCTTCCACACTATGGCCTTTAACTATCAGGTTTCTGGAGGCCCACTCTCTGACCTTTTGAAACTCATAAAGTCAGAGTCTCCAGATTAATCTCTGTTGAATAGAATGAAATGAGCTGAGGAGAAGGTAAGTCTGGCAAACAAAGTCTGTTTTCGTGAGGCTATATGACCTCAGAGTCCAGGGAGAAGACTCAGGCCTTTCTCCTTACAGTGTTATCTATATCACCCAACTATCAGCAAAGGAGTCAAAGTACCAGAACAGAACAAAGGAGAAAATGGTTGAGAGCCAAGCTGATCACACTTTTCTGAATGCTCTGAAGTCAATCAAGGAGCCTTCTATTCATCACCAGGCTAGTTGACCAAAATCAATTACAAAATGTCTACACATGCTCCAGTTTCTCTAAGGTATTTGCATTATGAGTCATAGCAACTCTCTCTCAGAAGCAGCTACTAGCCTCTTCTACACAGGGAGATTCCTGCTAAGGTTCTCTGGACGTGAGTCATTCATACAAAAGTTCTGATTGCTTGGAAAATAATAAAATTAAATAAATTACCAAATTTTCAGTGTGAGCATTTTCACCTTGGAAATTGGCAAATGCTACTAACAAGGACTTGATTTATTGTTTTGTTGATTGTCTAGGTTGAGTAAAATGTTAAGAATGCTAATTCAGCTTTTAAATATTTCATGCATACATTTTCCTTCTGGAAAGCCAGTGGTTAAACATTTACCCGCGCATGTCTGATGATAACTGGTCAGTACATTGACAAATATTGCTGATTCTCTATCTACAACATCTCTCACATTTCCCCCTTGTGTCTACTTGCACAATGACCCCCCATCTCAGATTTAATCATCTCTTGCCAAAACTGTTGCTGTAGACTCATAATTAGACTCAGAAGGTCATTGACTTAGATGTGGAGGAGATCTTAGAAGTCATCCCATCAAACCCCTTCTTTGGAAATCCCAACAACTACTTTTATATTCTTCTCACATAACAATCCTTTCGCCGAGCCTCAGCTCAATCCCTAGGACTAAGGTAACTAAAGCTTCCCCAGGTCTGCCCCATGGATTCTTAGCTCACCAGAATCCCAAACTGTGGTTGAATGAGGAGTACAGGGCAAGCAGGAAGCTTCTGGCTCAAGTTTACTGATAAGAACTATGAGACTCCTTCAGGGCAAAGACTGCTGGGATTTTTGTTTGTTTGTTTGTTTGTTTTATCTCTGTTTGTATCCCCAGCACTTAGCACAGTCCCTCACACATAGCAGGTTCTTAATAAATATTTACTGAATGAATGAATATATGAATGAATGAAAGATATTGATGCTGGCCTTCCCTGATGTTGAAAGAATATAAGCAACAGAGTCGTGATTTTAAATTGCACTGGTGACTAACCTCATTTGGGTAGTAGATAGGAGCCCTGGATTTGGAATCAAAAAGACCTGAGTTCAAATCCGCCCTTATTAAGTGTGTGACTCTCAATAAGTTACATCCCCTCTGTCCTACTAAGCTTCCTTATCTGTAAATGAGAATAATAAAAACATACTTCAGAGGATTGTTGTAAGGATCAGATGCAATAATATATGTAAAGTGCTTGCCAAACCTTAAAAGGCCATATTAATGCTAGTTCTTATGGCTAGAGCAGGGAGAAGCAATCTCTATTTCAAGGTTAACACAGAGGTGAGCCAAAAGTGGGCTCCACATGAACTTCCCTATACCTTGGAAAATGTTCTTCAAAGCTGTTGGCTGTGAGGACCTCCCTGGTCTCTAAAGCCTACCCTGAGATATGTGCAAATATGTCTGTTAGTCTGATGATCAAAAGGAACACCCAGGACTGTTATCCAAATCTCTTCTTTTCAGGCAAGGAGTTGATGAAGAAAGGGCATTAAAAGACAAAAAAACAATTTATCTAACTCAAGTTCCACAGGTAAATGGTCACACAATCTAAGCAAAAATAATAAGTAGCAATTCAGGTGGTTTGGAAGCTGGAGTGGGCTCATTGTTGTCTCAGTGGGCATTCATGTGCAAAGTATGTGGATAACAACTTTCATTCTCTTAAACTATTATGCTCCATGACCATCTGAGGGACAGCATCTGGGATAAATAGAGCAAAAACATTTGGGGGGAAGACTTATTTTTTTTAAAGAAAAGAAAAAATGCTAGCATAGTTGGTCTTGCCTGCTGCTACCTTAGAATCACCAGGACAATGGGGGGGTGGGGGTGGGGGAATCCTAATTATTTTATCTTTGCTCACAGTGGTGTCTGTTTACCACAGTTCTGAGAATGGAGGTTTTTCTTAGCATCTCCCATCCCCCATCTTATATATCTCCCGTATTTAATACATTTTAAAATTCAAAATTTTTCCCAGTTTTTCCCCAAAATGTCCCCAAATTTCACACGTTTCCTCCGATAGAGCATCTTTATACTACTACTTTATGTAATATTGGAATTTCTTGCTCTTAATTCATTTGGGCAAAAGTGTGGTGGAAAAGCGTGTGTGTGTGTGTGTGTGTGTGTGTGTGTGTGTGTGTGTGTGTGTGTGTGTGTAAACAGCATTTAGATGAGTGTCTAACATCACAGCAATTGAATCTGCTTCATCCCTCCATAGGGGAGATTCTGTTAGAGAACAACCAATGTTCTCTTCATTTCTGAAAGAATAAGCCAATTTCCCATCATAGGTCATTCCCCCAAAGTCTCTTATTTTCATTTACCTGTTGACATTTGTGGAAAAATAGAGCTAAGTGAAAGCTGATGCAGTTTTAGAGCATGTGCTGAAATCTTTCACAAACTGAATTTCTCTAATCCTTTTGTCTTATCTTCTCATTTTCCTAAATACTTTGGGCAGACGTATCCGAGGGGATACAGTGCTTCAGTGTCCTAGAAAGGATAGGCCAGTCCATTCAAACCAGTTGTATTTGTTGACACAGTCTTTGTCATTTACCAGAGAATGAAGGTTCTATAAGCTGTGCGGAGAGTGCCTACACAATGGCAAAATAATGGGTGGATTCAGTCGATTCGGTGGGAAAAAAGGGAAGCCTCTGTAAATCAATTATTTCTGCTTGCTTCAACCAACCATTAGATTGATTGAATTAAAATTAATTTAATTGTTTTTGCTTTTGCTATTGTACTATTGTTTAAATGGGGCCTGATATGCCTTCACCTGCCCAACAATAGATATAACTCCCTATATAATATTTGTGTATGTAAAATAGTTATATAATACAATTGTGTATATATTATAGAAAGGAATAGAGTAGTACTGATATAAGCTTAAGGTTCGCCAAGTGCTTTACCAATATTATTTCATTTTTCTCCTCACAATAACACTGAGACAAAGTTGCTATAATTATCCACTTTTTTACAAATGTGGACACTGAGGTAAAGAGCAGGTTAGTGACTTTCCCAGGGTTTCACAGCTAGCAGCAAGTGTTTTCCTGACTCCAGGTACTGTCCTCTATTTACTGAGTCACCAAAGGACAAAGGGAGACAGCATGACTTATGGTCTGGAGTCAGTTGGGCTCTGAATTCGGGTCCTGACTCTGACATATTCTAGCATTATCTTGAATAAATCACTTCATTTCTTAATATCCTAAGGGACCCACAAAGACTATAAATTGCAGAGAAGTTTCTGATCTTCATTGAATCAGGGAATTTCCTCAATGGGATGAAATCAGAGGAATGGATCTATGTGTGTACCATGTGTGGGCACACACACATACATAATTTCATCTTTAAAGGACCTCCATGCATGGAAACTCTCTCCATGGATGCAGACATGTAAATTGGCAATTTCTCATCTCCTAGAGTTGTCTGAGGCCACTCAGAGGGTAAGTGACATTTCAATAGTCACACAGCAAAACCAGAACCCAGAGATTGCTGAGCTACAAGCTGCCCTGCTACACTACACAAGATAAAACATTTGCTCACCTGGTTATGCAAACATCTTAAATTTTCACTCCTCAGAACTAATTAAAAATACCATATACATACATACATACATATATATACATATATATACACATATATATATACACACACATATGTGTGTGTGGTTGAGTAGTTCAAAAATTAAGTGCCCCTAATATAATAAGTAGTGTTCTTGGTGTTGGGGGAATGGTGTCCATATACAAAAATGAAACAGGTTTTGTTGTTAAGGATCTTACATGCTACTTGGGGAGGCAGGATCCAATATGTCCACAAGTAAGTAAATGAAAAACAATTTGATGAGGATGGAAGCAGTGACCATGTTGAGGGAGAGGGGTTTGAAGTTGTTCAGGAAAGGGTTCTAGAAGAAGGTGGCACATAAGCTTCAGTAGGAGATTCTCAGAGGTAGAGATGAAGAAGGAAGAATGTATGCCAACCTGTGCTGAGGCTCCAAACTGGGATGAGGTTCAGAGTATAGCCACAGTCTAGATTGGCCAAAACAGCGAGCAAACCTAGGGGAGTACCATGAAATGAGTCTGCAAAATTAGATGTGGAAGGCAGATTGTGAAGGACTTCAAATGGGGAGGGGAGCATTTAGGAGTATTCCACTGTATCTTAAAGTCAAGGAGACCCTGAAGACTTCTTAGGGATGGGAGTGGGTAGTCAGAGCTATGTCTTAGGAAGGATATCTGGGCAGCTATGTGAAGGATAAAAAGGAGGAAGGAAAGAAATCAAAAGACCAATTATAAGGCTACTAAAAAAGTCCAGGCAAGAGGGAACGAGGGCCTGAAGTCAAATACTGAACATGTGAATAGAGGAAAGTATATGGATATAAAAAATGTTTTGAAAGTAGAAAGGAGAGGGGAGTGGAGCCAAGATGGTGGCCTAGAAGCAGGAAAACTCTATGAGCTCTCCTCATAACCACTTCAAATATCTCTAAAATATGACTCTGAACAAATTTCAGAGCTACAGGGCCCACAAAGTGACAAAGAGAAACAAATCTCGCATTGAAGGAAGCCCAGAAGGCCAGCAGAAAGGGTCCAACATAGTGTGCTAGAAGCCAGGCCAGCCCCATGTGAGCCATGGTTTTAGCCCCAGGGAGGTCCTAACCAGCAGCAGCTAGAGTGGACTTCTAGAGAGTAAATCACCAGCATCTGTGGTGGTTTCCAGAAATATCAACCCATAAATGCCAAAGACAAAGTAAAAGGTCAGTGGAATTCTGTTGGAACCAAGGGGTACTAGGAGTGTGGTCCATCCTCTGCCCCCAGAGGGAGAAGCAGTGGAGAAGCAGCAGAGGTGTGGCAGCCATGCAGCCGCCTCCATGTGGCTGCTTCAGGGTTCCTGGCCTGGAGATATTAGGGGGACCAAGTGACCATTCAGAGGTTAATCACTCCTGCTTTAACCTGCCTGGATCCAGATCACGGTCTTGAGTGATGGTCCTAAGGTGTGTGACCAGTGAGCCAGAGCTTGTGGGGGCAGCAAGAGGGCACCCAGCTAATAACTCTAGCAGCTGTGAAAACCCCAGCCATTTGAGACAAAGCTGTCCTCTCTGGAAGCAGAGTTCTACTGTGGCAAAGAGCTAGAAAGTCAAGCAATTGAGTGGCAACATGAGCAGGCAAAGGAAGCAAAGCAAGCACTGCAATCAAATGTTAGATTCCTTTTTTGGTGACAAAAAGCATCAAAGCATGGAATGGGAGCAAGACAATGAAGTCAGAAATACTGCACCAAAAGCTTCCAAGAAAAATGTGAACAGTTACAGGCTATGATGGAGCTCAAGAAGGACACTGAAAATCGAGTAAGAGAAGGGGATGAAAAATTGGGAAGAGAAATGAGAATGATGCAAGAAAATCATGAAAAGAGGGTCAACAACCTGACTGAAGGAAATAACACCTTAAAAAATAGACTAACTCAAATGGCAAAAGAGGTCCAAAAAACCAATGAGGAGAAGAATGCCTTAAAAAAACTGAATTTGCCAGATGGGAAAAGAATTTCAAAAGCTCACTGAAGAGAATAATTCCTTCAGAATTAAATTGGAGCAAATGGAAGCTAATGACTTTATCAGAAATCAGATCCAAACAAATGAAAAAATAGAAGGCAATGTGAAGTATCTCGTTGGAAACACCACTGTCCTGGAAAATAGATCCAGGAGAGATAATTTGAAAATTATTGGACTACCTGAAAGCCATGATAAAAAAAAAAAAAACTTAGAAATCATCCTTCAAGAAATTTTTCAGGAATATTGCCCTGATATTTTAGAACCAGTCGGCAAAATAGAAGTTGAAAGAATTCACCAATCACTTCTTGAAATACATCCCAAAAAGAAAACTCCTAGAAATATTATATCCAGGTTCCAGAGTGCTCAGATAAAGGAGAAAATATTACAAGCAGCCAAGAAGAAACAATTTGAATATTGTGGAAACACAATCAGGATAACCCAGGATCTAGCAGCTTCTACATTAAGGGATTGAAGAGCTTGAAATATGATATTCTAGAGGTCAAAGGAGCTAGGATTGAAGCCAAGAGGGGAAAGAATCTGGAATTCAATGTTTTAAAATCAACTTTTAAAATTATTATTATTATTATTATTATTATTATTATTATTATTATTATTATTATATGCAACTGGGAAATAAGATATATAGGCACTGGGGTATGAAGATCCATCTTGCCCTACCTGAAAGTTGGAAGGGATATGCGTGAGGATGTAGGAGAGAGCAGATTGGAGGAGGGTGTATTCAGTGGGATCACTGTTTTGGGGTGGTGGGTAGGGGAAAGATGGAGAAAATGTGCAATTCAAAATCTTGTGAAATTGAATGTTGTAAACTAAAAATAAAATGTAAAATTTAAATTAAAAAATTAAAAAATGAGGAGGGGAAAAAAGAAAGAAAATGAAAGTTAAAATTTTTAAATGAAACTAGGAAATATTTAATTAAATAAAATATATTTTTAAAAAAGAAAGTAGAAAGGAGACATGGTGAGTGATTGAATAGTGAGTAGTTAGGAAGGGGTAAGTATCCAGAGTGATTAATCAAATTATATAATCAAATTCCAAATTATTTTTGTCTCCTGTATTCCCTAGACAAATCTATACACTCTCCTAAATATATTTAGACTACCCATGGTTTGTTTTGTCTTCATTCCCACCCTAATCCCATTTCTTCAACCACGCAAAATGACTTGCAGTGACCTTGTTCCTCTTTACTGCCCACTTGAATATGAGTCATCTTTCAAAGCCCAAGTTATTATCTAACTTCCCAGTGTAGCCATGCTCCATCACCACCAGCCCAAAGTGATCCCTCCTTCCCCTGATTTCTTCTAGTGATTATTGTCTCTACCACTCTCAATATTTATTTATTCATTAAAAAATATCTCTTGCATACCTGTTGTATTCCAGACTTACATTCACCTGTACTGTCAACTAATTGAGGGTGATATAGAAGACTGGACCTGGGGTCTGGGAGACCTGAGTTCAAATCCTGTCTCACACGCTTACTTGCTATGTGGCCCTAGACAGGTGCTTAAATCTCTCTTTGCCTCAATTTCCTTATCTGTAAAATAATACCTACCTCAAAGGGTTGTTGCAAGGGTCAAATGAGGTCATATGTAAAGCATTTGCAAACCTTAAAGAATTCTCCAAACATTAGCTCTTATTTCTTCACTCATATCTTTGGTCTACAGAATACCAATTGTGCCAAATTCACAATGTTGTGTTTTTCAAATGAAATGATGCATTTAGTTTGTATATACTAACATGTGCCCATGTGGTCTCTCTCTAGAGAATGTAAACTCTCCAAGACCAGGGGCTTTTATTTTTGCCTTTGTATTGCTAGCCATGTTAGACACCTAAATGAACATTTAATACTATTGATTAATTGATTGATTGAATGGATGGATAGATGTAAAGATCATTGTGAATTTTAAAGAAATAATCACCATTGATGTTATTGTCATTATTAACTAGGATCTCTTGTTGGTCTTTGGTGATCAATAATTGAATTCTCTTTAACACAAATGTTGTAAAAATCAGAGGTCTAAAGCTGGGAGAGACTTCAGAGGGCATCCTTTTTACAAATGGAAAAAATTAGTACCAGAGTGATTAAATGACTTTCCAGAGGTTGTACAGGTGGCAAGCATCAGATATGGGATTGAAAGTCATGTCCTCCCACCACCACTCCCAGCTCCAGAGCCAGTGCTGTTTCCTCTGTGCCAAGCTGCCTACCATTTATGAGGCGGCTCTGATACAGTGGAAAGAAAAGTCACCAGACTTTGGGTCATATTCAAATTCTCTCTCTGCCCCTGGCTGCTTATGTGACCTTCAGAGAGACACAAAGCTTGTCAGGGCCACAGTGTCCTTATCCCTGATATGAGGGAATTGGATTAGATGACCTGAAAGTTTCCTTTAAGCTACTAAAAATTCTTGTGATTAGATCGTCTGTATCAATAAAGAAAATAGGAAGGGGAAATGCATCAGAGATGATAACTCTTAAAACTATACCACTGATTTAAAAAAAAAAGTCATTGATTTCTTTTTCTGGTTCCAAAATCTTAACTGTACTCTGCTTTCTCACTCTCCCTGCCTTGGTGGCCACAGCAGCCCATGAGAGATGCCTCAAGGTCACAACGCTGTCCCTTGTCTTTATTCAACAGGATTTGACCAGCGCCTGGTGTTTATCTACTGGTGTGTGCCAGCTCAGATAGATTAGCTTCTTGTAATTCTTTCCTCCACTTTTCCTTCCCCCGGAGGACACATCTATATCAAGGACCTGTCTAATTACTGAGTAGGTGAAGAATAGAAATTTGTTAGGCCAGCCTTGTTCTCACTGTCAGGAGCTTTGGAGAGCTCGATACTGGCTCTATCATACATCTCTTGTTTACCCCCACATCAAAACAGATCAAAGAAGCAAAGATTGGTGGTCACAAAGGCAGCCACTTCCTAGCAGATCACCCATGCTGTGTATCAGAGAAATATTGTGCCACTTCTGTGGGACTGACATTGAAACGACATTGTAATCCCGGCCATCTGTCTTCCTTCTCTAGATGTCGATGAATGTGCAGTAGTGAACGGAGGCTGCCAGCAGAGCTGCATTAACACTGAGGGCTCCTTCTACTGTGAATGTGATATGGGATACAGACTCCATGCTGATGGACGCACCTGCATAAGTGAGTAAATATTAGAGCCAGCTTGAAGCCCTTTCCAATGAAAATCGACCTAGCCACGTGGGGGCCCTGGAGGAAGGCTTGCTCTTGAAAAGAAAAACCTCTGTAGAATCCATCAGTAGTTCACAAATACAATACTACTGCTTGGTCTCAAAAACAGTTGGTCTTAAAAAGGCAACAATCTCCATGGGATTTCTAAATGATCTTTTTCTTTTAAATTGCTCATCTGAAAGGTGTGGCTTGGTCAGAATGGTGTTGGATTGAGAGCTCTGAAAACCTGTTTAATGGACTGCAGAGCATGATAGAAGCAATATTTCTGGAACTTCTACTTTGCATGATTTGGAGTCACAGAACTTGGATTCAGATTCTATCTTGCTACTTCCTGTGTGACCTTGAACAAGTCACATCATCTCTGGGACACCAATAATATTATTATAGGATTATCAATGACCAGCAACCGAATTCTCCTTGGAGAGATGGCAGTATGTGATGTCAAAAAAAACCTTTAAATCTTTTTTTTTTTTGGTAAAAGCAGAACTTTGGCATAGATGATCACTAAAGTCCCTTTTAACTCTAAATGCATGGCTGTATAAATACAATGGGTCTGTGTATCATAAACTTCTACTCTACCAATTCTCTTTAGTTAGTTAAGAAAAATTTATTAGATGCCCACTCTGTGCCAGGCACTGTGCTAAGTCGTGAGGATTCAAAGAAAGGCAAAAACCAGTCTCTCCTCAAGGAATTCACATTCTAATGGGGAGGCAATATGTAAATAACTAGACACTCACAAGAGATATAATGAATAGGTGGAAGGTAATCTGAGAGGGGAAGGCACTCGCAGTTGAAGGGACCTGGAAGGGACCACTGCAGAAAGGAGTCTTTGTGTGGAAACTTGAAGGATGCCAAGGGGAACCAAGAGGTGGAGGTCACAACATACCAGGCTTGCAAGACAGTCAGTTCAAAGGCATGGAGATGTAGTATGCAATGGTGTGTTTGAAGAATGATGAGCTTCATCCCTGGAGTTCCAAAAGCATGAGGAAACGGAGCCCTTTTCCTACTTTAGGAAGCTAGGTGAGGCAGAGAAGAGTGCTGGACTTGGGAGTTCAGGCAACCTGATTTCAAATCCTGCATCAGACACATCTGGGCTGTACAGCCCAGGTCAAGTCATTCAGCCTCTCTTAAGCTTGCATTTCCTCACATGTATATGGAGATAGCATCCTGCTCCCCAAGTTGCTTGTGAGGTTTAAATTAGATAACACACACAAAGCACTTTGCAGTTGGGTGAATGCTAGTTATTCAAGTTTCTCATCTTCATGAGTTCTAATCCAGCCTCAGACACTTACTAACTATGTGACCTTGGGCAAGCCACTTAATTCTGCCTCAGTTTTCTCATCTGTAAAATGAGGAAATGGCAAACTGCTCCAGTAGCTACACAACTAAACAAGTACTACTTCCATAGTACAATGCCAACTGTGTACAATGTGTGAAGCAATTAGGGTACAAAAATGGCCCTACCTGTTCAGATGGTAGAAAGACATATTTAAGTTGTTGTCCGTTTTAGGTTCCTTTCTTACCTGTATTAGAAGAGTGGCATTTGTGTTCCCCTGATAGACTCAACATGACTATTTTGGCCCCTTTGGACATTAGCTTCTTTTATTTTTTTTTTTGCTTTTTTTTTTTTGGAGGGCAACTGGGGTTAAGTGACTTGCCCAAGGTCACATGGCTAGTTTGTGTGTGTGTGTGTGTGTGTTAAGTGTCTGAGGCCGGATTTGAACTCAGGTCCTCTTGACTCCAGGGCTGGTGCTTTATTGACTGCACCACCTAGCCACCCCCCAGACAGTAGCTTCTAATGGCTAGTAGAACACTTTGGGAAATTTTACCAGGATCACTCAGATACTTCTTAGTTATAACCTTAGTCATCTTGCAAGGACACTTTGATGAAATGAGGGAGGGTTGAGGGAAAAAAGAGCTGTTCCTCCAATAAAATCCCAGGGAGAGAGGGGGAGGAGGAAGGGGGGGAGGTATGGAGAGAGAGAGATGGAAATGGAGGGAGGGAGGGAAGGAGAGAGAGAGGGGGAGAGAGAGAGAAAGAGATCTTGAGAGACAAATAAATTCTCCTGTGCTACTTATTCAGGGTCTCCTTGGGGAAGCTACAAATAGAAATGAACCCTCATGCTTGATGGCCTTGATATAAATACATTATCATGTCCACCTAGTCCAGCTCAATAGTGTGAGGACCGCTTTAGAGAAAGGGTGACATATAATGTTGATCAGGAAGAATTTCCCCTTTCCATGGCTGGATGCCTGGCCTTCACTGCAGGGATTTCCCCTGACCTTTTTGGTCCAGGGCAGTTGCTGATTTGCCAGTGCTGGCTTTGTGATTTCTCTCCATCACATAGTATTCAAGACCAGCAGTACCAAGTCATACTCTGTAGGTGAAATATTGACCTTGGAGGGCAGATTCAGTGAATTACAGAAGGTAGTTATTCTAGTTCTGGGTCAATTCTTCCTTCTAGTTTCAAAGAAAATTTATGAAGCAGGGGTTTATAAAGTAATAGCCTGCTGTATTCAGATGATCATAAATTTTAGCTAGAAGGCACTTGAGATATCATCCAGTACAATGTTCTTATTTTACAGATCAGGAAACTGAGGCTTAGAAAAACTTAAGTAACTTGGCCAAGTTATCCAGGTAAATGCACCTGAAGGTCAGGATTTGAACCCAGATTTCTTGGCTCTAAATCCAACATTCTTTCCACCATGTCACACATTGATATTTTCAGATCTTTTTGGTAAGGTACCATGAACACATCAGATGCTGAATGCTAATTTCATTTTAAAGTAACAGACATTTTTGAAAGTCTGGAGATTACTTGAATTTTAATTCATCAGATAAAATCAGTAAATTTCCTCCCACTTTTTCCTTTCTTGTTGTTGTTGTTTTTCTGCAATTATGGAAACGCTAGTTAATAGATGGACTCAGGGGCAGCTAGGTGGCGCAGTGAATAGAGCATGGGCCCTGGAGTCAGGAGGATCTGAGTTCAAATCTGCCCTCAGACACTTAACACAAAAACTAGCCGTGTGACTTTGGGCAAGTCACTTAATCTCAATTACCCTCCAAAAAGCAAAACAAAACAAAAAAATAGATGGACTCACTTGACCATCTGTGTATCCAAGGCAGTATATGATGCCAACATCAAAGGCAAAGTGACACTCAATACTTCAATGTCACCATAGGAATTACTAGTCCATCAGTTCACAATCTCAACATCATTCATTAAATTAGATTTTATTTGATGACATTCTCTGAATTATTGAGATATCATTTTGTTTACTTGTGTTTTGGGCAATTTGAGTTACTTCTTGAACTTTCTCTTTTGTGATGTCAAATCTTTATGAAACTGGAATTTGGGTGGTTAGGATAAATATAAAACATTAAATGAGGGTGGTGGTGTTCAATCTCTTTCCGTTGTTTGAGAGGTTTTACAGTACCTGATATACATACATATCTCTTTAGTGAGTAATTGTGGTTATTTAAGAATTCATTTTAATATTATTTTTCTTTCAATGTTTAGTTATTATCTTTCAATTGGCTACAAAATTGTTGGGACATAAATACTTGTTAAATTGTGTGGGTCAAACTACTTAATCAATAAAACCATCAGGTATTTCTTTTGGTCGGTGGGCACTGGTGGAAAAAATACTGGTGAGTCACAAAGGGTGCCATGAACAGAGAAAGTTTAGTCACTTCTGGCATGTGGGAAGACAGCAAACATAAGCCCTCCCCACAGCTCACAATTCTTTATCTTCTGCAAGACATTAAGATAATATGATACCCATACTGAAAACTATGCTTCTGGCTTTCTAAATTCTACCTGTCTTCCAGGGTCAGTTTCTGAATGTAAATTTTCCTTTTCATAAGCTTTAGAGATTGAAGGAACTTCAAGAGCCCTGACCATAGCTGCTTCATTTTACAAATATGGAAACCGAGACCTAGAGTTGTAAAGCCACTTTCCTGTGGTAACACAGATTATAAGTGACAGAGCTATGTTTTGAACATAGTTCTTCTGACTCAAAATCCAGCAATTTTTCCACTCAAGGCAACACTAAATGCTATAGAATCAGTTGAAAATAGCAGAGAGGATACTGTATCTGGCATCAGGAATGTCCTGGGTTCTAACCTTGACTCCAACACTTACTAGCTTTGAAACACTGAACAAATTATTATCTGTCCTACCCTTAGTTTCTTGAGCTATAAAATGGGAATAATAATACCAATTACTGACTACCTCACTTGGCTTTCAATGAGGAAAGAGTTTTAAGGAACTTAAAAACTTTTTCAAGTAACAATTAGTAGTGGTGTTACAATTATCCAAAGCTTAAGAAACCAAAATCTCCGAGGAACCAAAGTTGTGATAGTAAAAACAGTATAAAGACATAAAATGGACAGAAGTAAGGCAAAGCATCCATTTTCAATAATTATTCTCCATATATGTGTGTGTAGATATGTATGTATACATATGTGTGTATGTATATGTATATATGTAAGTATATGCACATGCATGCATATATATACACATATACATGTTCATATATGTGTATATATTTTAAGGCAAAGACTTTTTCTCAACTTTCTTATATCCCATATATTTCTCAACACAATGAATATAGAAGTTGATGGAATAAATGACATTAATCAATCTTGTGGGCATAATGAGTATAAATGCAATCTACAAGTACATTGGGAATAACATAGATTTGGTAGATTTCATCTGAAAGCAAAAGAATTAAAATGCATTTTCTAGTTAAAGTATATTTAAAATAAATCTGGAATTGGTTATACTATCAAAATGTCTATAATTGTACCAATAATGCTTTACATTGCAAAAAAAAATTCAGAGATCTCTAATCTAGACATCATTAACAATTTCTTCTAATAAATATGAACGTCTTACATTTCTATGTCCTTTTCACTCAACAACCCTGTGAGGGGGACACATTTTTACATTCCTTGAATTATTGAGGAAATTGAATCTCAGGAAGATTAAGTGTCTGACCTGACATCACTTCGCAATTAAATGTCAGAGTTAAGATGCAGAAGTAGATCTTCTAAGCCCAGAGAGCAAGAAGTTTATCCCACCACAACCCCTTACATCATGTTTTCCCAGAGAACTTTTCTAAGGAATAAAGTCATTGGGGAAAATGGGGGGGGGGGGGCAAAATCACCTCCTTTCCACAGTCTATCTAGGATTAGACCTCTTGCTGTCATTCTCTGCTATGAAAATGCCAAGAACTGGATTATTCTGAAATGATCAGTTATTCTTTTTTTGAGAAACTACTTTCATAGACTTAAAAATACATTTCCTTATGGCATAAATGATCACAAAACCATAGGATTTCAGAGCTAAAAGGAACCTCAGTGCCCTTCTAACCCAACCCATACTTTCTGTGATATACTCCAAAAGGTGTCATTCAGCTCTTGCTCCAATACGGAGTGAGACTAACCCATTACAACCTGCAGCATCCCACATCACTTTTGAACAGCTCCAATGGTTAGGATGGTTTTCTTTATTAAGTCTAAATTCTACTCTGCAACTTCCACCCATATCTCTTTTTCTGCCCTCTAGGGCCAACTAGAACCAACCTCAATCCTCTTCCATATGACAGCTCTTCAAATACTTGAAGAGAACTATCATGACGTTGTTAAGGTGACTCTTTCTTCTCACATTAGAAATATTGGGGCTATGGATGGGAGCAACTGACAGTGGCACATAAGTACTCCCTTGTTATTATGGAAACCTTTATAGCGGAGGGAAACAAAGTGACTAATGAATCTGAAAAGTCCCATAGTTAGCTATCCAATATACTTTAGAACTCCTAAGTTTTAGTTATAACTTAACCATGATTCACAAAACCTCCTTTCTCTCTCTTCCATTTGTAATAATAACCTTGTAAGACATGTGTTCAGCTCCAAATCTCCATTCATAATCATGTCCTTTGCCTGATACATTTGCTGAGCTTGGCCTTCCCTGAGGGCTGGAATAATTAAATGACAGAAGGTTTTAATGCTTAAACAGTTTTCTTACCTGCCTTTCATGCCTGGAGCACGTATTTTTATTAACATCTGTATTAAAGCATAGTGATGGACATCTACAAAGTAAAGACTCTGATAAACAGTATTTTAATTATTTTCATCCCCAAAATTCTAGAATTCTTCATTTGCAGTGGCTTGTTCGGTGGCCCATCTGATTCTTGCTAAATTAGAAAAGAAAAAAAAACTGAAAGATTCAGAAGCCACAATCCATGTGGTTAAATCTACAGGATTTTTATGTGATTAAATGTATAGTGCATCAGAGTCAAAGGTCAGATTTTAATTAATAAAAAGGAGAAGCCAGGTAGTCATAGAGGGATGTGAGGGAAGGACAGCTTATAAGCCTGATTAACTTGGTGAGGTCCTTGATAAACCAGAAGGAGTTGAGTGTATTTCCTAAAAGCTGATTTCTGGGAGTGCTGTATTTCAAAACATATAGAATGATTTTTTTAAGGAAGGAAAAAACATCATTTTTACAATTGTCAGGATATGAGCTGGAGACATATATGGAAGGAATTCATGACCTCAATTTCTTGATCAGAGATGCTTAAATGATTTGATGAGGGTAAAGGGAAACTCTGCCCATGGAATTGGAGAAGTCCCACACAAATTGGATGTAAAAGAGGTTAAAGATCTCCATTGTAACTTCCCTTTCAATCACTTGCATTATTTATGCAGCAGAATTAGAGGCAGCATCCTTTTCAGATGACAGCTGATGTCTTGAGAAAAGCCACAGCAGGTTATTTTTAAAAAAGAAAGAAAGAAACTGTTTAGTTAACAGACTGATGGCGCCACTCATTATGAAACTCATCAGCATCCCAATATTGAATGACTTTTTGTGGAGTGTTAAAGTTACATTGTGGCAATCCTAAAAGTGAAATTTCAGGAACTTCTCCTTGAAAATTCAGCAGCTTCCCAGTTTTCATCCTGCCCATAGAGAATTAACCCCAACGAGTCATTAAGCAACCTTTCCAAGTAGCTGCCAGTAAAATCGTTTCAGAAAAGTCTTTAGGAACCTTCGTTTTTTTTCTGGCATTCATAGTACCACAGAAGGTGAGATTGAAATGACCTCATCTCTGTTGGTTCAGGAGAGTTCCCTTGAGAGTTATTCCTAGGATTTTCTCTAGTCCAGTTTTTAGTATATCAAACAATAGATTTCCGCCTCACACTTTAAGATCCAGAGGAAGAGAAAATTATGAGCCCATTGTTAGCTCTAAATATTTTTATTTACTCTCTTCTTTCTTTTTCTAGATGGTTTCATGCTCACAGTTAGTAGAACAAAAGTTTCCTCTGGAAACAGTAGTACAGTAGAAGAGAACACTGGACTTGTTGTCAGAGGACATTGGTTTGACATATTTCCCATGTTGTTGTTTAGTTATCTCCAATTCTTTGTGAGTCCATTGGGAATTTTCCTGGAAAAGACACTGGAGTGGTTTGCTGTTTCTCTCTCCATTTCATCTTATAGATGAGGAAACTGAAAGAAACAGGGTTAAGTGACTTACCCAGGGTCACAGAGCTAGTAAGTTTTCAACTCAGGTCTTCCTGACTCCAGGCCCTTCGCTCTATCTGCTGTGCCACCCAGCAGCCCTATTCTCCATGTGCCCTTGGACAAATCATTAGGTGTCAGTCTGCTCTTCTGTGAAATAAGGGAGGTTGGATAAATGACCTCTAAGATCCCTTGCAACTCCCAAATCCTATATTCTTTTGTATCCTTGGCTTAACAGCAGCCCAGCAAATGGGAGATGGTAGGCTGGAGAAGCAGAGGCCAGGCTATCTGCTTAAAATGGGTAAGTTTTGATGATTTAGTATTGCCTAGAAGAAAGAGAACAGAAGACAGGTAGCATGCAGCCCCTCTTCCCCTCTTCCTTATACTGATTCTTGATCCCTCCAAAGGGATCCCTCAGATGTCTCCTCTTCCTGCACAAGTCCTGATTCTCCTACCCCACTCCCATCTAATTATGAGCTCTCTTTCCCCCTTGAAATTTCCTTACAGGTTACTTTGTGTATACTTTGTATAACCTGTACACATGTTGTACTTCCTTACCCAATAGAATATTAGCACACTGAGGGTAGGCATTACTTGACTTTTGTACTTCTTGGCAATAAAGGCAATGAATTGTCACAAGGGAGGGAATGCTAATGAGTGACTACAAATGAATAAATTAAATGAAAAATGATCTGTTAAATATGATTAAACACTCTACGTTCATCTGGAATGAATGAATTAAAATATTTTAAATAAATGCTCTTTCTTTCATTCATTCATTATCACTCTCTCCCTCTTGAAATTACATCTGGACCACTATAAAATCGTACATGGAAAGAACAGGAACCACCAAACAATGGGAACGGATGTTACAAAATTATTATGACTAAGCTTGATCCCAAAGGAGAGAGGAGATGAAATCCCCCCATCCTTCCTTTGAAGAGATGGGGATCCATGGATGGGGGATATTGCATTTAAGATCAATTTTTTCCATATATTAATAGGTTTCTGATGTTTTGTTTTTATTTTTTTCTCTTTTTTCCTCTTATTAAAAAAAATAATCTTTTTTATATGGAACAGCTCCCCAGGAAGAGGAGAGGAAAGGATACAGGGTGAAATGTAGGCTTTGTAAAAATGAAAAACATACATAAAGTCTACTCTTAAAAATTACAAGGGGAAGCTAGGGGGCACAGTAAATAGAGCACTGGACCTGGAGTCAGGAGGACCTGAGTTCAAGTCTGGCCTCAGACACTTGACAGTTACCAACTATGTGACCTTGGGCAAGTCACTTAACCCTAATTACCTTGCCTTCCCCCCCTCCAAAAAAATTACAATGGGACACTTTACATATGTTTTTTATATTTTTATTATTTGTGTGAGGGATAACTTGCAGTGAAGTTGCCCCATTCTAACATCCTATCACATTCTTATTTCTTTTTTATGCTTTGTAACTAAGTTCAATATCATTTCCCCATATATATGAGGTCATTGTGTATTTCAAGGTCAAGTGAAAACTTCTCAAATTTAGAGCGGCTTCAGCATCCACTAAGCCTAAGTTTAGAAGTCACCTGGCCTTACAGGAATCTGGGACTTTGAGCAAAGAAACTCTCCCCAGTGCCACCTCAGCACAGGATATGCCAAATAACTGCAAAACTGCTTTCCTGGCTTTACAGTGGACAGTCATGTTTCCGTGTTTTTTGTCTCCAAGGTAGATTCCCTCGCTTAGACTGTGAGCCCGCCTCCCCACCAATCGGAGTGAAGAGTGGCTGGGGGTTGGGGTTTCTGTGGTGAGGGTACATGACTGTGTGCTCTCTTCCTGCCTCTCCCCTCTCTTGCCTGAAGCCCAATGGGAGCAGAGATGCCCTTTCTCAAGATCGTAATAAAATTCCTTTTTGTTTTCACCTTGAGAAGTCTCCCTATTTTACTTAAGTCTGTGGTCTCTGACTCACATGATTGTGCATGTACTATAGACTAAGGGGCTTCTAGATATGGTGCAGTAAATAGAGTGTTGGGCCTGGAGTAGAGAAGACTCATCTTCCTGAGTTCAAGTCTAACCTCAGATGCTTACTAGCTCCTGGACAAGTCATTTAACCCTGTTTGTCTGTTTCCTCATTTGTAAAATGAGCTGGAGAAGGAAATGGCAAACACTCCAGTATCTCTGCCAAGAAAACCCCAAATGGGCATGCAAAGAGTCAGACAGGACTTAAAAACAACTGCAAACTTCACAACTGTCCCTCTTCTGGTAAAATACCTTGAGGGTAAGATCATGATTTTCTGTTTCTTTGTAGCCTTAAGGCCTATTACAGTGCCTCGCATAAAGGTGGAATATTAACAAGTATTATTGAATTGAATATATTATTGAATGGAAAAGCAGATGGGGTAGTGGACAGAGAACCAGTTAGGAGTTAGGAAGACTGAAATATAAGTCCTCTTCTGACAAATAATTACTGTGTGATCTTGGGTCTTCTACTTTTCCCTTCTCCCCTTTCATGCTCCCCACTGCCACCCCCACTATTTTCCAATACTATAATTTACCAGAATTGTTGTCTTTACCGAGAAAGGTGTTTCTTTGGTTGGAATTTCCAATACCAATGAAATAAGTCTCTCTCTCTCTCTCTCTCCCTCTCTTCTCTCTCCCTCTCTCCCTTCCTCCCTCTCCTTCTCTCCCTCTCCCTCTGTGTATGTCTCTCTCTGTCTCTCTCTGTCTCTGTCTCTCTCTCTCTCTCTAGATGCATATACTTATATATACATATATTCATTTATATATGGACATTCAAGATATATATATATATATATATCTATAAGAGAAGAAAGAAAGAAAGAAAGAAAGAAAGAAAGAAAGAAAGAAAGAAGGAAGGAAGGAAGGAAGGAAGAATTTCGATAGGTATAGGACATCATTAACCTATAAAGGGCATACACTGAGTAACTCAGAATCTCCCTTCCGCTTCTGGACACCCCCACTCAGGCTTGGCTCTATTCCTGGGACTAATTTAATTTGTGAGAGGTACGATACAATTACTGTTCTTTGACTTTGATGATCAAATTATTTCTACCTGGCTGGTTATCTCTGCTTGGGAATTTTTTAGAAAGGTTTCAAGAATTGTCACAAAATGAGTGTTTTCCTCCATTTTCTCCCTAAAAGCATAAATTTCTTTCTATACTTCTGCAGAGTCTGCCCCAGGGCAAGATGATAAATTAGGACACATTTGTATAGCCTTTCCCTTCTCACCATCTCCACTCAGCTATGTCTTCCTTCTTTTCCCCTTCCTGGGTTTTCAAATAGAAAGACAATTCTATTTTTTTTTCAATTTTTTAACATTTTAATTTAGAGTTTTGAATCCCAAATTCTGTCCTTCCGTCCCAACACATCAGAAAAGCGAGATTTTTTTTGCCTTTACACAAGTTCGGTCCTTAATATGTGTTTGTAGTTCCGTTTGCAGTTTCAGCAAACGCTGAAACATTTTTACCTTTTCTGATCCTGCAAAAAAGATTGATCTTAAGGAAGAAAACCACTCTTTCTAACTGTATGCTAAATTCTTCTCATGCACTTATGTTGTTATTAAATTTCAGATTTATATCCCACCCATTTCCAAAAGCAGCTCAGAGATTTCTATAAAGTACCATGTATAATAAGGCATTTAAGCATAAAATAAAAGTGGGTCCAAGAATCAAAAGGAGCAGAAAGGGGGAAAAAAGAGCTTTAAGAGGCCAATTTAGGTAGATTACTACTACACAAGGACAGAATGTTCTGGCTAAATTTTCTAGCTGATAAACAAAAAGTGGAAGGTGCAAAATGACTTTTTTTTTAAGCCCAGAAACAGAATCAATGAATTTCTAAGTTGTGAGGCATTGAAGTAGGTATAAGTTAGCACTTACCTGGCTCTTTATGAGTCAAAAAGCTCTTTACATATGTGATCACATTTGCCCCTGCAAAGTAACTGACATTATCACTCCCATTTTATAGATGAAGAAACTGAGGCTCATAGATTTCATGAGTGATTTTCCCAGGGTTATAAAACTAGTCACTGAAGCAAAATTTGAAGTCAGGTCTTCCCTACTAGGGCAGCTAGGTGGCCCAGTAGATAAAGTGCCAGGCCTAGATTCAGGAAAACCTGAGTTCAAATATGGCCTCAGACACTAGTCATGTGATCCTGGCAAGTCACTTCACCCTGTTTGCCTCAGTTTCCTCATCTGTAAAATGAGATGGAGAAGGAAATAGCAAATCACTCCAATATCTTTGCCAAAAAAACTCCAAACGGGGTCATGAAGAGGAAGAAATTACAAAATGAATGACCAACAACTTCCTGACTCCATGTCCAGTGCTCTATGGATAGTCCCTCTACCATATACTCTAGTCCAGCAGTTCTCAACCTGTGGGTCGCAACCCCTTTGGGGGTCCAACGAGCCTTTCACAGGGGTCACAGGGGTCTCCTAAGACCATCGGAAAACACATATTTCCAATAGTCTTAGGAACCAAGACACCGCTCCTCTATCCTTCTCCAGGTAGGTCCGCCCACATGCAGGTAACGCCCACATACAAGTATTAAAGGGTCGCAGCATTCAGAAGGTTGAGAACCACTGGTCTAGTCTATACTTAAACATGAATTCCTACTACAACACCCATCAACTAAGTGGTCATCCATTTACTTGAAGACTCCAGTGAGGGGTAATCCACTGCCTCCCCAGGCAGTTCATTCCACTTTTGTATTAATTATTATTATAATTATTAGGAAGCACTTTTTCCTCAGAATAAACCTAAACTTGACCATTTGAATATCATGCCTACTCGTACTACTTCTACCCTTTGCAGACAAAAAGAAGTCTTTCTTCCATTTATAAACCTTTCTAATACTTAAAAAAGATAGCTATCGTCCTCAGCAAATGTTTTCTTCTCCAGACTGAACATACCAATTCTTTCAAACAATCCTCCTGGGCCAAAAAGGTGGCAAGATGGCTGGTGGTTTGTCCAGGAATGCCAATTGTATAGGATGTTGATTTACAGCACTTAAAATCCATTAGCATCTTAGAAACAACACAGCTTTATACCTAGTTATCAAAAGAATTAGTTAAAATCAGAAGCTGCCAGATGCTGCCTGAGGGAACCTCCCAGCACCATCTTGCTATTCCTCATCCCCAGCATAGGAAAAGATGTAGCAAACCTCTTGCCCACTTTATAAAACTTGCCCAGGGCACAAACATTCCTTGTCCAACTCTGCTTATGTCATATAGACTTGAGGTCTTCCTCTGTCTTCATTGCTTTCTTCCAGATGTCCCGTAGCTCAGCAATGTTCTTCCTAAAGATGTGTTACACAAAACTGAAGAAAATACTCCAGTTTTGATCTAACCAAAACAGAGCATAACAGACCAATCATCTGTCTATTCCTGGAAGGAATAGCTCTCTCAACCAATAGCAACATGCTGTTAGTTTTATTTATGGCTGCTATATCATACTTTTGACTCATATCGAGGTTGCAGTCCACTAAAGCCACCATATCTTTTTTAAATAAACCAAGTCCTCTAAACTTAGGAAAGCCCTTTTTAATAAGCCAATAAAATAACTTAGTACAAATATTTATTCTTATTTTATAGATGAAGAAACTGAAGCTGGGAATTAAGTAATTTGCCTAGGGGATATGCAGCAAGTGTTAGGGCTCAGACTTTAGGATTCTGGTACCAAGGTCAAGTTGTTATTCCACTATACCACATCTCCATGGATTCATTTTCGGAAGTTTGACCCCTTGTTTAAGGCATATTGGATGCTTCATTGACTAATATCTTCTACTACATATATTGAAGTCAGGTTCAAGGTTTTCTATTAATCCTCTGGAAAAGCATGTGCATGACAATGAAATGTAACTATTAGTAGTGGGCAGAGGGAAACATTCCAATGTGATAGAGCAAGTAAAAAGTAACTAATGAATGATGGGAAGGTCATGAGAACATCACTCAGGATTGAGATGATGGGTGTAAAGTCACTGCTTATACTCTGGACTATAAATCCAGTGAGCTTACTGTGAGCCCTGTGGTTGAAATTCAGATCAGAATCTAGGATTACCAAAAGGGCACAAAAATGTATCAGAGGATAAGCAGACAAAAGAGTCAGTCTTCTTTGGTAAATTAAGGTCAAGGAGATCCAGGCTGAGGGAGAGTCCAATGTAGAGTCATAAGTTGGGGTTAGGGATCCAATGTGGGAGAAGGAAAATGGGCAGGCTGTGGCATTTAGACTGGGAAGCTACAAACACTATCTCACAATGTAGACTAGATCGATGATCATGTCCACAAAAAAGCAAAACTAGGACAAGACTCTTGGCTACAGGTCATCTGGCCCAATTTTAGACAGTTCTCATGGTGTGAGTAGTCACTGGTCTTCAGTGAGTTGAGAGCCAGAAGGGTCCTCAGAAGCCAATACAACCCCTTCATTTCAGTGAAGAATAAAGTCAGACTAAGAGAAAGAAATAGACTTGCCCAAAATGAGATAGACCAATTGAAACAAAAGGGTAGATCTGCACTCAGAGAACCCGAGTTCAAATCTCAGCTTTATGTCTTACATCCTACCTATGTGGTTTTGGACCAGGCATTTATCCTCCCTGGTTCTCAATTACTCTTCTATAAAATAAGGGAAGTGGTAAACTAGATAACCTCTAACTTCTCTTCTGGTTCAGTCTAAAATCCTATAATCTTATTGTCTCTAGAGTCCCTTGCAGCTCAAAAACCCCAGCTTCTATGATCCTCTGGAGACCTCTCTCTTACTCTATATTAATGACTCAAAAAACCAATGATTCTCAGAGATTTCAACATAATCAAGTTCACATTCCCTGTTTTCCAAAATCTCATTTAGTGAAGGGGTAAGACTTATAGAATTGGGATGAATCAACCATTAATACATCCATGAGAATGCCACTCAAACAATTAGATGCTTCAAATGCGATTCTAAAATTTCCAAAACTACAGTTCACTTTATAATCCAGTCTGACTGTGCTGCTGAATTTCTACATAGTTGATTGAAAATATATCCTGGAGATTACTATGACAATTCCATTGAGGGAGCTAAGGAATAGCTCACTGTTCAATAGACATCATTTCTTCCTAACACCCTGTGAAATCAAGGTAAACATTGTTGTAGTCGTTTAACTGATGAGGAAAGAGAGGTTTAGACAGGAGACATGACTTGTCCATGGTCACACAGCCAATAAGATATGGGTCCATTAATAAAGACCAAGGCACCTAACTCTGACTCCTACTCTCCTTCCACTCAAGTGGACCAGACACAAGCCAGGTCCCACCAGCATCAACTTGGACTCCTAGAGACCACTATTGTTGCGTATGGTTGTGTATTTTTCCTAAGATGGAACACTGACTCTTCACAGAACATTGACCCTTCATAGTTTCCAAATTAGGGATAAGTTAAGTCTACAGAGTATCATGACATATTCACTTGGAAGGAGTACCCATGGCTGACATTACTGTACATAAGAGGAAATCAACCGTCCACCTTTCCCCTTTCAAAAAACAAACCTATTATATGGCCCTAGTGGTATCTATCATTGTTATTCAAATATAAATGATGCTTTTTGCTTTTATGCCCTGGTCATTTACTTATATACTCCACCAAATTAAAACCTTTGTAATAATGTAAAATAAGTAAAAATAGTCAACAAAAAGACTGTCTGACAATGTACACATTTCATACCTGTATGTAGTTGTCCATCTCCTCCACTTCTCAACCAAGAGAAAGGAGGTATGTGTGTTCTACCATTGATTCTCAGAAGAACAAGTCATTACAAAAATTATTGATCTTTTATTTTTATATCACCTACATTTCCCAGAAAAATACTCTTTCTCTCCCTCTCAAAGCATCATCCCTTACAAAAGAGAACAAAACACAAAATGAACAAAACTATAAAACACATTAACTATGTCTGATTATATATTTATGTATGTAAATAGTTCCAAACTCATAATTTCCCAGACACTTTTGACTCACAAATGAGCCTGTGCCAGGTCCTTCTTGATGCAACAAAAATAGAGTTCAAAGAACAGAATTGTAGTTCTAACTGAAGTTAAATGTCCCCTTTTCAATTTGAATTAGGAGGGGAAAAGTGCAATTTCCCATATCTGCATATATGTATACATAGTGCATGTGTATATTTGCACATCTACAGTCATAATCCATCCCTCCCCCACATACGTCTTTAAAGAAGGAAAGAAAGGTGTATCTTCTCATTTGTCTTCTTTGGGGCCAAGCATAGTGGGAATAACTTCAAAGGTTCTCTTCTGGTTGTCTTGTTTTTCACGTTTATATTGTTATGGTTATTACGCATCTTATTTCAAGTGATTCTTCTTTTTCTTTGCATCAGTTCATGTAAGTCTTCTCATGCTTCTTTGTATTCATCATATTCATTGTTTCCTCTGTCGTGGTAATTTTGAATTACATTCATGTACCACAACTTATTTTCCAACTTCTGTCCTTTATTTCCACTATATCCTACTTCTGCATCAATTATTGACTTAAATAAATTGAGTTTAATTGTGTGTCACTCTTTCAAAAATACCAAATTCTTCATTTATGGTTTGTATAAATTTTGTTTTAACAAGTCAGTTAAGATGGATCTTTTTCATGTTGGGGCCTGCCTACCAAAATCAATGATTTCTCATATGATTTAATGAAGAATCTTTCTAGCAACAGCTATCCAAGAAAGACAAATGCTTCTTAAGCATTTCAGCTTACAAGCCATCATGAAGTTATCCTAACAAATTGTACTGAGCTATTGAACCAATATTGAAAAGAAAAGAGTCCTGGGACGCATCATTGTTTATCACATTTTAAAGTAGGGATTACATATGATGTTATTATTAAACATTTAGTGAGGGATAATATAACTGTTTTTGTTAAGAGAACTCATGTATTGTGAACCAATAACATAGAATATGTCTCCATGACTACCTTAACACTGAACTTAATGCAAGACTCAACTTCCTCCCAAAATTAAATGTGATTTATGACTAGAGCTGTTAATAATTGCAATGAGATGGAATAATTTGTTTTCTGTTTCCATTTTTTACATTTCCTGTATAAAAAAGAGAAATCCTAGATTCCAACATTTTTTTCTAGATTTTAGCATTTCCCCCGGATTTCAGGGTTTTTTTTCCCCCTAGATGTCAGCAAAAATGCAAATTTACTTTTGCACATAGCATATCTGTTGGTTCTGCTTTGTATCAGTAGAATAGTCTGATTCTGCTGCTATTAGTTACTTGTTTTCAATCCTTTTTAAAATAATAATTTAATCTCAATCAAGCCTCATTTTCTAAAACAACAACAATAACCACAACAGAAAGCCATGATCTTTATGTTGTTCTTCATCATAGCTTTTGTGTGAATAAGTGCTTTCAGGCATAAGCCATTTTTTTCACTTGCTGCTTTCAGGTAGCTGGCAGATATTTTCCCAGGTGCCACATCATATGTGTCAGAAAAGCAAAATGCAATCGAAGAGGAAATAAAAATCAAAATATATTCCTATTCTAAATGTCAAAATAGACTTTAGTTGATTGGACCTATGACATGAAAGGTAGAAAAGTAAAGTATTTATTAAAGGCCAACTGTGTACACATGCTGAGTAGAATAGTAGGATACCAAAATAAAAAGGAAACAGTTTACCCTCAAGGAACTTCCATCATTTTAGGGAAGACAAAAAAAATTTGGTAAAAAAAAAAAATGAGTATGTTTTGAAAATAGGTTCAAAATACATAAAAAGTAAAAAGTTTGGTGGGAAGGGCATTAACCGCTAGGGGGTGTCCAGAAAGTGTTCATGGAGAAGGTAGCAAGCCAAATCTTAAAAAAAAAAAAAAAAAAGAGGGGAGGTAGGAATACATTCTAAGCATAAGGGACAGTCTGTGAACGTCATATGAAATAGTTAATGTGTTAAATAAAGATGTGGAAGAAGAGCCTTCCCCAATGCCTCATTTCCTCACTAATCTCCTTTTGTGTTCTAACCCCTGCCTCTATTTCCTAATCCCACCCCAACACCTACCATACCTGAGATCCTATGAGATTCCCATCTGTCCCCCATCCCATTGCACTGGAGGTGAAATCAATGAATTATAATCATCATAGATGGTTTGAGATCTCATTTATAACTAGCTTCACTTAATGCAATATCACTTTAAATTGTCACTCTTTCAAATCAGCTACCTGACATCCAGAAAGCCTTTCTATGCTTGGCAAGAAAATCAAGCAATTCACTCAACCATCCTGATCAGGGGACCTTGAACTGAGAGCACATGTTCAATGATGCCCTGACTAGCTATTGATTAAACACTGACAAGTTTCAGAGGAATTGAGAATCAAAAAATCTCCCCCATGGCCAGATCTGCTATGCTCACTTCTTAATAGATGGTAAAGGAGGATTCTAAATGAGGTCCACTGGTCTGCTTGTTCTCAGAACTCCTCAGGCATTGCCATTAATTCGTGCTTTGCTCTTCTTCCAAACTGTCATGTCTAAAAAGTCTGTCATTCCCCTAAAAAGGGGGGGAAAGGAAAAAAAGAAAAAAGAAACTGTTCAACACAGGTATATCCTTTTAAAAAGAAGGGAAAAAAGGAAGGAAGGGAGGAAGGAAGGAAGGAAGGAAATTTCTTTGTAACACTTTTGTTTTATAGACCCATATTTCTTCAGATACATTTCACATTTTATTGTTAACATCCTAAATAAGAAAATAGATGCATAAACTCTTTTCACATAAACCAGTTTCTTGGAAAAAAGAAAGTCCAAAGAGGCCAATGCCCAATTTGCAATTCCTTCAGTTGTATCTGATACCCGCAAAGGCTCAGATAAATTCCAAGGTGGAGTTTCACCTGGGCATAATAAGCTGTGTAGTACTGGGAATGTCCACTAGGTCCACACTAACCAAGCTCTTTATGAAAGCCTAGAAAAACAGAGAATTAGAAGAATTGTCTGGATAATTCAGTTGAATAAAGATTTTGTTGTTTAGTAGATTAGTCATGTCTGACTCTTTGAGACTCCATTTGAGGTTTTCTTGGCAAAGATAATGGAATGGTTTGCCATTTCCTTCTCCGGCTCATTTTACAGATGAAGAAACTGAAGCGAACAGGGTCAAGTGACTTGTTCAGGGTCACACAGTTAATAAGTGTCTGAGGCTGGATTTGAACTCAGGAGGATAAGTCTTCCTGACACCAGGGCCAGCACTCTATGCACTCTGGTGCCACCTAGTAGGTGCTTAATAAATGTTCTCTTTCCCTTCATTGTCATTATCATTAACAAGCATTCATTAAATGCCTCCTATTTGCCAGGTACTGTGCTAAGCTCTGTAGACATAAAGAAAAGCATAAATAGGGTCCCTGTCCCCAAAGAGAGGAGGAAAGACAGAATGAGAACCACTATATTCACACAAGATACATGCATTGCACGAATACGGGGTGATCTTAAAGGGAAGGTTCTAGGGGAGGGTGAGGCAGAAAGACTGGCAAAGACCCCTTGCAGAAAGTTGCTTGAATCTCCAACATATCCAATGCTATGCTAGGTACTGAACATGCAATGGCATGAGTGAAAGTCTTTCCACAAAGAACTTCATTCTATAGGGGAAGGGGATGTGTGGGCCCAGTGTCAGGTATGGAGGTACAAACACCAAAAAGACAGATAAGTCAATATAAAATATACAGAAAGTCAATACAAAGCAGTCTTCTCTTTGGGCACTGAGCTGGGTGTTCAGGGCAGGACCAGGTATGTGTCCTTACTGGAGAATCCCTGAACATTGCTCCATCTGCCTTATTGGGATCACCCACCTTACAGTCTAGTGGCAGGAAGTAAAGCAGCCCATCAGTTAGAACAGGGGCAGGGGGGTTCCCTGATGTTGTTTTATTCTCTGGCACACAGTTCAGCACTCTATTGAACAGATATTTTAAGAATTATTTTTGTTAAATAATGGATGAATTGAATGAAAATTTAAGAACTAGAAAGAACCTCAGAAATCAGTCCTATGGTTTAAATCAGGGGAGGGAAACCTATGGACTCAAAGCCACATGTGGCCCTCTAGGTTCTCAAGTGCAGCCCTCTGACTGAAACTAAACTTCACAGAACAAACCCCATTAATAAAAGGATTTGTTCTGTAAAACTTGGATTCAGTCAAAAGACACCTGAGGAACCAGAAGGCTACATGTGGCTGCAGAGCTGCAGGTTCCCCATCCCTGGTCTATACCAACTCAGAAAAAGAGTCTTCACTTTGTTCATATAGCCTTTGGGCCAGCCCCATCCAATGTGAGGCAGGCAACTTCGGGGTGCTCAGATTTTACTGCTGAGGATATTGAGAGTGGAGAGGTGCTTGGCCCAACATAACAAAGCTAATCTGTGGCAATCCCCAGTACAACCCAGTCTCCTGACTTCCAGTCCAGGCTCCCTTTGGCTACCTCAGGACATTCATATGTAGAAATCTTTATTTCTACTAATTCCCAAAAGCATTGGAAGTAATGTTAATTCTAAATGTTTTTCAAACTTGAGATTGCTATCTCCTTATGGAGGCCAGGGGAAAGTGTCAAGAGAGAAGTGGAAACTAATATGGATTCCCAAACTGAAATGGTGGTCACTGGAACTGTTAGCAAAGGGCCTAGCCATAGCCATGAGACCAATCTTTTCACTTTACAGATAAGGGACCTGAGGCCTAATGAGATTAAAGGTCTCAAGACTACTTATTGTTTGAGATGGGATTCAAATCCTGACTCTAAGTCCAGCAACTTAATTACTATATGACACTGTTCTCAACATCATGGGTGTTTGATAAATGCTGAGTGATATTGATAAATGCTTAATTTTGATATTGATCAAGAATGTGTAAAGTGAAATGGGCAATGGTGGTTTATATAAAAATGTTTTTTGAAAAGATAGCATCATTCCATAGTCAGTTTTCCAATATAGGCACTAGAAGAAGAAAGTGGTTTCTGACTCTGGCCCTCAAAGTATTCCACAAACTGACTTTCCATCCTTATTTCATCTTGCTTCCTTTTATGAACTATTTCCTGAACTCAATATTCCATTTCCTACCTTGGTGCTTTTGCATAGGCTGCCCCCATGACTGGAGTGCACTGTTTCTTCATCTCTGCATCTCAGAATCATTGACTGCCAAGAAGACTTTCCTCATGGGTCACCTCTGCTAAGACATCCTTCCCATATTTTCTACCACTAATGTTCACTGCCACCTTAATTATTCTTAAACTTTAATGTTTTCTGATATAGATAAGGTACTGAGTTGCTTTCCTTAACTGTACTTCTTTCTTACAAAGGGAGAATTCTATTTTAGAGGAACAGAGGAGGGGAGTGAGGAAGGGGAAGAGTAAAGGAGTCACCCAAAATGCATATGAGTATCTTGCATGAAGAAGGCTGTCATTTCTGATTTTGTATCGCAACAAAGTAATAACTTGGTTGAATTTAATTGAGATGAAATTAACTGAATAAAATACACAATTTTTGCTATATCATAGCTATATAGTAGCTTTCCATTTGGCAAGTGAGGTGCTACAGAAAAAATTTAAGAGCCTCTATTTGCAGGGCACTCTGGTCTGTATTACCATGCAGCCTGGGAGCCAGGATAGGTAGCATTTTCTTCATTCCCCATAAAACAGCAAAAAGGAACTATGTGGAGGATATTCTGGCATGTCATGGATATGTGAGGGGTCTTCATGCATTATGAATGATAAAAGCAGTTGTTTACGTTCTTAACAGGCTACCTGCCTGGAAGAGTTTAGTTCTATGAAAGTAAGGGTTGTTAGGAAAAGTTAAGACCTTCTCCCCCTCCTAATGTCCCCCCTTCCCCACTGCCAGTGTGTTGTGGTTCATATTAAAGACAAAAGCTTTCTTTCTTTTCATTTCTATTTCTTCACTTTTTTGAGAGAAGCAGTGATATGAGAATACCTTCTTTTAAAAAACAAAATAAACAAAATCCATAATGGAGAGAAAATATACAGAATATATTTCCTACTGCAACTGATCCCTAGTTATGCCCAAACAAGCAGCGGATTTCTTTTGACATCTGTTTTATTGTGTTTCTTGCCTTCTTCCTACATTCAAGCTGTCAACTCTTGCTCAGCTCACAATGGGGGCGTTGAGCAGGAGTGAGTTCAGATTGCTGTCTGCGCCACAGGTGCTGCGCCTTCAACGCCACCAACCACAATGAGATGGCAAACACTGGGAAAGGAATTTACAGGAAGCACAGATTACCTGGTGCAAATGAACAGCATGTTGGAAGTTTTTAAAAAAAAGTCTTTCCAGCAGCATGTGCCATTTTGCAAGACTGTTTATATGTAACAACAATTTCCTTGCAATCTATTTCACACCCTACGTGCCAAAAAAACAGCTGTTGACTTTTGTTCAAAAGCATCAGGTTAAATCCACACCTTTGTGGCACAGGGATTTATCTTTGTGAGGTTTGCTTTAGGGTGTCAGACCCAGCTAAGGCTTTCCCAGTCAGCTGGGTAAGCTCATAACTGATTCCCAGAACCCCCAATTGTTTCTTGTTTTTGTTGCCCCCCAAATGTCGCTGAATTTTTGTGGCTGTGCTCATTTTGATAATATCTCAATTTCTTTGGAAAGACTCCCTCCATCTTCCCCTTCCTCACTCCCCTCCTCCCTTCCTCTAAAATAGAATTCTCCCTTTGTAAGAAAGAAGAGTTAAGGAAAGCAACTCAATGCCTTGTCTATGTCTGAAAATGTGGCCTTGACTGTGCCTGTAATCTACTACCTCTTATCTGAGAGACAGGAGGGATGGTTAGGGGCTTCAGGTCAAGACACGTCACTGCCCTAATGAGAACTCTCATGTTTTTCATATTGTTTTCCTTTACATTATTGTCATCATAAGATAAATTAATCTTCTAGCACTGTAAATCATTTTTCTGATTGTCCCCCATGCCTGGAATGCCTCCATCCCTTCTCTGTTATACTGACTGATTTCCCTGGCTTTCCCTTCAGTCTCCAGCAAAGTCCCATCTTTTACTGGAATCTTTCAACAACTCCTCTAAATTCCAGGGCCTTCTTTTTATTTATCGTGTGTGTGTGTGTGTGTGTGTGTGTGTGTACATATGTAGGTGTATATATGTATATGCCCACATGTATATTTACATGTATACGTATGTATATATACATATACACATACATGTGTGCATGTATTTCATATGCATATGTGTGTGTAAACATATATATTTGCATGTGGCCTCTCCCATTAAATTATAAATTCTTTGAAGGTAAGGATTGTATTTTACCTTTTTTATATCTACAGAACTTAGCACAGGGCCTGGGCACGTAGTAGGTGCTTAACAAATATTTGTTGGCTGACTGAACAAAGTGACCAAGTCTTTTTAAATTTATTTTTAATATTCTTTTTTTAATTGTGAGTTCCAAATTCTCTCCCTTCCTCACACCCTTCCCCCATTCTTTGAGAAGACAAAAAGTATGATATCAATTATACATGTAAAATCATGCAAAACATATTTCTATATTAACCATGTTGCAAGAAAAATAAAGTGAAAAAATTATGCTTCAATCTTCATGCAGACTCCATCAGTGCTTCCTCTGGAGATGGATAGCATTTTTCATCATGAGTTCTTTAGAATTGTCATGAATAATTGTATTTCTGAGAACAGGTAAGTCACTCACAGTTGATCATCATGCCATACAATGTTCTCCTGGTTCTGCTCACTTCACTTTTCATGATTTAATGTCTTCCCAGATTTTTCTGAAACTTTCCTGCTCATCATTTCTTATAGCATGATAGAATTCCATCACAATTGTATACCACATCTCGTTCAACTATTTCCCAAGTGATGAGCATCTCTTCAATTTCCAAGTGTGGATATAAATATTTCGTGCATGTTGGTCCTTCCCTTTTGTTTCAATCTCTTTGGGATACAAATGTAGTAGAGTATTGCTGGGTCATTGGGTATGAAGTTTTATAGCTTTTGGGGTATAATTCCAAATTGTTCTCCAGAATGATTAGATCAGTTTGTAACTCCACCAACAATGCATTAGTGCCTCAATATTTCCACATCCAATCCAGCATTTGACATTTTCCTTTCTACCACGTTAGGTGTGATAGGTGTGAGGTGGTGCCTCACAGTTGTTTCACCTTGCATTTCTCTAATCAATAGTGATTTAGAGCATTTTTTCATATGGCTATAGATAGCTTTGAGTTCTTCTTTTAAAAACTGCCTGTACATACTCTTTGACCATTTATTAATTGGGAAATAACTTGTATTCTTATAAATTTGACTCAATTCTTTATATTTTTGAGAAATGAGACCTTTATCAGAGAAATATGCTATAAAATATTTCCTAGCATTGGTTTTATTTGGGCAAACCTTTTTAATTTTAGGATTAAAACTAAGAATCACCTACCCAGCAAAACTAAGTATAATGTTTCAGGGGAAAATATGGTCATTCAATGAGGTGGAGGACTTTCAAGCATTCTTGATGAAAAAACCAGAACTGAATAGAAAATTTGACATTCAAATACAAGAAGCATGAGAAGGTAAACAGGGAAAAGAAATCATAAGGAACTTATCAAAGTTGAACTATTTACATGCCTACATGGAAAAACAATAATTATAACTTATGAAACTTTTCTCAGTATGAGGATAGGTGAAGGGAATATAGATGTATACATATATATACAAATATGCATATATGTGTATACATACATATGTCTATATAGGAGGCTATATATGCATATGAATTCATATGTGAGTGTGTGTATATATGCGTACAGGTCTACATAGACAGAGCGCACAAGATCAATTGAATTGGAAGGAATGATATTTAAAGGGTGAAATTGAAAGGTGAGAGAGGAATATAATGAGAGGAAATGGGGAGAGACAGAATGGGGTAAATTAGCTCATATAGAAGAGGCAAGGGATAAGTGTTACAATGGAGGGGAAAAACAGGAAGGCAAAAGGGAATGGGTCAACCTTACTCTCATTGAATTTGGCTTAGGGAGGGAATGACATACACTCTGAATTGGGTATCTTGCCCTACAGGAGAGTAGGTGGCAAGGGGATTGAGGGGGCAATGAGGGGAGGGGAGAGCAGGTTGGGGGGAGAGTGGTTAGAAGCACACACTCTTGTAAAGGGACAGGGACAAAGTAGAGAATAGAACAAGTAGGGGGGATAGGATGGGGGGAAATACAGTCAGTCTTTTACAATATATCCAGTATGGAAATGTTTTGTGTAACTATAAGTGTACAACCTATATTGAATTGCTTATCTTCCCAGTAAGGGTGAGAGATGAGGGAGGAAGGTAAAGAATCTGGAATTTAAAGTTTTAAAATCAAATTTAAAAAAATACTATCATCATCGTTATTATTATTTACATGCAACTGGGAAATAAGATATATAGGCACTGGGGTAAGGAGATCCATCTTGCCCTACCAGAAAGTTAGAGGGGAGATGGGGGAGGATATAAGAGAAAGCAGATTGGGGGAGGAGGTATTCAGTAAGATTGCTGTTTTGGGGTGGTGGGTAGGGGAAAGTCAGGGAGAAAATTTGTAACTCAAAATCTTGTGGAAATAAATGATACATACTAAAAATAAACACAAAAGTTAATTTTAAAAAAACCTTTTGAATTTTATGTAATCACAATTATCCATCTTACTTCTTGTGATCCTTTCTGTTTGCTCATAAATTCTTCCCTTATCTACAGATCTGACACATGAAATTTTCCGTGTTCCCCTAATTGGCATATGTCACTTGTTACATCTAGATCACATACCCATTTTGACATTATCTTGCTGTGTGGTGTGAGATGTTGGTTTACACCTAGTTTCTGCCAAAAATGATTTCCAATTTTCTTGGTGATTTTTGTTAGATACTAAGTTTTCATCACAAAACCTATATCTTTGGGTTAATCAAACACTAGATTACTATGGTGATTTACTACTGTCTATTGTGTACCTAATCTATTCCACTGATACACTGCTCTATTTCTTAGCCACTACCAGATTGTTTTCATGATTACTGCTTTGTAATACAGTTTGATATCTGGTACTGCTAGGAGAAGTGGCCTAATCTTTGATCAAATTGGGGAGTTGCCTAAGCAACCACATAGCAAAGTGTGATAAAGTTCCTCAGTTAGCCTCTTAAAATTATTGAACATCGTACTTGGCTGAAGGTATTTAATATACCAAGAGTTACTAAGGATTAGCTGAGAGGGTAAGCCATGACCCTTGTGGTATAAATAAAAAGCCTGTTAACAGTCTATGACAACTACCTCTAAAGAAAGAGCTCACTCTTCACCTCTCTTTCCTTTTGCCCCTGGAAAAGTGCAGGAGAAGAAAGGGAAAAAGTCTCCCCTCCCACTCCACCAGACATAGTAGCATCTTGTAGAAGAAGTACCTGGCTATAGGTAATGTGTGCTTGCACAAAGCCTCTGAGGAGAATTAGAAGAGGTTCCTTCCTGAATACTAAACCCATTTGAAAGAGAGAGCTAAGTTTAGGGCATTATCTTACTCTGGCCCTATTCCAGAAAGAGAAACACTTGAAACTAAGGATCTTTCACTCAGGAGATGGCAAGGTCCCTAATCAGGACTCTGAGGGAGCAGAACTTTGTCATTTTCTGTGAATATGAAGGCAAGCACACCAATGATTTATAAATGACTTAGCTTCTAAAAAAAAAAGCATAGAAATAACTTTACCAATCATTTAAACCACAGCAGCAACTAGAGGCACAGTAAACCAGTGTCAGATAGTAGATAGTGGTGTCCAGTGGACCAGTGATGCAATGTCCATTGGGACATCATCTGGCAGAATCCATCAGTGAAGAGTGGGGCTTCATCAAGTAAAAAGCACAAGACCAAGGTCAAGAGGAGTGGTTCCAAAAAACACCTGGAGGAATAACTAGTGTCACAGCAGTGAGATTCCCTTCGATCTCATGTGTTCCCAACATGAGTATCTTTCTATTTGTGGTTTCTCTGTGCTATTTTTCTCGTGGAGGCAATGTGTACTTGTGGGAGAGTGTGACTCAGGTTTGTGAGGAATATGTTGCATAGAAATGTAATTCCAGTAAAAATCTTTGCTTTGAGCTAATTGTGTCCTTCAGATGCCTATTGAAAAATTGGCACCATAGTGGGGACTTCTGGGTTAATTTTTTTTTAGGAAATGTGGATCCACAGAACACCATGAATGTGAGTTATCATTCCCCAAAGAACCCAATCTGTTAATGCAAGCTGGAGGAGAGGGAGGAGCCAAGAGGGGCACCACAGATCTTCCCAAGTGTCTCTGAATTCTTTATATTGGGAGGAGTAATATTCATTTAGATTAGTATCTAAACCCTTTTTTCAGTCACTGACTAGTTGTTGGGCACCCACTTTCTTTCCATTTTGATTACTACAAAAAAGTTATAAGTATCTTGGTGTATGTGGGTCTTTTCCTTCCATCTTTGACTCCTCAGATGCGTAAGAATTGCAAGCATTTAAATAGTGTTTGAAGGTTTACAAAGCACTCTACATATGCTATCTCACTTGATCCTCACAATAAACCTCTAAGGCAGATTTTATTGTTATACCCATTTTATAGATGAGGTACCTGAGGTGGAGAGAGTCCAATATCATGTCCAGGGTCACACAGTTAATGTCCAAGGAAGAATTTGAACTCAAGTCTTCCTAACATGAAACTGAGTATTCCATCCATTGTGCCACCTCGATGCCTCAGCATCCTTTATGCCTAACAGTGGCATTGCTGGGTTGATGCCCCTGGAATTTCAAAAGAAGAGCAACTATATTTTAGCCAGGACCTGGCTTTTGGATTTGCAGAAAAATACACAAACCCATTGCTAGCTAATAAGTAAAGAGATCATTTTTTTTTCCTTCCTGAGTGTTCTCATGGAAGCTGTCCCATCTTAGAGTGGGCTGCACACTTATTGGGCTATTTCACATCAGCTCTCCACAGAAATAACAAGACCCTGCTTCCTGCCCCACTCTCCCCAGCTTGACAACATGACAATCTGTTTGACATGTTTAGGCACTGTGATAGATGTAAGGGGTTTTTTTAGGGCCACTTGATATGATAATTGAAAGAAGGAAGAAAAAAAAATACTAGCAATCCCAAGGCAGTTGACAATACATGGCAGCCTTTTGCCACCAAAGTTATGTATGTTTTATTATAGTGTCTGTGCAGGGAATGGAGGGGCTGTCGGGCATGACTACCTACCACTCAAGTTAGCTGACAGGAAAAAAGCAAAGGGTAGTGCCAGTAACTAATGCAGATGGGTTTGGGATCCCATTTAGTCTACTCTCTTGACATAGTTATTGCCAGGCACCAGTAAGAGCAAGAATCTATGGGCCATTGATAATGGGGCATCTAGGTGTAAAATCAAAACAAAACAGAGCAACCAAAAATTATTTCTTAGTCTCAGAGAAGGCCACAGGAGCAGGGTTTGAAGCATCATGACCTGTACAGGCAGCTATTCCAAGATCTGATTTGCAAAATGCTTGTGGTGCAAGGCAAAGAGTCCTCCTTTCTCACCTGCACCTCATGGAATCCCTCTCTTCCTTCAAAGGCTACATTCTCTTTTCATACTTCCTGATCCATCCATCCCTCCCTAACTAGCTTACAGGTATCTACTTTATCTAGATTTGTATCTATCTTCTTTTTAATCATTACTTCTTACTCTTTTGTGTCATTTATGGATCCTTTTATTTTTTAATAGTATTTATTTATTTTTTTCAATTACATGTAAAGATAGTTGTCAACATTCATTTTTTATAAGATTTTTGAGTTCCAAATTTTCCTCCCTCCCTCCTTCCTCTCCCCTTCCCCAAGATGGCAAGCAATCTGATATAGGTTATATATGTACAATCATGTTAAACATATTTCCGCATCAGTCATGTTGGGAAAGTAGAATCAGAGCAAAAGGGGGAAAAACACAAGAAAGAAAGAAAAAAACCAAAAACCTGAAAATAGTCAGCTTTGATCTGCATTCAGACTCCAGAGTGCTTTCTCTGAATGTGGATAGCCTGCTCTATCATGAGTCCCCTATAATTGTCCTGGATCACTGCATTGCTGAGAAGAGCCAAGTCCATCACAGTTGATCACCGCATAATGCTGCTGCTCAGTGCGCACAATGCTCTCCCAGTTCTTCTCACCTTACTCAGTATCAATTCGTGCAGGTCTCTCTAGGTTCTTCTGAAGTCTGCCTCATCATTTCTTATAGCACAATAGTATTCCATTACATTCATGAAGTTTTCAGATCGAGAATTCCTGCTTTATGCTCTGGGTGTTTCTTGTCTATGGACTGTCTGGAATGGGTGCTTGTGGTCCTGGAGATCAGGACTCCTTGTGCCTACCACAGTGGAGGGAATAGAGTGAGTGCTTAGTAAAGAGGCGTTAATGAGTAGATTGGATCCAGAATCAGATCTCAAACATTGACTTGGTTACTTGTTACCTGTGTAAATTTGAGTAACTCATCCCACTTCTCAGTTCCTTCCCTTGAAATAATACAAGCCAACAGGCACTTGTTAATATCCTGCAATTTGCAACACAATTGAGCTACAAAGGCAAACACTGACACCTTTTTGGTGTTCTAGGTCCCTTTGACAGTCTGGTGAAGCCTATAGATCCCTTCTCAGAATAGTATTTTGAATTCATATAATAAAATATAAAACATTATAAAAGAAACCAATTATATTTGAAAACAATGATCTAAATATCAAAAAAAAAATTCGCAGACCCCTGGTTAAGAATCCCCAGACTAGATGATTTAGGATCGTAGTGCTCACACTGGAAAAGTCCATAGAGGCATCTCATTCATTTCCCCTCCCCTTCATTTCACAAAGGTGGAAACTGAGTCTTAGAAATGTGATTTGTCTTTTAAGGATTCCTTCTGGTTCTAACTCCAGTGATCTTTGATTCTATGAGATTGTTATACTAAGGGTTGTCTGAGGATATTAAAGGCATTCCTTCCTGTTTTTTTCAGGCATTCTTAATAATACACCATTCTTCTGAGCCTCTTCTCCAAAGTAAATTTTTCTTTAAGGTTTTTATTTGCATTACCACTTAATGAATACTGTTTCTGAATGTCTACATTTATTCCATGGAGATTTGAAGAGAGATTAAGGTTAAATAAAACTACTTTCTCTGCTAAAGTCCTTCTCTGATACCTCATCATGGAAGCAAGGTCACCATGTCTGACAGGTGCTACAACGGAGAAATCCCAAGTGGGATTTGAACACCAGTCCTCTCTCTCCAGGACCATTGGTCTTGCTGCTGCATTTCCCGATTTCTCCCAAATTCACCCACCATGACAGTTTTTCATTGCCATGTTTGAAATGTTTCAAGACATTCAGAGCCACCTATTTACCTTTCAGAATCAAAAAAGAACCAAAGGAGAAAATGCATTTGGATTCTCTGCATCACTCTTGCCAGCATAAATGCAGATAACTGAGACTTGAGTACATTCTAAATAGCATTCCTCCAGTTTGCCCAAAGTCTGAAGGAGTGCATTGGGTTGGAGGCCTGGAATGTCTTTATATATGGTGTCCTGTTCTAAGGAATGAATCCTGGCTCACTTAAAGTTTTATTTAAAAAAAACCACCCACAACAAATCCATCTGTCAATCAGCACAGTGACAGTGGCAGGGCTGATGGGCACAGGGCAGGGATTTTGCTGACAAGGTGTCACTGCCCAAGGCAATGGATGGAAAAGCAACATGAACCTGACAAAGAGCATGAAATCTTAGGGACCAGCAGAGGTAGGTGGCTGACAGTTGCCTTCACTGAAGGACCATAGTAACAATCAAGGGGAAAAGCAACTATAAGACTAGCAGCAAAGAAAATGGACTAAGGATTCAGTAGGCCATGAAAGGTAAGATTTCCTAAAGTCTGTCGCAATGCCACCTTTTGTGAATACTGGGCTGGGTGTGAAGTATCCAGAGCCGCTTTTCCTTTAGAACAGACTGACTTCCTTAACTAGAACAGAAGGAAAGTGTGATGGGATACAAGGGGTGAGAAGCAGCAAGGCAGAGAAGAGCAGTAACGAGGGTGGGGAAACTGAAGCTCTGTCCAGCCACTCCATCTGGAGGGACTCCCCTGCAAGGGTCCAGAGGCCTATGCTGTTGTTGTACCTCTCAATGCTCTGCTATCTTCTGGGTCTGTGGAGAAGAAAGTGAGTCACAGGGGAGGGCAAGGGAAGAGGGGTAATTTCAAGGGAACAAGGAAAATGGATGAAACATCTCCCATCCTGGCACTCCCTCACTACTGCCGATGATTTACCTAAAACCCAAGTCTGAACATCTTCGAATTTATTTGGTACATATCGTTTTTGTACATGGCTGTTTACATACTGTCTCCATTAAAGTGAGCTCCTTGAGGGTGGGGAATTTTCTTTCCTTTTCTCTGCATCCTCAGCACTTAGCACAGGTATTCAGTAGAAGCGTGTTTACTTGACTTGAACATGTCACTTCTACTCACTAAACTGCAGTGGTTCTCCATTGTGCCTAGAATTTTTCCTTAAATCCTTCCCTCTCTCTTCTCTTTAACATGTAAAGGCATGTACAATCTGGCTCCCCTCGGCTGTTGCTCTCCTTCACTCACTCTATGATAATCCAGTCAGACTGGGCTTCTTTGCCTAATACTTAACACCCCATCTTCCCCTCTATACATTTACACAGATTGTCATCCATTCCCAGAATGTATTTATTCCTAGAATTCCTGGGTTTCTTCAAGATCCAGTTCCACTGGTACCTCGTACAGTAATAGTGTCAAATTAAAATAGAAATAGGGTTCACCAAATCTTCAAAAAGTCTGAATATTGACTTAGAAAAACATATGTCAACATTATTTATGTTCTACTGTATATTATTCCTTTTGTTAGGCAGTTCACAATTGCATTTTAATGTGGTTTGGAATGCGGAAACCTTAGGGGTGTTTGATATCCCTGTTCTGCATGAAGGTTTACCTTCCCCCCCCAAAAAAACAAACAAATAAATAAAAAACCCATTGTATTTATTTATACTCAACTCTATATGATCTTATTTCATCCCTTAATAAAATGTTAGCTCCTTGAGGACAAGAATAATTTTGTTTCTTTCTTTGTATCCCCAGCATCCTAGCACAGTATCTGGCATATAATTGTCATTAAATCTTTCTTTGGTTCTGTCTGACTCTTTGTGATCTCATTTGAGATTTTCTTTGCAAAGATACTAGAGTGGTTTTGCTATTTTGTTTCCCAGCTCATTTACGTATCAGGAAACAGGCAAACAGTATTAAGTGACTTGCCCAGGGTCACACAGCTGGTAGGTATCTGAGACCTGATTTTCCATCAAGAAGATGATTCGCCCTGGCACTCCATCCACTGTACCACCTCGCTGCCCCTGGCACATAGTGAGCACATAATAAAACCTTGTCAGCACACTGATTGACCAACCAATTGGGCTTCCTCTTTGCGAGTTCTCCTGTCTTGCTTTTCCCAACTCAAGTAACTTTACCCTCATGGCTGTTAATACCCTGTAGCCTGGAAAGACTGGAGGAGACAACATTCTAATTCATGCTTCCCAGTCTTCAATCTCTTCATCCCTCTTGATGATTTGATTCTCTCTTCCTTTTTTCCCCCTTCCCAAGTATTCCTCATTCTGAATCTTTTCAAACTAGAGATAAGAAAGTGGAAACTGGTCCCCCAAAGCTACAAGGGGAAGGCAACAAGAGAGCAGGAGAAGGGAGCTTCAGGAATGGGGAGAAAGCATAGCCATGGAGAGGGGACTGAAGTTCAGTTGCTTCTCCTTTGTTCCAGTTTATTTTGATATATATTTCCAGGGGTCACCCCAAAATAATGCAAAAGATAGATTAATCTGAAGACAAAAAGAACATTTACATGTGGGTTTTAATAACAAAACAGAACATTCAAACTTCTTGGACTAGATTCCAAGGCCTTCCACCATCTGTTCCCATTCTCCTCATCCAATATTCTTTCCCACAAGGAGCCACAGAACCTGGGTTTGATGCCTAACTCTTTCTTTCTCATATCTTGTATGGTATTGGATCAGTCACACAACATCCTTCTCTGGCCTTCAGTTTTCTTGTATAACAAGGGAAAGGTTAGATAAGACATTGAACAAGGCCCAGTCTATGACCCTGTGTATGATCCCACCTCTTTTCCAGCTGAGCTGGCCCCTTCATCATTATCTGAGTGAGTGATGCTGATTTCCACATCCACATTTTTGTCCATCCCCTCCTGTCACTTCCTTTGCACCTAACACTATGCTAAGTGTGGCATAACAAACAAGACCCAAGTAATCCCTTTCCTCAAGAATCTTCTTATATTCTAATGAGGGAAACAGAGAAAATATATACATATATGTATGTGTATATACATACATTTGTACATGCACACATGTATATATGCACCTACATACATGTGTAACATGTATATCACAACATACAAGATCAATACAGATTAGATGGAAGATAACCTTAAGCAGAGGTGGCCTTAACATTGAATTGAATTAAGTGACTATCTCCAATCAGACCCTGTGCTCAAAGAAATTACAGTCTAATTGGGAATACTAAGAAGGGTAGAAGAAAAATATTTTTTGCTATGCATTTCAATGAAGTGTGTCAGAGACTCCTTTATTATCTTTATAGATAATTTGTTTTGAGAGAGATGCTAGCCAACGGCTTTTTCCTTCTAACACAAAACTCTATGACTTGAGAAATCTTCAATACATGTTTATAGTAGCCAAGAAACAGAAAATGAAGAAGGATATAATTTAAAAGAAAACTAAGGCCACTCTCTCTCTTGACTGGGTCAAGGATCTGACCCTCTCTTGTTTGTTTCAAAAGTTCAAGGGACAGAAAAGACACGAGATGAAGGCAATGCACTCCTTTTTTTTTTCCTTTTTTGAAAGATGGAGGGAGAAGGGGATGGTGGCAAAGAGTCGAGGCTGTAAGGTTTCCATCAATGCATATAATATTAAAGGATTAGAAATGGTAGTCCATAATCAAGTTCCAAGTGGTGAAGCTGAGATCATGAGTATAATAGTTGGAGAATGAATGTGAACCCTTCCCTGAGCTCAGACTTAACAAGTGGGATTTGGGATAGAGGGTGGTAGGGAGGGCATCGGGAGCTAAGGGAACAGTGTGAATAAACCGATGGAGGTGGAAGTTAGCATGGAGCATATTTGACTGGGAATATGCATTGGTTTACATTGGGAGTATTTGAAGGAACTGGAGAAATGATTTGAAAAGTAAGATGAAGGCAGGTGATGCAGAGCCTTGAAAGCTATACAGAATCCAGGCCACACAAGGAAGAGTCATTCTAATGACTAGCGCAGAATTATAGGATGAAGGCAAGAAAGCTATTTTAAGAAGCTTGATGATGGACTGCAAGAGAGTGAACCATTAAGAGTTTGTTTGAGTTATCCAGTGTCCTTTGATTTAAAGTTTGAAGACATCTTAGAAGCTATTAAGGCCAGCCCTTTAATTTTAGAGTTGAGAGAATTGAGGCAAAGAGAGGTTCAGTGATTTCCAGGATTTATCTAAAACCAGATTAGAATCCAGGTATTCCTGAACTGGACTAGGTTGGTAGTAATGGAAATGGTGAAGAAGAGGGCTTACCTTAGAGCCATGGCAAAGACAGACATGACAGGATTTGGTGGAGGAGAGAAAAAGGAGGAGATGGTCAAAGATGACAGAGTCAAAGGTTTAGGAGACAAAGATGGTTCGGGGCTATATTGACAGAGATAAGGGCAGGCTGCCTGAATGGAGATGTCCTGAGCGTAGGGAAGAGTAAGAGATCAAAGTATAGATCTGAGAGCAGTACTAGGAAGGAGAGAAGGGAACCACAAAGCTGAAGTCAGGAAAGTAAAGCAGGTTGATGAACACCAGGGACCTCCATCTATAGAGACTAGGAAGATCTCTGAGGGAGCCACCATCATGTAGGCTCAAATGGTGTCTTCACAGGGAGATGATAGTACTCTGCATTCCAGAAGGTAATCTGAAGAAGGGACTGGGGAGAGAAACTTGGGATTGCAACCTCTCTGAGGAGTTGATCAAAGAGACAAAAAGTCTAAATGGCAGGATTAATAATAACAGGGTTGTGTGTGGGTGTGTCCCTCCAAGTTTTGCAAAATGCTTCTATAAATCACCAGACATTTATGAAAATGCCAATTATGATCCAGGCACTGGGCTATGTGCTGAAGATACAAATACAAAAAGACAAAGTCCCTGGCCTCAAGGAGCTTTCAATCTATCAGGAATTTTTGTAAACATTGTGCTTGTTAATTAATCTGTACAACCATTGTGTGAAATAGATACATGGATATTATTATCCTTATTTCTTGGCTAAAGAAAGAGAGAGACAGAGACAGAGACCAACAGAGATAGACAGAGACAGTGACAGAAATAGACAGAGACCTAATAGAGAGAGAGAGAGACAGAGAGACAGAAAGACAGAGAGAGAGAGAGAGACAGAGAGAGAGAGAGACAGAGAGAAACAGAGAGACAGAGAGAGAGACAGAGAGACAGAGAGAGAGAAGAGAGACAGAGAGACAGAGAAAGAGACAGAGAGAGAGACAGAGAGAGAGAAGAGAGACAAAGAGAGAAAGGGAGATTAAAGAATTTGTCCAGGGTCCTATATAGCTAAGTATCTGAGATGAGATTCAAACCCTGGTCATCCTGAGTTCAAATCCAAAAATCTACCCATTAAGTCTCACTGCCTTCCATGACTAGCCCTCTCCAAACACCATCTCTGATGTCCCCAAATGAAACAAACAATACAGCAACAACAAAAACCTGAGAGAAACACAAGGAAGCTAACTCACTTAACCTCCTCTATTTACCGATCCAAGGAGAAGTCCCTAATTTCTCCAGCCGCTGCAAGTCCTAAGGAGATTGTGATGGCACCTTCTGGTTTTCCAATGAGATGCTGCCTTCTCCATGCCCTGTCAATAATCTCCCTGTGGTTTCTATACACCTGGAATCCCCAGAAATTCAGAGAAGCATTGCCTGGTGTTGTCCTGGTGAGTGTCATTAGCTCTTCTCTGCCTCTAGATCTCAAGTTCCTGGAGTTACTGAGGCCTGCAAGGAGGTCACTGACTCCGTTTCCAGTGACTGAATCCTAAGCTTTGCACAGTGGGGAGTTGGCAAATGCCAAGAAATCTCTCTATAAACAGGCTCAGTCAAAAGGCAGCCTAATCTAACAGACTGCCCAGAAAACTGGGAGGAAGTGGCACTAAATTCGAATCCCTTTTAATTTCCAGCAATTTGCCTCTTATTTCTGCACAGCCTGGGACAGCAATCTAAATCCACTGACCTTTCTTCACAATCATGAACATTTCTGGAGATTTTTTTCAAAGCCCCATGTAAATTCAGATCATGATTATTTAATTTTTTATCTTAAAAATAATGAATTTAAGATGACACTGAGGTAGAAACAAGGTAAGAAGGAGTCTGGTATGCATAGAAGATGGAAAAAATAAGAGTGGAATCGGGAAATGTATATAATAGGAAGAACCCTGGAGATCAGGTGGTTGAAACCTCCATCCCTCTGTCCCGTTCCCCCACATACACACACACTCTATTTGAATTAGGCCTGGACCTACTGCAATTTAATTGTTTAAGTAATTAATAGAAGGAACTCCCAGGTAGGGAAATTCCTTCCAACAATGCAGAGACACACAGAGATACACAGGGAGACAAAGACAAACGATGAGAGAGAAACAGAAGGAGAGAGAGACAGATATAGACAGAAACAGAGAGGGAGAGAGGGGGGAGTTACAATTACATAGTACATATCTGTAATACATACACACATACATACATATATGTGTGTGTATATACAAATATATACATATATGCACACACAAACATGTATCTTCCTCAATGTGTTTCATGATATAGATATGTGTACATGTCATATGCCCATATAAGGAGACATTACCTGGCTGGTTCATGTGATGAAACGTTTGGGATTTTTTACTTTTAGGTATTAGACCATGAGCTCCTTATAGACAGGGATAGGGCTGTTTCACTTTGTTTTTCTACTGACTAACATATAATAGCAGCTCAGTAAATGAATATTGAATTGAATTATTGTTGCAGTTATATTTGAGCTATAGTTAGGTTGGCTTGAGAATTCTTTAATGACCATGTCGATGCTCCAGCAGGGAAATAAAAGACATCAAAGGATTAAGGTCAGGTGACTTTTCTTGACCCATTGCTTCTCTAGCCAAGATGTCAAGGAGACATAAATCCATCATTCTTTCTAACTTTTCTACTGTAATCTATTTCCAATATTAGTAAGCCAGGAAATATTCTTTATGCTTGAATATTTGAACGCAAGGCTTTATGAGAGAGTAGTACTTTTGCAATGTTTCTATTCACGAAAGCCCTGAATTTAACCCTGCCTGGAAAGGATTTTAAATATGACCTAATCCAGGCATTCTTCACATTTTTGGTGCCATGGACCCTTTGGTTGACTGATGTAATTCATGGACCTTTTCTCAGAGTAATATTTTAAATTTAAAAAAAAATCTAGGACTACACAGAAAACTAATTATAGTGGAATTATATTGAAATTTTCAATTATATTTTAATAATATCAAAATATTTTTTAAAAAAAATGTGTGTTGTCCCAAGGTTAAAAACCTGCAATTTAATCTAGCTTCCTTTTTTATAAAAGAAATTGACTTTAAAAGTTCACACAGGGAGCAAATGGCAGAACCTTGGTTCACACCAAGGTCTTCTGACTCCCATTCCAGTGCCCTTTTCATGTATAGGTTGGGTGGTCTGCGAGAAAACACACTGAACCTGACCCACATTTGAGGATCACTCACTTCTCCAGTTCTTTGTCTTCCAGGTACTAATTGGGGACTACCTAAAATAGCTTAAATTTCCCCTTTCAGGCTTTCAGGGCTTCAACTCTGAATAGTTTTTTGTTTTTACAGGTCTATGGAGACAGACAGGACTTACTTCCATCTAAGTCCCATAGTAAATAATGGTGCCCCACCCAACAAAAAAAAATGATCCCTCTCTCCAGAGACATCTCAAGTCTTGTCCTGCTAGGACTTCAGTCAAAGATGGTTAGTTTCCACCCCTGCATCAGTATTCTCCTCCACAGCTCTGATGTATATGCCATGCTCATTGACATTTGTAATTTTCCAAATGTTGGTGGTCCTCAATGTGAAGCATCTGTTCTTTCAGCTTGAAGAGGTATAGGGTTAGGGTTAGGGGTACTCAAGATCCCAAAATACCAACATGCCGGGTCCTGCTGAATGAATTTGACTCAAGTCTTCTCTTAGCCAAAGAAAAGCAAAGTTTATTAAAAGTTCACCATATTGGGTAGGTTCTTAAGGAGCCTTGGTATCTGTGAAGCTTGCAGGCCAGAATCAGCTGACACAGAGTAAGTCTGTGCTAGGTCATTCTATGGTGCTCTCACACACATAGAGGCAAGATGGGGTTTTATATACAGAAAGATTGTGGGAGGAATCTAGGGGTGGTCTAGAGGAGGAGTTTGGGGAGGGTCTTCAGGAGTAGTCAGATGAGGTCAGACTCCACTAACTAGTTTGGGGAGGGTAGTGATTAAGGGTGGGAAGTTTCTGGACAAAGGAGGGCTAAAGATTTGGGCAGAGCCACAATGAAAGGCCTATGGCCTCAGGCAAATGCCTTACATGGGAAGATTCAAGGGGGTTCCCAGAGCCTGTGCCTCAAGGATTCAAGGAGAGCTCAAGGAGGTTCCCAGAGCCTGAACCTCATCAAGCTCAGTTCTGCCCTGCTGCTCTGCACTATTTGACTCTCCTTCAGAAGACAATATCCATCAACCTTTGACTTTCTCATTCAAAAGTTGACTCACTTACCTTCTCAGTTTGACGCCTCTCCAGAAGATGGTACTCATTTACTTCCCCACAAAATCATACTGAGTCTAGTCTGGAGGTATGATATAGTTGTCAAGGGAGACTAATTATCTAGACATCTGGAATGAGAACTCTGTCTCTGTCTCTGTCTCTCTCTCTCTCTCTCTCTTTTTCTCTCTCTTTCTCTCCATAATGTTTTCTTGACTCAGTAAATTGTCATTTTCTCCTTCAAAATGTGTAGGATCCAACAAGAGAAAATTGTCCTTTGGATCTGATTCTCATCAGCAGGAAGGAACAGGTTACTGGGATGGAAAAGATAGGAATCCTGAAGGGGAAAAGTGAAGACTCCATCTTAGAAATTACCATAGAATAAAAGAAAGTCAAGCATAGTGAGACATGCTCCCTTGGATTTGGGTAGAGCAGGTCTCACAGAGTTCAGAAGAAATATAGACAAGTTCCCATGAGTTTCCCATTATGATTCCTCATCTATGGAGGAGTGAAATCTGGAGGGATGCTGAAACCCTCAGGAATGAGATTTTGAAGTCACAAAGAAAAGCTATTCTGAGAAGCAGGTGAATGGGGAGGTGTCTAATGAGACTAGTACAGATACACAGGGAGTTCACCAACTCACTGAGATTTTAATAAGGCATGGTGAAAGCAGAGGCAGGTAATGGAAGCTGAATAAAACAAATGACACTATTCTGGAAATATAGTTAAAAGTGCTCAAGGACAGATGAGCAATAATTGATGAGAAAAACTGAGACCATAAAATGGGCAGGGGGGGAGGATTGTGCACATGTGTGTGTGTATGCGTGGGTGCTGCTATTTGTCCGTTGTTCTTGAAGAGGACCATGACATCAGGGAGGTTATGCAAGTGAATTGAATTTAGGTGAGGGAGGGCTGTGCAGTCACCAGCCTCACTTTCTCCTCTGGAACCATCTGGATCTAGTGGCGAGATATAGATCTGGACAACTGGAGAGAGCTCTGGATGCAGTGGACCTTTTTTAAGCTAAGGTCTTTAACTGGTCTCAGTTTGACTAAGGCAACACCCATTCAGTGATTAATGTTAGGTACAAAATGAGGCAGAGAATGGCCTCTTTATCTAGTTAAAAAACAAATCAATCTGGGAGGGAAACACCCTTAGGGTTTCTGGCCAAAACAGAAACAACTGCTATTTACATTCACTCTGAACCAATCAGGGCCCAAACAATGACCTAGTAGGGATTGACCTATTGTTGGCCAATCAATGAGAGCCAGAGTGATTTGGGTTTAAGGTTTAAGTGTTTTGTGATTAAGGTTTAAGAAAAAAAAGGTTTCAGAGATCAAAATGTACATTTCTTTTGGCAGAGTACCTGCAGTAAGGGTATGGTACCTTATGAGGACAGAGGGAATGGAGACAGAGAGAGGGAGAGACAGAGAGACAGAGATGGAAGGAAGGAAGGAAGGAAGGAAGGAAGGAAGGAAGGAAGGAAGGAAGGAAAGAAGGAAGGAAGGAAGGAAGGAAAGGAAGGAGGGAAACAGGGAGGGAAGGAGGGAGGAAGGGAGGGAGGGAGGGAAGAAGGGAGGGAGGAAGAAAGGAAGCTGTGTTACCCAACTGACCAGTGCCAGTTGGGTCTCCAGTGGGGCAGCTCCTATTTTCTACTCAAAGGTTGTTGTTTCTCCTTTGTTCTCAAAGAGGACCATGGCATCAGAGAGGTGATGCCATGACATGCTAAGGTGGGCTGAGGGAATAAGAATCAAATAAGGTATGGGACCACTCTTTGGGGTGGGCAAGGCAATGAAAATTGACAAGAAAGAAGATGCCAAGCTGCCTGGTTTTTATGGTGTTTCTCTTTTCTCTGCCCAGGAGAATGACTTTTGAACTGGAAAGAGCAGATCAAAATTGACTGATAGGGAGCTACTATCCATAATAAACAAGAATATTTCCAACTGGATGTCCCATGATTAACCCTAACAGGCACAAAACAGGACTCATCACATTTCTTGCAATCCCACTCTTCTTCCTGACTTCCCTATTTCTCTTGAGGGCAACCCTTCTCTCCAGGCATCCCAGGTTCACACCACCCTCACCACCACCATATTCAAGCAACTGCCATGTCTTGTTGATTCTCCTTCAATGGGTCTCTCCTCTCTGTTTCCTTTCCCGTAGTCACCACTCTAGTTCAGGCTCTGATCATCCCTTGCTTGGATTATTTTGAAATCCTACTAATCGTTGTACTTAATTTTGGCATCTCCCCTTTCTAATCCATCTTGCATACAGCTTTTGAATTGATATTCCTATATATCTTAATACATCACTACCTTGTTCAACAAACTTTATGGGCTCCCCATTGCTTTTTGGATAAAATATAAAGCTCTGTTTGCCATTCAAAACCACTCACAACCTGAACCCAACCTCTTTCTAGATTTATTTTGTATTACTATTCCTAACCTACTCGATCCTCCAGGCAAATTCATCTAAATTCTAATTCCCATACTGACTACTCCTGGATATCTCATGGGCATCTCACACTCAATAGGCCCCAAAGGAATCTCATTATGTTTCACTTAATTTTCCTTGATGGATTTGCACAGATTCACATCCCTCTGCCCTTGAACTCCACCATCACCCCCCTTGCCTAGAAATCTCTCTTTCATTACCTCTGTTGCTTGGAATGTCTTAGGTCAGGTATTCCCTCTTACACAAAGCTTTTCCTGACTTCCCACAGTTGTTAGTGCCTGCACTCACACCAAATACTCTCAGTATAACCTGTACTTGCATGTCCATTTACCTGATACAGTCAGTGGAAGTTATGAGGTTTTCATATTTTGTATTTGTATGTATAGCATCAGAGAGGCATCACAGAGTAGATAATAAGAGACCACCCTTAAGGTCAGGAAGTCTTAGGTTCAAGTCTAACCTTGAACAATTCTAGCTATGTAATTATGGGCAAATCACTTAACCCTCCAGTAGTGCAGGAATTCACTAAGACAAGTTAGTTATACATGGCATTACCATCCACATTAGTGGAGGACCTTTCCCCCCTGGGATTTCCCTCCTCAAATGAAATCATGGGTCTGGGCTCCACTAAAGTGCCAGGCATAGAACTGTTACTTAATCAATGAGTGTTGCATTAAGTTAAATAAGATGCTTAGTTATTATTGAGTGGGTTCTGCTTAATTTGCTGGATACTTGCACTAACATTCTCTAAGCCAGCTACTACCCAGGAAGCAGTGGTATTTGACCAGTAGACTTCTTTGTTGGTTCTGGCCAAAGATGTGTTAGAAAAGGGATCTCCAGCTGGGCTAGCCTCTAGTTAAAAAACCTGACTGCCGATGCTCATGCCACTGCTGAGATGTGAGCCAGACGTGAATATTAAGCAGCAGAGTCCAAAATGTGAGACTTTGGACCCATCAGCCTGACAGCCAGACTAAACTGTAGAAGCACCAGGAAAGTCTGCCTGCTTTCTTCCATCCATCAATACAGAGACTTATGTTGCTCGATGATGAATGAAACCAGAGAGCCCCACAAACTGAGAGGCTGTCAATTAGGAGCCTCTGTTAGAATCTTAGGGAGTATCAGATGATGGTGCCCCCTTCTAAGCCTCGTAATGACCACCCCTCTAGTTGCTTGGGAGGACTCTTTAAAGTTTATAAGCTGCTCATTAAGCATGTAGAAACATCAACTGTGGCCACACTTCACGGTATGAACTCAATAGACTTTTCTCACATTTTACCTGGGGCGAGATCAAACAGATCTATAGCATTGTACAGGAATAAGGCTTGATTCTCTGAGGAAATGGGGCAGATGTGGCATGGCAATGAAATGAGTCTTGTTAATATTGAACATAATGAAAGCACGTTGTAAACCTCAGAGCGCCATATAAACATAATAACGAAGGGAATAATAACAGCAATAATAATAATGAACACCAGAGGCTGACTCTTCCTCATAAACTAATAGACAACAAATCCCCATTCCACAAATATAAAACTGAAAATATCCTTGAGAATTCTACAAATAAACAGCATTCGAATTATGTATTATCACAGAAAATAACTGCTCCCCATAACCAGCCAGATAGAATATTGACCTGCAAATTTAAAACCAGCATTTTAATTGGATCCAGAAAGCTCATAACCTCTAGATTGCATGGAATGGATGGTTCCCAAATTATAGAGATCAAGTCAAAGAAGCAAAACATGTATGGCAGTGCAGAGAATGAAACACTGAGTCTACAGTCAGAATGAACCGAGTTCCAATCTGACCCAAACACTTAGTAGCTATGAGACTCTGGCCAAGTCATTTTACCTTTGTTTGCCTCAGCTCCCTTGTCTCATGGAGTTTTTTGAGAACCAAGTGAGATAATATTCATGAAATGCTTATCACTCTTTCTACAACACAACAGGGGCTATGTTCAGTCATTCTGGTTGTGTTCAACTCTTTGTGACCCATTCGAGGTCTTCTTTTTTTAATACTATTTTCTTTTCCCCCAATTACATGTAAAAGCAATTTTTAATATTCATTTTTTAAAGTTTTGAGTTCCAAATTCTATCCCTCCCTCTCCCCTCTCCTCCCTTGGCCAGTAAGCAAGCTGATATACATTGTACATGTGTAGTCATGTAAAACATTTCCCTTTTAGTCATTTTGTGTAAAAAAAAACAAAACAATGACAATAAACAAACAAAAAAAGAAAGTGAAAAGAGTATGTTTCAGCCTATATCCAGACAACACAAACTCTTTCTCTGGAGGCAGGTAGCATTTTTCATCATGGCTACTTTGGGATTATCTTGGATCATTGTATTGCTGAGAATAGCCAAGTCATTCACAGTTGATCATCATACAGCACTGCCATGATTATGTACAGTGGTTGCCTGGTTCTGTTCACTTAACTTTGTATCAGTTCATGTAAGTCTTTCTAGGCTTTTCTGAAATCATGCTGCTCATCATTTCTTACAACACGATAGTATTCCATATCAATCACATACCACAACTTGTTCAGCCATTCTTCATTGATGGGCATTCCCTCAATTTCCAGTTTTTAGCCACTACAAAGAGTTGCTATAAATATTTTTGTACAAGTAGGTTATTTTTTTCATTTGGGGTTTTCTTAGCAAAGATACTACAGTGGTTTACCATTTCCTTCTCTAGTTCATTTCACAGATGAGGTAATTGAGACAAATAGGGTTAAGTGACTTGCCCAGGGTCACCCAACTACTAAGTGTAGAGGCCAGATTTGAACTCAGGGTTTCCTGACTGCAGGTCCAGTGCTCTCTTCACTGTGCCACCTAACTGCCCAAGTAGGCACATGACAAATGTTTATTTCTATCCATTGTACTGTATGTTGGGGAGTTATACCAAAGGTATTTTCACTGGATCTGTAGATGAGTCCAATACTTTCCAATACAATACCTGTGTCCAATACTTTCCAATATAATACCTGTGTCCAATACTTTCACTCAGTTATAGAAAACTCATTTTATCCAATTGTGTAAGAGCTTACCAAACACTAAAGACAAAAGCATATTAGCAGAATAGCAACTCGTGTTTTTACTGCTTTGAATTAATCTGCATAGTATCATTATTCACCATCATCACCATCATGGAAAGTCAAAATAATATAAATTGCTGACCCTGGGATCAGGAATAAATGAACCTGTGACCTGACTTGCATATATACAACCTGAGGAAGTAATTTAATGCCTTGGTGCCCCCAGGCCAATCTAAGCCATGATCCACCAGCATTTATTAAGCACTTTCTGGGTGTTTGCCAGACTGTGTACTAAGCCCAAGACAGAGAAAGCACAGCAATTTAAGTATCTGCCCTCAAGAGGCTTACATTCTAGGGAAGGAGACAATGTGTAAATCTTGTATATATACAAAGTAGATTTTATGCATCTCGTGATAGTTAATGAAGATAATAGAAGAGAATACTTTAACATCCAAGGGCACCAGGAAAGTCCTCTTGCAGAAGATGGTGTTTGAACTGAGTCTTGGAGGAAGCCAGGAATTTAAAGAGGCAGAATTGAGAAGGTTGAACATTCTGGGTCTGGAGGATTGCCATTGGTACAAAGCCACAGCAAGGGGACAAAGGCAGAGAGTAAGGCGTCATATACAGAGAAGAATCAATAGGCCAGTAGAGAACTTACTACATCAGGAGTCCATAGAAGGTGGTGAACTATAACAAGACTGGAAAAGTAGCAAGGGATCAGGTCATGGAGAACTTTCAATGCCAAACAGAGGGCTTTGTGTTTGATCCTGAAGGTAATAGGGAGCCATCATTATTTAATGAGGTGACATGATCAGACCTTTGGCTCAGCAAAATCATTTTGTCAGCTGAGTAAAGGATAGATGGAAGTGAGGAAAGACTTACTTCAGAAATTCCTGTTAGAAGGGCATTTCAACTCTGCAGTCTATAAGGATATGAACAACAGGCATGAGTGTGTGATCAGAGCAAGAAGATATAAAAGATTTCCAGAAGTTAGGAATGACAAGATTTGGCAATGGACTGAATATGTGGGGTGAATGACAATGAGAGATAGAGAATGACACTGAATTTGCAAGTCATTGTGACTGGGAAGATGGAAATGCCCTCAGCTGTAGTAGGGAAATTCAGAAGAGGGAAGGATTTGCTGGGAGAGAGGAGGGTTGTTTTGTTTGTTTGATTTGGTTTTGGTTTTGTGGGAGCATGTTGAGTTTGAGATGCCTGTGGTATGTCCATTTTGATATGTCTGATAGTCATTTGGTGATGCATAATTTTAACTCTAGAGAAAGACTAAGGATAGTCATAGATCTAAGAGTCATCAGCATAGAGATAATAATTAAACCTGTGGGGGCTGATAAGCTCACTGAAAGAGATAGTAAAGAGGGAAAGAGCAGAGGGTACAGGACAAAGATGTGAAGGACACCTACACTTAGTAAGTGGGAAAAACATGGATGAATTTCCAGCAGACTTAAGAAGGAGTGGATAAGAAACCCAAAGCAGAAAGAATATACAAGAGGAAAAAGTAATCAATTGTGTCAAATGCTACAGAGAGTTCAAGAAGGATCAGACTGAGAAAAGTGTATTGAATTTTGCAATTAAGAGATTGTTGATTTTGATGTGTGAAATTTCCGTTGAACAATGAAGTTGGAAGCAAAATTGCAGACAAATTGAGGAACTATATAGAATGAAAGTTAGCAGGGAAAGTAGGATTAAATGTGTGGTTTTTTCCGTTCAAGGAACCATGAGTGTGATACGAGAGAAATGGAGACATGAGAGTGCTTGTAAACAACAGGGAAAGAGGCAGTTGAGAGAGAAAGATTGGTGATTAAAGAATGGGGATGGTAGAGGGGACAATTTGTGGGAGAAAGTAGGAGGGGATAGGATCAAGTGTGCATGTGGTGGGTTTTGATTTGACAAGAAGGGCCACTTACTCACCAGAGACTGGTGTGAAGGGGGAGATAGTAGAGAATGATGTCCAAGATGGGAGAGAAGAGGATATGCACTTACCACAATACCTGGAACACAGGAAGTGCTTTATAAATATTTATCAAATTGAATTGAATAAGGGGAGAAGAACCATGTGACTCTGGGCAAGTCACAATCTCTCAGAGCTTCAGGAGTGGAGGCAGCCAAGCACACACTGACCTCTTTATGGGCTTAAGTTATAAGAAGCCTGTTCACAATAGCCCATCATGGTATCTTTGTGCCTTAGCATAGACTATCCACCATTCCAAGAATGTTCTACCTTCTTACCTCAGGTTCTTGGAATCCTCAGTTTCTTTCCTGATTTTCCCAGTTTTTAGAACACACACACACACACACACACACACGCGCGCGCGCGCGCGTGTGTGTGTGTGTGTGTGTGTGTGTGTGTAGAGAGAGAGAGGACAGCATTCAGTAATGGATAGATGGCTGGCCTTGGAGTCAATAAGATCTGCATTCAAATCTCACTTTGGACAAACAATATGTGTGTAATATCTCACAGCCCTATGCAACTCTCAAAAACAGGAAATCAAAGATGAGTTGCTGATGGAGTAAAGTTTCCATGCCAAGAGTGTTGTAAGTCAGATGTGTCAAAGCTGTACCCCCTTACCACCACCCCCCCATGCTGCCCACTCTGGTATACAATATATATTTCTTTTTTTTTTTTGGAGGGGGGAAGGCAAGGTAATTGGGGTTAGTGACTTGCCCAAGGTCACATAGCTAGTAAGTATGTCAAGTGTCTGAGGCTGGATTTGAACTCAGGTCCTCCTGACTCCAGGACTGGTGCTCTATTCACTGTGACACCTAGCTGTCCCTGGAATGTATGTTTTTTGAGGGCAATGGTTGTTTAGTTCTGTCTTTGTAGCCCCTAGAACAGTGCTTACAACATAGTGGGTACCTGATGTTGGTTAGTGAATTGATTTGATCTTAAAGGGTGCCATGGATTGTTGTTGTTATTAACTATATGCTTAAAGCTAATCCTAACCAGGTGAACCAAGAAGGAGACATCTAATACAGCCCACCTCCCTTGCCTTTAGAGCAGCTGGGTTGTGCAGTGGATAGAGCACTGGGCTTGAAATCAGGAAGATTCATTTTCTCAAGTTCAAATCTGACCTCAGACACTGTACTCAATGCTGTTTCTCTCAGTTCCTTATTTGTAAGATGAGCTGGAGAAGGAAATGGCAAACCACTCCAGTATCTCTACCAAGAAAACCCTAAATGGTGTCATGAAGAATCAGACACACCTGAACAACAACAACCCCTGCTTTTATCTTCCCTGGATTCCTTTGATGTACAACCATGTCCAATCCTGCTCTGCCAAAGCAGCCCTGGCATTTGGGGGGAGTACAACAGAAGAAAGAAAACTCCTCTGTCCGAGGTCTGTTTACTGTTTTCAATGGACAGAAGTCAAGGAGGGACTTCAACAAATTTGTGTTTCTGCAATATGACTTAACATTGTTGCTACTAATTGTGCCTATAGAAAGCCACAGTGGAAAGAGCAATGACTCTGGAATCAGAGTGCTTGGTTTCATATCCTGTCTCTCATACTCTCTGTGTGACCTTGGAAAAGTCTTTAAACCTCTATGAATCTCAGTTTCCTTATCAGTAAATAAAAGGGATTAGACTCAATGGCCTTTGGGATCTCTTTTAGCTTTGTTCCCATGATCTATTATCTATTCCTATGATGATTGGGATACCGCTAAGGTTCCTTTTAACAACATCAATATACAATAACCCTCTGTTGCTTCAAGAATTTTACCTTTCAAATTTAATGAAGTAGACTGGGGAATTCAGCCTACTCAGTGAATAGTAAACTCTAATTTACAAACAAGTCAAGAACACAGGAAGTCAGAATTTCAGTAGCTTATCATGCAAGAGGTTGTAAAATTATGGTTTGTGCAGGAACTTAAATTTTGTGTAAAAATGATAGTTATACTCAAAATCTAAAATGGGCTTTTTTATCTTCCATTTCTTGCCTAATATTTTTAAAGCCATCAAATGAAGTTTTAGGTAATATTGGGAATGCATAAAATAAAGCTGAATGTTTTCAGTTAGCTGTCCTCTAAACTTGTGAAAAGTAATCCAGGCTCTGAAGTGATTTTCATTCGGGTTTGGACTTGCTCACCGAGACAAATTGTAATGTGTTATTTGCTCCTAAATGAACTTGGTTAGTGGGAACAGTGCCAACTCATCCATCCAAATTATGTGCTTATTTATGGTCACCAAGTTGTATGCAAAGTTTCGGGGAATGAAGCATTTCTTTTTAGGCTTCACTATTTTAACACCATAAATAAAAACCATGGAAATAACAGGAGACTTGAGATCTGAGATTGCAGAAACAATGAAGTATTGGGTTTATATTAAACTGTTTCCTAACTTCCATTTCCATATATGGCAATTTTAGGAAAGAAAAATGTTTTAGTGACTGCAGAATGACTAGAAAAGGAGCTAAGTCTTAGAATGACTGAATTTAACCTTGAAGAAGATGAATAAAAATACACTTTCCTCCCTTCCTTGTAGAAGTGGAAGCCTCTAGGTGTGGAATATCACATATGTTGTCATGCTTGATGGATTCATGAGTTTTGCTAAACTGATTTTTTTTTCTCTTCCTTTTTTCTGCTTTGTTACAAAGGATAGCTTTCTGGATAGTGGAGAAGGGATATCTTCAGTAATGAAGCTACTTTAAAAGCAAAAGATTTTCATATTTTTAATGCTTTAAAAATATAACAAAAAAAGAAGTAGGCTGAGTAGAGACCTGAGATCTAGAGTTAGCCTAAGAAAGAAAACATTGGATTTGGAGTCAAAAAACTGGATGGAATTCTGACTTTAGTACTTTCCAGCTTTGTGACCTGGGCCAAATCATTGGATCTCGAAGTTTCCTTTAGTGTGAAATGAGAGGACAGGTCTAGTACACCCTTTCTATTTCCAAAGCCTTTCAAATTGTACTGTAGTCTTGCTTCTAGTATGATGAATTATGGAAACTATGGAAATCATTAATTTCTTGACTTTCAGTTTCTTCTGCTTTAAAATGTGTTTAGATGATCTCTGAGTATCCCTTCCAGTTCAAAAATTTTATGACTAAATTTTACTGGTTTCATGGAGAAAAAAAAAAGGAATAGAAATCTACTGAAATTTATAAAGTTAACAGAAAGCCCTTAATTTTTGTTTTGATTTCCTAGCTTAATTGAGGATTCAAGAACTTATTTCTTTGTTTTCTTTTAGAAGAGGAGATAATTGGGTAACTATTTGACTTCCCCTCAGAGATTCTGGTACTTCTTCAAAAAGGCTAGTCAGCCATTCACTAGGGAGTCCTTCATTGGAAGGACCATCTTTGACCATAGAACTGAAATTAATAGACATTCCCTGTCTGCTGAGGACACTAGACTCCTTGTCCCTGAACCTTAGGGAGACTTAGACATCTAAAGTCTCTAAGAAAAGTATAGATCCAGATCTGTGGAGACTCAAAAGAATATTTGGGGCATGCAATTGTCTTGGGAAACCTCCAAAATTTGAAATTACAAAGTTATGAATTAAATTATTCCCAAACATTATTTCTTGTCTTTGATTCAATCTAACATGGATTTTGAACGCCTACTATGTGGTAGGTATTACATATGCAAGCAGAAAAAAAGATCAACCTCTATGCTCAAAAATTCCTCTTGGGAGATACGACATATACACAAAATAGAAAATATAATATTTTGCGGAGAAAGGGAGAAGCATATAATGCTGGACCAAGAGTCAGGAAGACTCGAGTTCAAATCCAATCTCAGACAATCATTCTCTCTATGACTCTGGGGAAGTCACAACCTCAGTTTGCCTCAAATTCCTGGTCTGAGAAATGAGGATAATAATAGTACCCCTCACATATATATTCCCTTCTCTCTACCAACAGTCACCACCCCAATTAAGGTCCTCATCGCCCTCTTGCCAGTACTATTGCAATAGCCTTTAAACTGGTCCTCTGGTCTCAAGTCTTTCCCTGCTCCAACTGCGTGATTTTTCTAAAGAGGAGATCTAATCATACTGCCCTAGTGCTCAGTGAATGTCGGTGGCTCTTTATTACCTCTAGGATCAAATAGAAAGTCATCTATTTGACCCATAAGTTCTTTATTTTATGATGCTCTTTTCCCTTTACAAGCATCTCGCACTTTATTCCCATCCACCCAGAGCCAGATTCCCCTCCTTGCTGGTCCTCACATGGGATGCTCTATCTCCTGACTATATTTGAACTAGCTTTGCCCATTGCTTTGCCCGTTGAACTCTGCCTCTTAGTTTCCCTGACTTCCTTCACAGAGCTGCTTAAATCTCACCTTCTGCAGGAGACCTCTCCCTGCCCAGAAGGCTGGTGCCTTCCCTTCACAGATTACTTTCTGTTCACTCTCTGAATCTTTATGTGTCTAGTCATTTACATGTTGGCTTCCCCATTAGAGTGCGAATTCTCTGAGGACAAGAGCTCTGTTGGCCTTTCCATATATTTTAGCACAATGTCCATCACATAAGAAGCTATTAATAACTGCTCATTGACTGACTGACTGACTGAGATGGCCCCACAGCATGCCCTGTAGAGCAAGGGGTCTTCCTCTAATTGTATCTTAGTTTTCAAAAGTTCCCTTATAGACTGGGAACTGTGGTCCAAATTGAGAATTTAGAATAATCAGTTGTTAGCTTGCCAATTCATAATCCTTTGCCAATCATTTTCTAATGGGTCAAACTGGCACATTCCATCATTCATCCCATTTCCCCTTTACTTGACCTTGTATAGAAGATGCTGAGGTATCAGTGCATACTTAGTGACGGTAAGTGATAAGGAAAATTGGCCCTTTGTAGGAAGAACATGATAGTAAATATGGCACAACCCCAGATTTTGACTCAAGAAGTTAGGAGTTTGCTACTAAATACTTACATGCCTTTAATCAAATTACTTCATCCCTCTGGGACTCAGTTTCCTTATCTCTAAAATGGATAATACAAACCTTATACTACCTGCTTCTCATGATTATTGTGATGAAATTATTTGGAAACCCCAAAATGCTACAAAAATATGAATTCTTAGTGGACAAACTAGTCCTGGACGTGAGAACAAGTATAGTTTCATTCATAGAGCAATCAGACAGGTACCATCCTGGCTATAAGAAGCCCCATAATCTAATTTTTCCATGTTTTTCACACTCTTAAATGGGTGCAATGAAAAGAATAAATCAGCAGTCAATTAATAAGCATATATGAAGCACTAATTATGACTTGGCATTGCCCTAAATATTGGGGATACAAAGAGAGCCCCTCCTCCCCCCCAAAAAAGAGCAGTGGATTTAGAGACAGAGGACCTTGGGTCAAATCCCACCTTTTTTGCCTACTACCCATGCAAACTTCGGCAAGAGAGGGGTCTTCTCTATGTCTCAATTCCCCCCCCCCATAAAATGTGCATGTGCGTGTGTGTGTGTGTGTGAGAGAGAGAGAGAGAGACAGAGAGACAGAGACAGAGAGAGAGACAGAGAGACAGAGAGAGAGACTGAGAGAGATAGAGAAACAGAGAGAGAGACAAAGAGACAGAGGAGGGTGGGGTAATGGGGAGAGAGAGACAGACATAAAGACAGACAGATGGAGGGAGGGGGAGGTTTGGGATATTTGGCCTCTGAGTTTCTTTCCTCTTCTAAATCCATGATGCTGTGACTTAAAAGCAAATCCCACCTTTTTTGCTTACTACCTGTGTTACCTTGGACAAGTCATTTAATGTCTCTGGGTCTCAGTTTTCCCTGCTGTAAATGGGGAAAGGTGAACTAAATGACCTATGAGGTCCCTTGCAGCCCTAAATCTGCTTTTTGCTCCATTGCTTCCTTCTCTGCCTCTCAGCTTCCCCCCTTCCCAAAGTGGGTGACCGACCTTTTCTTGTACTTTTGCTTGTAGTGAAGGACCCCTGCTCAGGCGGACACAGAGGATGCTCCCATATCTGTCTAAATGAGTATGGCACTGCCAGGTGTGCCTGCCACCAAGGGTACCATCTGTCTGCAGACAAAATGTCATGCACAGGTAAGGAGCTGGGGCTAATGGCTTAATTGCGCAGCTATGTGAGATTTCTTTGGGATTCAGTTTGGAGAACAGGTGGGAGAAGTGCTTGTGGGTGGAGGCTCATACAGAAATGGTTTCCGAAATGAGGCTACATTTGTCTTTCATTATTTGCAAAGGTATTTTATGCCATATTTTGAAATTCTAAAAACAACAATGACAAAAACTATGTAATGATTTTTGTGTGATTCAAATGGTAGTTTCAGAACTGATATTTCAAAAGGCTCAATAAGGAGGCAGGGAGTTGTTCTTTTTTTTTTTTCTTTATAAGCTACAGCAAGAAAAGATGACCCTTGAATTGGCAGTGTATGCTGTGGAAGGTTCCTGGAATTTAGAAATCGTTATAACAAAGGGGAATTTTTTAAAAGCTCTCCTTGGAATAATAAGCTAAATGTTTCCATTTTTCTAAAAGAGCAATACAGAAACACTTTCAATTCCAAGATTAATGTGATAAATCCATTATTCTATGACCAGAGGTGCTGAAGGCAGTTATTTGTGTGCAGCAAATTTTTCCTTTGGTAACTTGTGAGAATTATTTATTTATTTTTTTTTGGGCATTGTAATATTTTTCAAGAAAAAAAGAGAAACTCTCTGACTTAGGACGATATCGACTATTTCCTGTCTTTCAAAGCACATGCTTATTTTAACCAAATAGAAGGACATTAGACATGCAAATTCATGTTTAATTTGGCCCCTTTTTATTGAGGAATTATGACTAAGCTGGAAAACTAAGAAAAATCTGTGTTCTCAAATTGAGTAGTCATGACTCGAGACATAGATTTCACTAACACATTGCATGTTTCCTCTAGGACTACTTAAAATATCTTTTACTGGGGGTGTGGTGGAGATTGTGGGAGAAGCACACCTATGATTTCATCCTTATAGGAACTCCTGGTGTGAAAATCCCCTTCCCCCATGCAAATCAGCAACTCAATTGTAATTTATAGTCTTAGAGAGGCAACTATGGCATGTTGAGGTTAAACAATCTCTCCACATACACTCATCTAGTACGTTTCAGCATAAAGATTTGAAGGCAGGTCTAGGTGCCATATGTCCACTCCATCCTGCTCTCATTTTAAGTATTAGAAATAGATCATGGGTGGAGCCAAGATGGCGGCATAGGAGCAGCAAGGTGTGGCAGCTCCCACACAGACACCTCAAAATACCCATAAAATATGACTCAAAACAAATTCTAGAGCTCTAAAATGCACACAAATATACTTTTCACTGAAGGCAGCTCAGCTAGGAGGGACCATCTCAGCGCTGGGAGCCGAAACCAGCCCAGCCTGAAATGGTGGCTTGGCCCTGGGGGTGGCCTGATGAGCTGAGCCGAGCTGCAGCAGGAGCTTGCGGAGAGCAGATCTGCAGCAGCTGTGGCAGTTTCCAGAATTATCAAGCAATAAGAAAAAAAAGACTAAGTGAAAGGTCAGTGGAACTCGGCTAAAATTGGGGGAGAAAAGCGGGTCTGGCCAAACTGCCTCCAGGGCAAGGAAACAGCAGAAGCAGAGGCCCTGCAGCCACCTCCATGTTGCTGCTTCAGAATTCCCGGCCTG
>CM053580.1:24448858-24471651 GCA_028627135.1 Pseudochirops cupreus
GGCCAATCAAGGGCACGGATCACTGAACTGTCAGCTCCAGTATCTCCAGTATCCAACATTCCTGCGAAGGGGAGACCTTGAATAAATATTGTTAGCATAGGTTTTTCCCAGGATATGTGTTGACAGAGGTTGGTATTCATGTCTTCTAATGGCAATGCCTTTGCAATGGTCTGCCCAGGTAGTAAGGTTACAGGATGAGCATGGGGATTAGTGACAATTATTTGAGTATCCCCGGGCATAAGTTCTATTGTATGCACAACGCGTGGAGCATAGGTAGACAAGCCCACAATCAGCTGTCTTTGAGGAAAAGATTGGGTCTCCAGGGGAACGGTAGTCCATAGTTCTATTATAATCCCTACTGAGGGTGTGCCTGGCCAGCATCCTGATTCCTCAGTCTCTTGTATTCCTCCTCGAAGGAGGGTGTGGCTGTTTGCATAGGGTATGCCGTGAGCAGACGGGTAGGGGCCTGCAAGGAGTCCCTCACCCCGTTTCCCGGCGGGTGTGCTCAATTTTTCCTACATTGTTTGGCAAAATGTCCTGGCTTGCCACATCCAAAACAATTTTTTCCTGCCTTGTGAGGGCCGTTCTTTTGGAATTGCCCTGCCTGTTTACATCCGAAGCACCTGATGCCCTACTGTGAGGGCCTGCTCCGTGACAGGCCCTGAGTCACCCCCTGAGCAATAGCAAATGACATAGCCTCCCTGTCCAATGTGGCATAGTCCACATTGGAGCAGGACTGTATGATATCTTTCAAGGGGACATCTGGGGGGAGAGGGCTAGTGGCCTGTGTGCTGGCTTTATTGAGGCCTTCTCGAAGGAGATGGAGAAACAGCAAATCAGAGCCAGGACCTTTTCCCAAAGTCCTTTCACAAGCCTCCTTGACCTTTGCAATGAAATCTGCTATGGATTCTCGAGGGCCTTGTTTTAAGGTGCTCAATTTTTTGTGTGGTGTGCCGGTGGGTTCAAGAGAGCCCCAAGCCTTAATAGCGCATTCTGCTACAACCACAAAAACACCTGGGTCTAATTGGGCTTGGGTGTTGGTAGGCATATAAGGACCCACCCCTAACAGAAGGTTTTTTGCTGCTGTATTGTCTTGCTGGGGATTATGCTTCAGCCAATTGGTGACCTCCTTAGTCCACAAGGCTTCCCACATCACTGCTTGTCCTGGTGTTAAACAGGCACTCGCTACCAAGCGCCAATCGTTCTGGATAAAAGCAGTGTTTCTAGTAATATGGTTAAGCATTTGCAGCACAAAAGGGGAATTAGGACCATAAGTAGCACAAGAGGATTTTAGCTCCTTCAGGAATTTGAATTATATTGCCGTGCTCTGGTCAAGGGATCTGTTTCAACCAGATAGGCTTCTATTTCTTTGCTCCATTCAGACATCTCTTCCCACTCCCCAGCTTCTATGGCTGCTTGTAGAGCTGCCTGCACTGGAGACTTAAAGAGTGGTGCAGGCTTGGCCTGTACTTTGGAAAGAAGAGTTGGTAAGGTCAATTCTTCTTTCCCTCTGCTAGGTGGAGGTGGCAGGGCATTTTTCAACTTTAAATTACAAATCTGTTGGGATAGCTGTAACAAACAACGCTCCAAACTCTCTAGTTTTGCTTCCGTAGACGCAAATCCTGGAGGAGCAAATGGAGTGGTGGGAGAGGAGGAGGAATAAGGCGGGAGAGTCGGATATAAAGCTTTTGGCTCCTTCTCCAGCCTGCTTCCCCTGTCACTCTCCTCCCCCAATGAGTCCCCCGTCTGAGCCTGTGCAGGACAAGTCAGAGGGCAACGAGGAACTCCACGCAGGGCAGCTTTCACTATACCAAAAAGAGTAAAATCTAAGTCCGTCAGCAGCCCAGGGGAGGTTTCCTCATATGAGGTCATTTGATGACCAATGATGTCTATTTTCTCTGGGTCGAGCCCTGCATATTCCACCCAGGGGGACACAACAAGAAGATTACTGACAAATTTATGGCACTGCTTGATATGTACCTCCGTTCCTTGTTTTTTTGCTAGTTTATAGACTTGTCTGCCATACACCTCCACCGAAGAGGGTGTCACGATGGGGAAGCTAAAATCACTCCCCATCACGAGTGCCTCTACACTCACGAGTGCCTCTACACACTCCTGGCCTCAACCACCCCGCTTTTTTAGCAGCTATCTGTCCCTCAGTACTCGTCCCCTGTTTGTGGCGCCACCTGTCCAGGCCAGCCGGACTCAGGAATTCCAGGGGTCCCAAAGTACCTACCGTGATTCTGCAGTCACTCTCAGTAGCCCCAACAACTCTTTGGAGGAAAACTCCGGATATGGACAGAATAGTCAGACATACCTCAGTGGAGTGGCCAAGCATCTTTATTGTCTTACAAATCTCCTCTTGCTGCTGCCCCCCCAGCATTATTCGCCTGCCCCTTTTATTCCCTTTCCATCTGCCCTTTTGTCGGGTGTCCCAGCAACAAGATCCTGATAGGTGGGGAGTGCTCCTCCATTGATGGTGCATGCTCAATGCCCCCGTATTTGATGTGTAGTCATCGAGGCAGAGTACACACCTGGATGCCTCTTACCCGCCTCAGGTTTTCCTTGTTAGCAAGGACACACTGACCGAGGTCAGACATCTAGGTACGCAAATAGCTCTAAGGGGCCCTTACAGAAGGAAGGAAGGAGAGAGGGAGGGAAGGAAGGAAGGAAGGAAGGCAGGAAGGAGAGAGGGAGGGAAGGAAAGAAGGAAGGTTTATATAACATTTTACAAGTATTATCTTATGTTATCCTCACAACAATCTTGGAGAATTAGATCTTATTATTATCCCCATTTTACAGATGAGAAAATCGAGACTGAGGTTAAATGCCCCATTCCAGGTCACACAGACATTAAGTGTTTGAGGGCATCATCAACTTCAAATCTTTGTGATCCCCTATCCTATCCCCCTATCCTCTGTGTCATCTAGCCATCTAAAGAGCCTTGAATTCATGCCATCTGAGGAAGAGTGATAAAACTGGCCCTATTTGGTATGTAGAAGAGAGGGCTGGGGGTGTGGGAGGACATAATAGCTGACTTTAGGTGTTTGAGGGGTTGTGCTCCTTGGGAGGAGGGGTTAGCCTTGTTCTTTCAGGCAGAGCTAAAAGCAGTAGAAAATGGCAAAATCACATCTTCATGTAAAGAAAAACTTATGATCAAACTTCCCCCCAAAGCGACCTTTATGCACTGGGCTACCTCTAGAAGTGGAGGGTTCCCCTTCCAATGCAGGTGTTTCAGCAAAGTCTACATGACCACTTAATCATTGGATATGTTAGAGAATAGATTCATGTTCGAGTCTAGGGTGGACTAGTTAGACGTTTCGAGCCCTTTCAATTGTGAGATTCTGTGACTCAAATGTTAGCCATGAAGTCAGAGTTGTCACAGACCACACTGGTATAAGGAACATCCAAACCAATGGAAATAGAGACCTTTGAAGTCCGGCAGAAACGCTTGTGGTTCCTATGGAGAAACAGGCTGACTTATCAGTGCTACCCAAATGCAAAGACTTCTTAGGGCCATTCAGAACCATGGAAAGCAATTATCATCATCACCATTATTCTAATGATGATGATAATTATAATAATAGCTAGAACTCAGGTTTTCAAAACACTTCCCTTGCATTGATCCATGTGATCCTAGCTACATTCCGATCAAGGGTTACTGATATTGCAAATGCCTCATTTGCTCATTTCCTGCAGTTTCCTGTAGCCCTTGGTCCACAGAGATGAGTTTCAAGAGTTCCCTGTATTTGTGACAGTCCCATTGGAGACGAGCTCAATATTAAACAGTTCTGAGGCTTCTACTTTTCTGGGTACTGTCATGTTGCTTTTTTCTCCACCAAAGTTTCCTCCCAGCAGGCAGTGGGCACCCAGTGTGTTGCTGGAGTCTACTCAGGTTACTCTGTTGTTATGCTAATAATACTCTTTTCTTTGTTTCCTCTAAGGGATTGAAATGGAAATTGTCAATAGCTGTGAGCAGAACAATGGGGGTTGCTCTCATCACTGTGAGCACTCAACTGGTGGGCCCCGTTGTTCTTGTAACCATGGACACCATCTTGATGTGGATGGAAAAACATGCAAAGGTAATCTATGGCAAACACCATCTTCATTTTGAAGTTGCCCTGAATTCATTTGTCCTTTCTGTCCCTTATTACAGCACACTTTAGTATGCCCTGCATCATTCTAGCTACAAAGGTGAGTGGATTGAATAAAAGCTCTGGCTACTGGTTGAATGTATAAGAAAGTCAACTTGGCCAGAAGGAGGTTTATTTAATGGTCAAATGCTTAATTTGAAGGGAATTTGTTTTTATACACATATTCTCTTAGGCATGTGGAATCAAAATTCCCAAAAGTTTGAAATCAATGTCATGTGTAAGCCAGACACCAAATAAATCCAGAGACCTGGGTTCTAGTCTTAGCTTCATTGTTAGCTGTTGTATTATCTTGTGTAATTTGGATCAGCTCTCAGAGCCCCAATTTCCTTAACGGTAAACTACGGTGGTTGTGTTAGAAGTTGTCTAAGGCTCCTTCCAGTTCTCACATATTCAACGACTCCGTGACACTAATATATCTTATAATAGGGACTCAGCTAAGCATGACTCCCCAGCTGATTAACGGGCTGCTGCAGATTTTCTGCTTTGCTATGGAAGACAGCTGTGCTCCAAAGGGACATTTATAGAAGTATTCTCCTCAGCTCTCTCCCTCTCTCCGTATGTCAGTGTTGCTTTCAATAGGAAAGTCTCCTCAAGTATTACCAGAAATGATGTAATTTGAGACAGCTCAAGGACAGCTGACATGAGGAAAGGAAATCCCACTCTATGCATGCTTCAGGGATGAAATATGCAATCTAGCGCTACTGAGAGCAACAGATTTCTACTGGATGTGGGAAATGGCAACATTGATGAACCAGGTTAGTCTCAGCTCCGGTTCCACCATCTTAGAATGTCATGTGGCTAAAAAGCAATCTTTAATCATAGTATCATCAGATTTTATTCTTGTTAGCTTAGTATCACAATGCCTTCCCTCCTATTTCCACCATCACTATTCATTGTTCAGTCATTTCAGCCATGTCTGACTCTTTGTGACCCCATTTGGGGTTGTCTTGGCAAAGATACTAGAACATTTTGCCATTTTCTTCTCCAGCTTATTTTACAGGTGGGGAAACTGAGGCAAACAGCGTTAAGTGACTCGCCATGGGTCACATACGTAGTAAGTTTCTGAGGCCAGGTTTGAACCCAGGAATGAGTCTTCCTGGCTCTAGGCCAGGAACTCTATCCACTGTGCTATCTTGGTTCCCCCAACCCTTACTACTACTCCCACACAGAACTCAAAAGCACCAGATGACATTTCTTATGCCTCATGTTAATTGAATTGGAAACAAAATTTATTTTCTTTTTTTTAATATCATGACCACTATTTGATAAATTTGGAACCAACTAAATTATGGTTGAGAATCAGTTCTTTGAAGTGGAAGGTTTGTGCTTTTAGCATTTGGAAAAAATGCTTATTCTATGCATTACATTGGTTTCGGAAATTTTCTGATCATGAAAGTGATGCTGCATAATAATCCTACATTGTAGGTGGTATCGGAGTACACCAAAGGTTCAGTGGTGAGGGAGGTGTTCCCTCTCAAAACTGATTACTCTTCTGGCTTCCTTTCCATGTAAAACACACACTGTGTGAAAGCTTTACTCATCATGTTGGGAAGTCTATCAATGTATCGGGAGCTTGTACAGTATAGACAATAGAACACTTAGTTCATAATCAGAACTCTCATGTTCAAAGCTCATCTCTGTCTCTTGCTGTTTCTGAGACTTTGGGCACTCTGCCTAATGTGCTTGGGCCTCAGTTTCCCCATGTATAAAATGGGCATAGTAAAACAGCTTGATGGTGCAGCAGATAGAGTCTGCAATATGGAAGACTTAGCCAAGTAGTTTATCCTGTCTTGGTCTCATTTTCCTCACCTGTGAAACGGGAAGGTTGGACTTAGTGGTCTCGACCACCCCCTTCAGCTCTAAATCAATCATCCTAGCAATTGAGTGCAATAATGAATTTTAATCATCTACATTTTCTAAGGGTCTTGCATTTTCATTGTATATACTTATATATGTAGATATCTCTACCTCCCTTTAATAGTATATAATATCTTTGAGAACAGGAACATTTAATTTTGGTTGCATACTTCCAGAGACTACCACAGCACCTGGCATGCAATTAATGCCTAATAAATACTTGTCAGTTGATTGGCTGATTGACAGTAGTGAGATATAATGAGTTGTCTTGAAGTACTTGGAGATTAAACGACTTGCCTATATTCTGTCCAGTAGTAAATAGAAGAACAAGAATTTGAATGCAGGTGGATCTAACTTTCAAGCGAAGCACCCTAACCATCACACGTTTAGAAATGTATAATTTATAGTTATTATAATAAAACATGTAAATTCTCCTTTCTCTTTTATTCTCCCTTTGCTATTAGTCACACTAAACTTGACCTCTACTAAACTTATTCTTAAAACCTACACTTGGCTTGGAATCTCACTGAACTTTGGAAAGTAGAGTTCAGTCAAGCTCTTGTTTGCTGCTAGGAAAAATAGCATCTGCCAGGGTCAAAATGCAGAAATTGCATATTTATGAGATTTCAACAGTCAACATAACAAAGTCATATTGTTTATTACTCAAGTTTATTTCATTTTCCAAGAATAAATACCACCCATATCCAAAGCCCAAACATTCATTAAAGTAAATGCAATGATTAGTTTGAAGTGTACACACTTTGCTTATTTATCTGAAAATAGGTTAAGGCCACAGATGTTTTCTGCAAATGCTTATGCAGAAAGTAAAATTAAGAATTTTCCTTTTAGCCTCTTGTAGTATTAAATGCTTTTAAAGTGTGTGTCTGTAGGTAATCGTGGCAAACAATACATAAAGAGGTGTGAAAATAAGCCAGCAGATCTGCAAATGGCCAGGACAATCCTAGCCAATCGCCAGACCAATTAAGGTCAGTTCAGCACCAATTGAAATACAATTATAAAGGTGGGAGGTGGAAAGCTAGCAGTAATGAAAATAGCAAGTTTCCACTGGCCTTTGACAAACAGAATACATTAATGACCCTTTGGATAACAGGAGTCCTTAATCTGGAGTCCATGAACTATTTAAGATATATTTTGATAACTATATTTTAATATAATTGGCTTCCTTTGCAATGTACTTTAATTTTACATTTAAAAACATTATTCTTAAAAGGTGTCCAGAGGCTTCACCAGATTGCCCAAAGGGTCCATGACTAAAAGGGTCCGAGAACCCATGCTTTTCAAGATATTTAAGAGACACTAATATTAGATATTTGCCTAACAATTTGGAATTAGGCTAAAAAAGTCATGATCTTTGATACAGAGAACTCATTGCTATGCAGATAAACCAAAGAAGTCTGTGGGGAGCAAAAGGTTCCATATAAACCAAAATATTTAATAATAAGCCATTTTGAAGAAGCAAAGAACTAGGGAAAAGCAGAGTCCCATCAATTGCAGAATGGCTAAAGAAATGATGCAACACTGTATGGAATATTGCTGTGTTTCTTTATTATGATGAATAAAATACGATGAATACAGAGAAAGATCCTATGAAGTGATGCAAGGTAAACTAAGCATAAATGGGGAAACATGGTAGCAGATAATATGAATACAACATTGTAACTTTAGCAAAACTCTTTACTTGTGTTTTCTAATTTGATCATTGGAATAACTCTATAAGCTAGGTGCTCATAGGAAAATGAGGCTGATAGAGTTTGAGTGATTTGCCCAAGGGCACATACCTCATGGGTATCTGCATCAGGAATTGAACTCAGGTTTACCTGATTGTAAGATCCTGCAGCTCTCTTGTCCAACTGTGCCATTTAGCTACTCCAATAATTAGAATAACAGAAGCACCCAGAGACCAAAAACAGTACAAATAAAATCTGAAATGAATACTGTGTAATTGTAGCGACCAACTTTGCCCCCAGAGAAGACAGGCATGTGCTTCCCTCTCTTCTGTGCAGTGGTCCTAGACCATGGGTGTGGCATATCACATAGATAACTGTTGGCTTTGATTCATGAACTGATTAGTTTTAATGGATTTATTCTTTTTCTTTTTGTAGTTATTATAAAGTAGGCTTTCTAGCTGGGAAAGAGGAAAAGGATAAATTGGGAAATATAGGAAATATAAAAGCAAAATCATCTAACCAAGACTTTTAAGCACCTTTTATATACTTCAAATAGGTCTCAGTATATAGTAAATGCTTTATAAATGTTCTATCAGTCTGCCAGGGACTGGGCTAGACACTATGAATACAATGTCCAAAAAGGAAAAAAAAAAAAATCCCAGCTCTATAGATGCCTTGCACTTTATCTTCAGAGACATAAACATATTTATCAGTAAATAGAGCATAACTATAAATAAATAGTCTAAATAAAGATAAATTAATTAAAATTTTATTTTAAAAATAGAATTAATTTTTTAAATGTTATTAATAATTATTTTTAAACAAATTAAATTAAAAATAGATAAATAAATATTCAGGGAAGGCATGCACTAGTTGTTAGAGAGATCTGAAAGTCATCACTAAAAGGGAGGGCTTAAGCTGCTTCATGAAAGCAGAGTTGGAGGCAAGAAGGGAATGTATCTCAAGCACGAAGTATAAGGCACAGAGACAGTTGATGGAAGCTGATGTACGAGAAACATCACATTGTAAGTTTGGCAGAGTGTGGAGAGTGTGGGAAGAGAAGTACTTTCTGATAAGTTTAGAAGGATAAGTTCGAACCAAGGATAAAGGGCTTTGAAAGTCAAAGAAGAGGTTGTATAAAATCATGGAGGTAGGAGGTAGCCAGCAGGGAGTGATGTGACGTGAATTGGGCTTAAGGAAAATCACTTTAGTAGCAGAATGGAGGGCTGACTAGAGGCAAAGAGAATTGAGATGGGAAAATCATTGGAGTAGTTCAGGTGAGAGGTGATAAGGGCCCTAAATAACATAGTGGCTGTGAGAGAGCAGAAAGACAGGGAATGCCACAACAGATTTGACGATGGGACAAATGGCAAGATTTGGCAACTGATTGGTCATGTGGGTGAGGTGGAGGGAGGATTTAAGGTATCACTGAGGTTCCAAGTCTAGGAGGCTGGAAGATTTTGGGGAAAGATAATAATCATGTTTTGGAGATGTCAAATTTCAGCCTTATGATGAGTCAGATGAAGTGCATTATCTTCTAATTTGATGGAGGAACAGATCTCCTTTGTGTCCCTGAGAAGGGAGAAACCTTCATCATAAAGATGTGATGATCTGAGGGTGATTAAGAAGATGGCAAAGAAAACATACCAGTGTTCAAGTGGCTCATAAAAGAGAATATAATGGGGTTAGAGTCATAATAGGAAAAAAATGATGAGAAGTTTTTTGGTTACTGTCCCCCAACAACCCATTGAGATTAAATCCAAGCAGGGAAATTGATAACATCTAACATATTGCAAGGTAGTCTCACTGGTGACATTTGAAGGAGATAGAACATTTTGTGTCCAAATGACCCACATTAATCAATTTCATGGTGACCCCTAACCTGGATTGATTGATTTCATTTTCTTCCTTTCCTTTCTCTTCCTGAGTTTTCTAATGTCGGTACCCTTTCCAAGGTTAATTGCAATAGTGATCTTTTACATCTGTGGTTGTTCATCTAGTTAACATTCAAAGAGATTTTGTAAACTCAGCACTGACAGTCCACCCCCAACCTAATAGCTCAACGGGGTTCAAGGGAGCCAAGGACTTAGATCCAGACACCCTGGTCATAAGCAAATATTTCTCCAGTAGAACAGGGAGTGAAGTGATTGTAGTCCATTCTTGGAAATTTCCCATGTACCTCTCATTTTGGTCTCAAAAGTCTAAAATGAACAAAGACTCCTTGAATAAAGACTCGAATAAAAGCCTCTTGGTGCTTGTAGGCTAGGATCATGAGAAGAGAAGATGCTAAGTCAAGAGACTTTGGTTCAAATCTTGATTCTGTGGGTCATCTTGGGAAACTTACCCCATTTCCTCATTGGTAATATGAGATGGAATGAACAAGGTAACCAGGTTTGCCCTTAATTTCTACTTTCCCTAAATCTGCTAGGAAATTATTCATAGCCAAACAAACAAATAAAAGTGCAATCCAACAACAACAACAACAAAAAAACACCGTTCAAATCCTTGGATCCTAGAGCCAGAAGAGACTTAAGATGCTATCTCAAAAACCCCTTCTGCCGTATCTATACAAACGGTCATGCAATCTTAACTTAATAACCAGTCGTAGGAAGTTCACTGCCTCCTGAGGGAGGCTATTTCAATTTTGGATGAGGCTAATTGTTAGAAATTTTTTCTCTTACCTAAATTTCAACCTTTTGAATTTAGGATTATAGGAATTTAGATTTAGAGCTCAAAGAGACCTTAGAAATCTTCAAGTTCAACGTCTTCACTTTACAGATGAGGAAAAGGAAACTGAGGCCCAGAGTAGTTAAATCACTTGTCCAGGGTCACACAACTATTAGGCATCAGAGGTAGGATTTGAACACAGACCTTTCCAAATTCCAAGTTAAGCTTTTTAATTTCTTCAGTATGATGCCACCCACTAATCCTAGTTCTGCCCTTCAAGGCTAGGCAGATACATAGCTTATCTTTGTTCTGTATGACAGCCCTTCAGTTGTTTGAAAATAGCTATGAACTAGTCCCTAAGTCTTTTCTTTTCTTGTTCAGACAAAAAATCTCCACATTTTTCACCCATGACTAAGGTGGTATGAATTTTAGGTCCTTCATTTTCCTGAACACCCTCTTCTTGGCACTCTCTAGCTTTTGAATGTCTTTCTGAAAATAGATTACCTCCAACTGGACGCTCTTCCTGATGTGTTCTGATGAGGACAGAGGACAATGGGACTGTGACCTTTTTATCACTGGAAGCTTTGCCTCTCTTAACGTAGTCTAAGAATCACCTAAGATTTCTTTGCTGCCACATCACACTGTTAACTCAAATTAAATTTGCCATCCCTGAAAATCCTCAGATCTTTGTTTTCCAGACAGTCTGCTGTCTACTCATGCCTCCCTCTTATTGTACTCATGAAGGTGACTTTTTAACCCATATAAGATTACATTTATCCCTATTAAGGTTCCTTTTAATTAGATTCAACCCAATGTTCTAGTCTCTACTGATCTTGTACAATTCTGGCTTTGCCATCAAGTGTACAATTAGGTATTGCTGCCAGCTTGGTACCAGCTGCAGTTTTGGTATATATGCTCTGGCATCTAAGTTATTGATAAAAATACTAAATAGCAGAGTTCCAGGGCATCCACTGGAGAACTTCTTCTATTGTCACCCAGAGACTGGAGAATCATATTAAGATATTTACCTGAGCATAGGGACAAAGAGCCATGCAATATATCTTAGTGGGCTAAGAGAACCCCACAGCAGCCTGAGCCCTGGGCTTTCAGATACATGATCTAATCAAACCCTGGTTGGATTGGTCATATGATAACATTAACTGGCCAAGCACCAGAAACATACAAATGAGGATGAGTCCCGTTCCACTTCTTTTATCTAAGTTTCAATACTCCCTCCACAGATCCCTTTAATAAAAAACAAACACCTAGCATTGGACTTTGTATGCAGTAGGAACTTAATAATTGTGTTTGGTGGCAAATTGAATTGAATTGGGCATCATCTGTTAGTATCACCTTTACCTGTCCCAGAGGCAGGGGGAGGTTGAGCTTCTTGAAAATTTTATATGCCTCCTATAAGTACCTTAAATAGGAGACAAGATAGGGACTGCATCTTTGATTTCATTAATATGGAGAAATATTCCCTCTACCAAGCAGATCTGCAACTTACAGGCTGAGCAACCTGCCTCAGACAATGAGGAGTTAAGTCACTTGTCCAGGGCCACACAACAAAGATGTGCCAAAGGTAGGATTTGAATCCAGGTCATCACAGCTTTGAGCACAGCTCTCTCTCTACTAAGTCACACTGTCTGATATAAGCTTCATATAAATGATATTTATTGAAAGGAAAGCAGACTAGTAAATGAGTTGGATCTCTGGTTCTTGGGACCCAATTGCTGCTTCCTCCTTCCCTGGTGCTACTGGTTTCTTTCAGCCCTTGTGGTACACTAGCCCTCACTCAAATTCTATTAGGATTGTTTTGAGTATCTGAAAAGTCAGCAGGAAGAGCACCAGATCTGGATCCCCTGCCTCCCCTGCTGTGGGTTCCTGTTCTAGCTCTGCCTCTTCTGAGCAAAGGCAGCATGGGGACAAAGACAAAGGAGCAGACTGAGAGTCACAGGACTCGGGTTTGAATCAAGGTTCTATGACATGCATGACTTGGGACTCTCTGGTTTCCCCATGCAAAAATAAAAGATTTGGAATAGATGATCTCTAAGCCCCCTCTAAATCAATGATCCTTTCAACACTGTGGCTTTGGAGTTTGAGGAACTTAAGTTCCAATCTGCCCCAGACACTTATTATTGATGTGACCTTGTACAAGTCTCTTCCCCGCAAAGGCCTCAGTCTCGTTACCCTTAAAATGAAGGTGCTTGACTAGAAGGCCACCAGAGTCATTTCCTATTCAGGACCTTTGACCCTAGGATCCCAAGCTCTTCTTTCCAGCTACCTTTTGCTCCTGCGATCATATCCTTCCTGTTTTGTACTTTTTTTTCATATTTGTTTTTTGAATGTTGTGTGGCTGTGTATGAATGCACACACACATGTATGTACACGTGCGCATGTGCATGTGTGTTTATGTCATGAGATTGTCCCATCAACTAGAGGGCAGAAAGGTCTCTTTCCTTCTGTTTAAAAAAATCATGAAATTATTTAAATATCAAACAAATAAGTCTAGGGTATGTAGGCTCAGACAGGGGGTCTTTTCCCCTTACGGCACATCCATACAATCTGATAATCAGAAAAATTAAAATTATTTTGCAATAACTCCATCTCACAAAAGGTCTCTGTTGCCCATCATTCTACAATTCATTCCAATGTTTATCTGATGAATGACAGAAATGAACCCTCCCTTTTTTCCCTTTTCAGATCTTGATGAATGTGAGAGTGGACAAGCCTGCTGTTCCCAGTTCTGCATCAACTATCTGGGAGGTTATGAATGTGATTGCAAGACAGGATTTCAGCTCAGTCCTGATGGGTGTGGATGTGATGGTAAATACCGGAGATTTGTCTCCATGCCATTGTCTCTAAGTGGTGTAGTGAACATAAACAATAGTGGGTGTGTGGGAAGAGAAAGAGATGTATTTTGTTCAGTAACCCATAATCCCTTTCACTTGACTTGATAAAAGGAATATTGTCAAAATGGAGGTAAAGAAGAGTGGTTGATGTGATGCAAGAGTCACAACCTATAGAAATCACTCAGTATGAGCCAGACTGGTGATTGGATATTTGGCACCAGAAATAGTTTATCAATATAATCTTCAGTTATTCAAAAGTTACATTGTAGTATGGACTGCTTGAAGTGAGGAGACACCGTGGCACCAGAGATCCAGGATTGTATAATGGTTAGAGTCAAGTCAGGAATACCTAGATGTAAATGCGGTGGCTAATACTTTATGAGGAAATGGTATAAAAATCCTAATTGTGAGTATCTCACAGGGTTGTGTGCTTTTTTTTCTTTTTTGGTGAGACTCTAAAACAATACCGTATGTTAAGTACTTAAAAAAAAAACACTACAGAGCTATGTAAATGTCAGTTATTTTTATGGTAGAAAGAACATTGAATTTGGTGGAGAAGAAAATCTGAATTGAAATTTCAGTCCTGACCCTCAAAGCCCATGGGGCCTTCAGGAAATCACTTAATTCTTCTTATCCTCAATTTTCTCATCTGTAAAATGGACTTAATAATATCTGGACTACCTATATCCCTGGGCTATTGCAAGGTGAAAGATGCCACATAAACTATATAAAAATGTAAAAACTGTGATCAGTGATTATTATGGCCTACAACACAATCTTGGAGCATTGGTTCACATCGGTTCACTCATACCCCACCCTCTCTCTTTTTTGTCACATACCATATTTAAATGAGAAATGCTTTTTAAAGAAATGATGGTTTTATAGCTTTCTAATGACTATTTGGTAAAAATAACTCACTTTGCTCCCATATGATGTCTAAATTGTATCTGAAGAGAACATTTGAGATGAGTTTGAATGAATAGAGCAAAGTTAATTGAGTTTTCTTTAATTTCACTACCAATACCTTATGTTAGTCATTGTTGTGGGATTGTTGTTGGGTTTTTAATTTGTGAAAGCTTGCATTAAAGGAGATGGTGTTTTTCATCTTTTGGTTATTATTGCTATTATTTTGAATCATAAAAGTTTTCTTGAAATTGAAATAACGATTAGATGATCTACATCTGTACCAATAACAATTAAAATTATATAAAAGCCCCAAATGCTGCAGAGAAAATAGCTTTTCTTTATTCAGTGTAATGAATTCCTAAATTCTCTTGGTACTGAGATGCTTTGCTTTATATAACTGAGCTGTCCAGTCTCCAAACACCAAAAAAGAAAAAAAACCAGGGATATAAAAGAATGCACTTTTGTTTTGAAAGGCGCACATTCTAAATGTGGTGCCGTATATTAGCATTGACCAAATTCCAACCAAACATTGGGTCCAGTGAATTAGGGGCTTAAAAATCTGAATTTCATGGACCATCTGTTCATCAGGCAGATGAGCCAAAGGGAAGATTACATAGCCATGCGTGTACACACTGGTGTATATATACCGTAATTGGGAGTGCTTCAGCTCTCTGAGGACCGTCTTAAAGGATTAGCCTCATGTCTCCATCTAAGCTACTCCTCACATAGGTGACAGACTTCCCCTAAGTCCCAACTCAGACTTTTACACTGATTTTCATTATTCATATTAAAAGAATTTAACTCTGCCAGGGAATCTTTGGTTATCTTACCCATAAGCTCCTTAAAGGCATATGCCAATCAGGTTTGTGATTTCAAGGAATCCAGACAAAACTTCAAACCAAATTGATCAATCGCAGTGTTTACTGAATGACATGCTAGTTCCTATAGGAGGGCTACAAGAAGACATTGGCTTCCCTTGATGTATCTTCTTGCTAATTTCAGTATCCCTGTCTTGGTCCCACCTAGAGGAGTGAGGCTGCCAAAATAACAAAAAAGTTCTATCTGGAGAATAATCACCTGACCCCTAGATAGCCCATAGATCTTAGAGGCTGGATGGTTTTATACTGAGACAGACAAAGGGAGCTGGAGCCACTCACCAGTCTTAAAAGTTACATCCCAGGTACCTTTGAGTACATTGGTCACAGGAGGTGAGAGAATTTCCTTTGAGTCAGGCATTCTGCTGATGGCTATTCATCAGTTACCCTTATCTATTTCTGTCTTGATGTCTCCTATACCAAAAGGGGTCTAGAGCAACAAGCTTGCACCACAGCAGAATCTTGTAATTTATTTCTTTTGAATCTCTCACGGTTCCTTAATAAATAAATCATTTGTGGGGTCAGAACGTGGACCTGTGATTTCATTTGTGAGGGGGGGAAACTGCTGGTGTACAAACACTTTCTACCATGTTGATTGATCCTATCTAGTTTCTAGTCTTAGAGATGAGGGCAATCAGAAGATTTGGTGGTTTGGCAGTCATCACAAAGCTGGTGGGCATGTATCAGAGAAAAGACTTGAATCCAGATCTCAAGAACTTCAATGATGTTGAACAAAAAACTAAGGAAATCAAGCTGCAATTTAAAATACTATGTCCTGCAAAGCTTATCCTAATTACCTATTCAATTTCACATTCTGCACAGTTTCTCAAAGATTGGGACTTTTTATAGAATACATATTAAAAAAAACCTTCTTCATCAGAGCTAACAGTTAGTTCTGAGATCCCAGGAAGTTTGTCTCCCCAAGAAAACAATGAATTTACCAAGTTGCAAAAGACTGATTTCTCCATCCGTGCTGAAGAAAGGTGGTCTGTTCTGGCGTTACCTTGTGTCAGAGAGCCATATTTAAGGCAGAACAATGAACTGGACCATGCCTTTCAATCCCTAGGCTCTGTCTCCTATGTCAATGCCCAAGAGGATGCCTTGTGTTCTCTTTTTCTTAGATGTGGATGAGTGTCTGGAGGACAGCACTGACTGTGACCAACTCTGTGTTAATTCTTTGGGATCCTATGAATGTCTCTGTCAGGAAGGTTACCAAATTGATGGGAACAGAAAAACTTGCATCCGTAAGTTCCTATGAGGGAATTTCTTCTTTTTTCAATCACATTTCAACTATTTCTAATTTTTTCTCCCTTCTATGGCCCAGGGGAAGAGTGCAATTTCCTTTCCTCGGTCCAGCCTTCAAACCTTTCTTTTTTCTATACTAAAACTATTTTTTCCTCTCTTTGTCCTCTCTCTAGAGCAGTTTTGCCTTTGTGTTCATGGCTTCTAACCTTTCTTTGTGATTGTCTATTTGAATTGGCTTTGCTCAAAGAATTTTCCCTTTTCACTACCCCCTGCTTGTGTGTATAGTTCAGACTCCTCATTTCTCTCATCCATTCTTGCCCAATTCTACACACACAAACCCATGCCCACCCCCTACCGTCTGCCTTGCCTCATCCCTACCAAGGATGTAAATGCACAGTCATTTTCCTCTTTGGTTTTAGCTTTGGATGATGATGAATTAGAGGAGGAAGAAGAGGAATTGGAAGTTGTGCAGTTCCCAGATCTTCACTTCAGGAGATCTGCTCAACTGCTTAATTATGCTGTTGCCCTAAATCCCAATTATGAAGATGAAGACCAATTAGAGGAAAGAGATATTCGAGGAGAATTCACTCTTTCACACAAAGTGGGTGAGTGAAAAGAATGCCCTCAGCTTCATTAGTTTCTTTCTCTTTGAAAAGCATTCACTTAAGATCAGTGGGCAAAATGACCAGAGTAGCATGAGTACTTAATCCTCCAAAAACAAATAAAACTCTGAAAAATAAATTATGTGCCACAAATAAAGTAACTAAAGATGAATCCATAAGAAAAAAATGTGATGTTAAAAAAGACATGAATATGCTCTGAGTGACTACTATGTGCCAACCGTTATGCTAAGTGAAGGTGATACAAAGAAAGGCAAAAGACTGTCCCTGCTCTTGAGGAGCTCCCAGTTCAGATCATGTCGATACTTAGAGCTCCCACTCATCATCTTCTTTGCTCCCAAACCTTGCACACCTCTACACACACACACACACACACACACACAAGTATACACACATATATTCAGACACATACATATATAGGTATGAGTGTATGTGTATTATATGTGTGTGTGTACAAATATATACATGTATACATATATGGGTATACATACATATACACACATATATTTGATTGTATTGTTCAGGTATTTCAATCACGTCTAATTCTTTGTGACCCCATTTGGGATTTTTTTTTTTGGCAAAGATACTGGAGTGGGTTGCCATTTCCTTCTCCATCTCATTTCACACATGAGAAACTGAGGCAAACTGGGTTAAGTGACTTGCCCAACAAGTGTCTGAGGCCATATTTGAATGCAGAAAGATGAGTCTTCCTGACTTCAGGGGGGCCAGCCACTTTATCCATTGTGTCACTTAGTTGTATATATATGTGTATGCATGTATGTATGCATGCATGTATGTATATGCATGTATGTGGATAAGCACTTCCTAAATATCCCATATCAATCATTCTTATATGATACTATTTTCTTTAAAAGTCTTTAATATAATCTCAAGTTTTAGAAGTGCTTCCTCTTCCATATAATAAACCTTTGAGGTGAATGGATGGTCTAGAATCAGGAGGAGTTGGATCCATTAAAATGTAAGTTCCTTGAGGGCAGGGATTGTATTTTGAATCTCTTGGTATCCCTGGAGGTTGGCAGAGTGCCTGAGACATAATAAGAGCCTAACAGATGCTTGTTGACTGACAGCCAGAGACATTTGGGTTTCATCTAGATGGAGAGGGATATTTCAATGGAATGTAGCTCCTGGAGGGGAAGGGAGGTTTGGACTTTGGACTTTGCCTTTCTACTGGATAGCATAGCTGTTGGCTTAGAGTAGACATTTAAAAATGCTTATTGGTTTATTGATTCATTATTTTTTTAGCTATTTGAGGAACAGACTCATGAGCTTGCTAATCTGAATTTCTCTTTCTAGTCTGTTTAGATGACACTTTTGGACCTGACTGCAGTTTGAGGTGTGAGGACTGTATGAATCGAGGCAAATGTAATGAGGAGAAGACTGGTTGTCTCTGCCCAGCTGGCTGGGGTGGCATCCTCTGTAATGAAAGTGAGTACATGATACCCACACAAAGTCAAGGGGCAGGGGAGCTATCTCCAAGTACTTGAAAGAAACTATGTTTGGGACTACAGATACAAAGATGAAAAATGAAATTGTCCTTCCATTCAAAGAGCTTGGAATAAATCTGAGTTCTAGAGTCAGGAAGCCTCAATTTGGATCCTGGCTGTGGCACCTAATATCTGTATGACTTGGGCTGGTCACTCAACACCTCTGAACCTTAACTTCCCTATCCATAAGATAAAAGGGTTGGATGAAATGGCTTCCCAAGTACCCTCCAGCTCTGTTTATGATCTAATGAACTTAACAGACATGAGCAATAAAAACATACAGATCAAAGTTTTAACCAAATATTAGAAAGAGGAGTTTTTATTATGATTTGTTTGTTTCTACATTCCTTTGGAGACAATAGCAAATTAGATCGTTGTTTTCTTCAAGTGTCCTATTTATTCATCAGCAATAAAAGCTAATAAAGGGTCCCTATATTCTAGAGGCTTTAAAAATTCCTTCCACTTAAATGATGTATTAATTTCTGGCAAGATTACCTCTTCACAAAGGAAGCAAAACTTTGTTCTCCAAATACAACTAAATGGGAACTGGATATTTCATATCTATATATGTATAAAGATACATAGACATATAATAGTGCTGCGTTTCTTTCTTTACATAATCTTATCACAAGAAACTATCCAGGATAAAATAATGCAGACTAAGCAAAAACAAAATTAAAACAACCTTTATTCTATGATAATGAAAATGTTTTTAAGGAAATGAAATGTGCTAGCCATAAAGTGAGTATAATAATAGCACCCACCTTACTGGTTTGTTATAACCACCAAATGGAATAGTATTTGTAATATTGGCGTCTTGCCTGGCATGCAGTAGGAATTTAATAAATGTACAGCCCTCCCGGCTCCTCACTAGATGCAAGCAATGAAATAAAGCCCCACTCATTCGTTTTGAACTACAAATTACTGAATATACATATTATTATAACGCAGATTATCAACGCTGAATTTTAGACCCCTGAATGTGAGGACAGAGGGCAGATTTTCTGTCCCAAATTTTAAATACAGAAAAACGACTGGAGGCATTGTAGCATGAAGGAATGAAGCGAGCAGTCATTTACTAAGCATCTCTTTGGGCTGGGCACTTTGATAAATGGTTTATCAATTGAATCCTGCAATGCTGACTCCATTATTATCTTCATTTTAAAGACAAGGCAATCAATGCAAACAATAATTAAGTGACTTGCCCAGGGTCACACAGGTAATGAGAATCTGAGCCTGAATTTGAACTCAGGACTTCCTGAATCCAGGTCCAGTACTTTGTCCATTTGTTAATGAAGAACCAGCCTTAGATTCAGGAAGATCTGGATTCAAGCTCTGTCTCTGACATAATCCAACCATGTGACTGACCCTAGGCAGGTCATCTTTGAATTACAAAGTGTAACTCTTTAGAGAAGCAGCGAACAGGGCATTTTCTAGCTACGGGACTGTGGGTATGCATATGCACCAATTTTTGTACATGTTCTCAGCCCAATTAGACTATAAGCTCCTTGAGAGTGGTGACTGTTTTTGCCTTGTCTTTATATCCTCTCAACATAGTGCACAGTGTCTCTCACAAAGAAAGTGCCCAATAAATGCTTAATGCTTAGCAACACTAATTTATCTGTAATGATGGAGTGAGTTTTCCCACCAGAAATTCCCTAAGACTCAAGTCAAAATTCAAAACCAACCAAACAGATAAAAACCAAGACCAGAGAATAGAGAAGCAATTTGGCTAAACTAAAGTTAATATTGTATCTTTTTACAATCCTCAGCATTCCAATTGCCAAATCTAGAAATCCTGACATATATTGAACTATCTAGTGGAGTTCTTTTAAACTCCATTGTCGTATGGATATTGTGAGTCAGTAGGTCAATAGCATGTAATAAACACTTTCTATGTACAAGGCCCTGTGCTAAGTGCCAAAGACACAAAGAAGGACTAAAAAATAGTCCAGGCACTCAAGAATCTTATATAGTAATGGAGAAAACAACATGAGAATTTCTAGGTTAATATGAAACCTACACAAAGTGGACCAAAGATAATCTCAGAGGGCAGACTGTAGTAGCTGGAGGGAACAGGAAAAGCCACCAACAGGAGATGGCATTGGAGCTGAATCTTGAAGGAAGATAGAAATACAAAAAGGAGGAAGTGATAACGAAGGATATTCTGGGAAGAGGGGACGGCCATTTGCAAACACCCAGTAATGAGAGGTGGAGTTTTTTATTCAAGGAACAGCCAGTAGAGCAGTAGAGATGGATCATAGAGTGTGTCGAGGCGAATAAATTGTCAGAAGACTGGAAAAGTAGGAAGGGGCCAGGTTGTGAAAATCTTTAAATTCCATAATCATTATCATGAAGTTGTGGTGTTCGAGATAATAGCCACCATTTGTGATGATTCTCCACTAAATAGAACATATAAAGTCAAAGGAATTTCGGAATTCCATAAAATGCAGGGGAAGGAATGAAAACAAAGTACCTATCTCAGCTCTGTCAGACTAGAATATTTTGCTTTGTTATTTTTGTGGGCCTTTGGTCCCATTGGCATGCTCATTGGATGGTGTACGCTATCCTGATGTGGATCATAGCCCCATGTATGGTTTCTTTCTTACCCCCTGGGATTTTTGTCAATGCCTTCCCATAGCAGATCCACCCCCTGCTCACTGACTGTCCTGTGGGTCCACTCAATCTCTAAGTGGGGTCATGAAAAAGACTGACATGTCAACCCCCCAAAAAGAATACAGGAATATTGGAAATGAAGCTTGACACAATAAAGACAGCCACACCATAGGCTCTCAGCAACTGTGGAAATTCCTCATGTGCTAATATCATTACTTAGGAATGAGTGGATTTTTTTCATGCAGGAACAAAATATCCCTGGACACTATCTCAGAAAATAACAAGAAATAACTACTTACTAATTCTTTTTTTAAAATTAACTAATAAGCATTTATTCTTTCTTCATCTTACACTGAAAAAATAGTCAATAAATCTTATTTTTTGAAGAATATATTCACTGCCTCTCTCACCCCTTTATATATATGGCCTGTACATCCAGGACATAACATATACCATCAGAATTAATTGACATATTGCTTGGGTTTGCTGAACTGTTTTTCTCCATCTCTTTTTTAGTTCTTGTTACTAGGGTTCAGTACAGAAGAGACAGCTAGATGGCACAGTGGATGGCACAGAGTGCCAGACATGGAGTAGGGAAGACTCATATTCCTGAGTTCAAATCTGACCTCTATGTGACGCAGAGCAAGTCACTTACCCATGTTTGCCTCAGTTTCCTCATCTGGAAAATGAGCTGGAGAAGGAAATGGCAAACCACTCCAATATCTTTACCAAGAAAACCCCAAGTAGGGTCACAACAAGTCAGATATGACTTAGACTAAAACAGTGATTACGCATAGAACACAGCAGAGAGATATTTACAAGTATAGCAAAGGGAAGGAAATAAGCATTGATTGAACACCAAATATTTATTGGATTGTTTGATTGCTAGACACTATGCTAAGTGATTTATAAATCTCATCTCATTTAGCTCGAGTGTAGATGCTATAAAAACAAAGTATATCCATGGAAAACATAATTTTAAAATTTTTTTCAGTAATTGTAGCAATTAAAGTGAGTTTTTCCTGTCAGATTTTAGATAGCAAGAAATAAAGAAAAGAAATGAATCATAGCAATACTTAAGCATGACAAATAATCCCACTTTCCTTCAGAAATTCAGGAAATTTCCAAAGCACAACAAACCACAGCAAGCCTGTGGAACATTGAAATGTGACTGGATTGGATTTTAAGGCAGCAGACATGTCACTGGAAATGGGACATCTCAGGGATCAATATTTAACAAACACATGAAGCGCGCTAAACCTTGTCCAACAGATCTGAGAGCTAGAAAAGACAGAAATTTAGATGTAGTCTCATAATGGATTGACTAACTTACTGCACAACTAGTAAGTTAGGGTGGACAGAAAGAAACTTAGAGATCAATGGGTCCAAATTTCTCACTTTGCAGATGTACACACTGAGGCTTAGAGATATGAAGTCATTTTGTCAAGTAGTAACTAGAAGATGTAGGATTTAATGAGATAATCCCTGATTCCAAATGGACTGCCCTTTCAAATGGATGGTAGGTATTACAAGAGAAGAGACTTGAATGCTGGTGATTTAAGATAGGCACTCTGCATCAGCTAATGGATAGAGGAGAGGGATTCAATTCAGCACAGATGTATTAGGCACCTACTTTGTGGAAAGGTTTGTGCGGTGATAAGGATAGAGATACAAAAGGAAAATAAAAATCGTCCTTGCCCATATGGAACTTACCTTCTTTTTTTTTTTTAATTTTTTTTATTTACTCATTTACTTTTAATTTACAAGATTCAGTTCCACAATCACTTGAGTTTCAGATTTTCTCCCCT
>CM053580.1:24472151-24488193 GCA_028627135.1 Pseudochirops cupreus
TAACCAGTCTTGAGATATTTGATAATTATACATTTTCATCAATTAGCATGTTAATGGGATGCATTTGCTGCAAACCTTTCTTCCTTTTCACCAAGTTTATATCTCTTGCCTCCATTTCAGTCATTGTTTCTTGAGAGAGAAATAGCTAGCTTACTAGCCCAGGTTTTTATTTCCTAAGCTGACAAAATGAACATTAAGTAGAAATGACTATTGGAGATCTTCTGGGGTCATACACACAAAGGGGGCTTTTGAAAAAGGAGCCTAAAGAAGTTGGTTCTTTGTTGGTTTGTCATTTGCCATCCATAATGCATTTTCAAATGCTGTTTTCCAGGCATAGGCTTTGCTGATAGAAATATTCTTGGGGATAGATAGGTTTCACAATATATACAAAGTATAACAAACAACACTTTCTTCATTTGAAAAGGTGCTTGTGAGATTCCTCTGAGAGGAAAGTGTTCCTCCATCCACAATAAATGGGGGTGAAATGAGACTCAATGTTATCTGTAAACCATAGATTAGAAGCACATTTCTGAATCTATGATCTATTCCTTTGGAGCGGATGATAATTGCTACGTGTTTATCCCAAAGCACTGTACACAGTGAATGGCAGATGAGCAGGTGACTCACCTCTCTCAATGGCCTACTTTATGGCAGGGATAGCAGGATTATGTTGGAAAGGAACATGACTATGGAAAGAATGGTATCTGTTCCCTTCCACAGTAATTGATCTGCTGAGGAAATTTGTAACCTGGAACTGCTATTGATAATCATAGACATTGGAAGTTTGAAGAACAATCTGTCTTTGTTTAGAGGAGAAGAAAAAAAAAGTAAAGGAATTTTCAGATTTGGTTCACTTCTCTTTATCAAAATTAGGATTGTTGGCTTTCTTCCAAATAACTGTCCTCATTTTTCAGGATCTTTTGAGTTCCCACTAACAGTGGCTCAGCAATCACATTTGCCAGTTCCTTCAGGATATAGTTCATGGGGCCAGATGACTAGAATTCATCAAAGGCAACTTGATGCTTTCATACAATCTCATTGTTTATCTTGGGTATCATCTCCTTCTTAGTCACTTTTTTCTGTTTTTTCCGGGATAAAGGTCATTCTCCCTTTCAGAGAAATTAAAAAAAAAATTGGGAAGGATTCAGATGATCTGCTTCCTCTCTGACGTCTGTTTGTCATTGTCCCATCCAGCCCAAGCAAGAGTCCTATCTCTTCTTTGCTCTTCCTATTCCTCCCCTTATAGCTAAAAACAACAAAACCAAATTTTTTTTGTTGGTTTTTACCTCCCCTTGACATTATCAGCTCATTCTCAGTGCTAATTTTTATAGGACTGGGTCATACTGTTTATAGTCATCTTCTGTTAGCTAGCCTTGCTTCACTCCTACTTCCCAGAATGTCTCTTTCCCCTTTCAAGGTTCCCCTTTTGTAAAAAACTTTCCATATTCCCCCAGTTGTTCATTCTCCCTCCCCCACTCCACCATTTACTTTGCATTTATGTATATGTATACATGCTGATGAGTTTCAGTAAATTGTAAGCATTTGGGGAGCAAAGATGGTTTCCTTTTTTTTGTTCTTTGTATCTCCAGTATTTTGCACAGTGCCTGGTGTGCCATGGGCACTGAATAAGAATTTGTTCATTGAATTCAGGCCTCTCTTCATTTTCCAGAGAATGTCATTGTTGTTCAGTTGTTGTGTCCAGCTGTTTGTGACCTCATAGACCATAGAATTCCCAACCCTTCTATCCTCCACTATCTCTCAAAGTCTAAGTTCATGTTTGATGTTTCCATGACACTACCTATTCATCTTGTCCTCTACTGTCCCCTTTTCTTTTTGCCTTCAATCTTCTCCAATATCAGGGCCTTTTCCAATGAGTCCTGCTTTCGCATTATGTGGCCAAAGTATTTAAGTTTCATCTTCAGCCTGAATTAATTTCTTTAAGTATTGACTGATCTGATATCTTTGCTGTCCAAGGGACTCTCAAAAGTCTCACCAAGCACCACAGTTTGAAAATGTCAATTCTGCAGTGCTCAGCTTTCCTTATAGTCCAGCTCTCACAGCCATACGTATGTGGTGAGTGAAATATCCATAGTTTGTTTATAGGACATTTGTAGATCTATCCAAATTAGGATGAATAAACAAATGAATTAATAAATGAAAAAAAATTTATTAAGTGCTTATCATGTGTCAAGCATTCTGCTAAGCACTGGGCTTACAAATGCAAAAGAGAGAACCTACATAGGGAAGTGGTCTCCATGGTTTGGAAAGTTACAGGGATGGTGAATGGAGCTACAGACTAGATGTAATGATAATATATCCTGGGATATCATTAAGCTAGTGCTAAAATAGCACTTTGTCACCCAAACAGAGCTGGCAGAGACTTTAGAGACCATCTCATGCAATGTTCCATTTTCCAGATGTGGAAATAAGCCCAGAGAAGTGAATCAACCTGACCCAGATTACAATAGTAGTAAATGGCAGAACCAAAATGTGAACTATGATGATTCTCCAGTGTCCAATTTACCTTTCTTTCCACTGCCTCATTAAGCTTCCAATTGAAATTCCCTGAGTTTTGGTGAAACCTATGTTCCACACAGCAGCTCGGTGGGTAGAGTGGGGCTTGAGGGCTGCTGATTTCAGAGAGATCACTCAAGACTTATTGGAAGGTTTAGAGTCTCTGGCTTGCACCTTATATGTTACTTCTCTGATTTCAGCAAACCCAAGTATAAAAAAATATTCCCTGGCAACCTTGTGGCCTTGGATGTTTTCTTCTCTTAACTACCATAAAAACCTACGTGAAATACCTTACCAGTTATACCTCCCATCCCTTCTCCTCTCTGCCAATGAAGCCTCTCAATAGTTGGGGCCCCCAAAGTATGTGTACTTCTAGAAAGAAGGGCACTCATTCTGTTGCAAAAATGGGATTGGACCCTGTCTGATGATGTGTCAAATAAAAGCAGCATTTTTTGACTGATTGCTGTTTAGGAGAGGAAGGAGAAGGAAAGGGCAGATGCAGGGAATGGGCAGGCAAGGCTGATGGAATGTTGCCCAGCTGTGCTGAGCCAGTGGCCCATGCCAGCTTCTGCATGGAGTGTTAGCAGGGAGGGAGCCACTAGTGAAATAGACACCCAGGAAACCTCCGTGTGAAGTTTCATTTTGTTCTCTTCCTCCTATTATTCCTCCTGTGTGAAGACCTGTACCATTCATGGGCTTAGTCTTTCCAAGGTTAAACCTACAGATCTTCAATGCCCTTGAAAAGCAAATCAACTTTCTTTGGTCAGACAGGCCAGAGGTAAGGTTATTCTTTTGTTAACTGAATTATCTAGGTTACCTTGCTTACTTAGCATGGTTCAGACCTCCATAGTGGTGCTTGGGGGGTGGGGAGGAGGAGGTAGTATGACAGCTTTTAAGTACTTCTTTTCATTATGCTCCAGGGCCCAAAGCAGCAATTGCTTAGCCATCAGTCACATGCATCTTTCTCACATGTGCAGGAAGCTGAAAGTAGACTCTGCTACCTAATGCAATTAAGACAGAAAAAGTTGAGGAATTTTTGTGATATGTGTGATCCTCACCTCTGTGATTGCCTCTTCTGTAACTGTAGGGCAATCAAAGGAGCATTGGCTTTGGAGTCAGGGGACTTGTGTTCAGATCTCGCCTCTGATGCTTACTGCCTCTATGAGCTTGCCTGAGTTACTTAACCTTTCATTCTGGCTTTTGTTTCTCTAATTATAAAGTGGAAGGGGTAGGATTAGAATCAAGGTTTCTTATCCTTTTTGGTATGATTGACTCTTTTGGCCATCTGATGAATCATACGGATTCCTCAGAATATTTATAAATGCATAAAATAAAATACATGGAATTACAAAGGAAACCAATGATAATGAAATATAATATCTATGTACACATGTGTATATATGCATATTATATGTGTGTATGTATGCATGAATATATGTATATATGCATAAACATGTAAGTATATAAATGTTATACACACATATATTCAAGGACACAAATGGAAGAACCCCTTCCCACCTATGAAGCTATGATGCTATGATCTCAAGTATTTATTAAGTGCTGACTTTGTGCCAGGTGTAATGATAAGTGCCGGGAATGCAAATGCAAAAATGAAGTCACCCCTTCTATAATGGAACTTGCATTCTATTGAGGTCTATGTCTAGTAGCAGTATTGTTGGGTCAAAAGTATGAAAAATTTAAAGGTTTAGGGGATAGTTCCAAATTATTTTCCTCAATGGTTGAACTAATTAATAGCACCACCAACAGTGCAGTAGTCTGTCTATCCTCCAATAGCCCTTCCAAAAATTAACATTTTTCCATTTTTCTTTTTTTTTGGGGGGGGGGGGGTGAGCTTTTTTCTTGCAATCTGATGGGTGTGAAGTAGAACCTTAGTACTGTTTTAATTTGCATTCCACTTATTACTTGTGATTTGATTTTTTTAAAAATATGGTTTTTGATGGTTCACACCTCTTCCTTTGAAAACTGTCTATTAATATCCTTTGACTGTTGGCGGAATGACTCTTGTTTTTATATTTTTATATCAATTATCTCCATATATCTGCTATCAGGCCTTTATTGGAGAATATTAACACAAATTGTTCCCCCCCAGTTAATTATTTTCTTTCTAATTCTAACTGTATTGATTGTGTTTGTGCAAAATCTTTTCAATTTTTTTGTGATGAAACCTGTCTATTTTATCTTTTTGCAACAATATCTGTCCCTTGAATGGTCAAGAATTTGCTTTTATTGTTGGTATAAAAGTTATCTCATTTGCTTCTTTTCAAGTTTATTTATGCTATGATTGTGTGTGTGTGTGGGGGGGGGGGGACAGTATGCACATCTGAGCACTGGCCCTGGAGTCAGGAGGAACTGAGTTCAAATCTAGCTTCAGACATTTACTGGCTGTGTGACCCAGGGCGACTCACTTAATCCAGTTTCCCTTAGTTTCCTCATCTGTAAAATGAGCTAGAGAAGGAAATCGGAAACCACTCCAGTATCTCTGCCAAGAAAACACCAAATGCGTTTATGAGGAATTGGACAGGATTGAATTGACTAAATAATGACACATATACATATATGTGTGTATGCATATACACGTAATATATATGTAGATGTATATAGTCATATCTATATGTACGCATATAGTTCTATAGCCGTGATATATTCATCCAGTGAATAAATATTTGTTAAGTACCTACTATGCGTGAGGCACTGTGACATATGCTATGAAATGTTGGTTTGAACCTAAATTCAGCCAAACAGCATTTCAGATTTCCCAGAAATTTTTGTTAAAATTTTTGTTTACTTCAGAGATTTTCCTTTAACTTTTTTCATCAATATAGTAACAAAGTCAGATCTCTACTTTAGAAATCTGAATATGGAATCTGTGTAAAGGATGATGTGGAAAGGAGAGAGAGGAAAGGGAGAGAGATCAATTAGGATGCAATTGTGATGGTTTAGTAAGTGATAAAGACTTGAAGGAGACGTCTAGCTGTGTGAGTATAGAGGAGATGGAGGCCTATGGGGTGTCTAGATGGATATTCCAATGAGCAGTAGGAGATAAGAGACCAGAGCTCAGCAGAGATGAAGGCTGTACATGTAGATTTAGAATTCATCAGTACAGAGATAACAACGAAACCCATGACAGCTGATCTGATCAATAAGAAAGTGAAAAGTGTAGAGGAAAGAGTACAGAACCCCAGGACAGAGCACTAGGGGAACATCCACCCAAAGTTAGCATAGATTGATACTCATCCTACAAAGGAGATCGAGAAAGATTGATTAGATAGGTGGGAATATCAATATCATAAAAACCCAGGGGGAAAAGAGTATCCAGAGGAGTGCTTAGCACAGTACCTGGCACATAGTAGGAACTTAATAAATGTATATTTATTCATTTCCTGTTAGTGTCAGATGCTGTACAGAGGTCATGGTGAGTAATGATTAAGAAGAGGTCATGGCAATAGAACAATCATTGAACCCAGCAATTTCTACTGAGTGATGGGGATAGAAGCCAGAATATAAAGGGTTTAAATGTTAGAAGGCGGTAAGAAAGTGGAGCCAGTCATAGAAGATTACTTGTTTTGTTTTGTTTTTTTTAAAATTGGCTGCAAAAGGGAGACTACTGATCATGTGAAGAGATAGTAGGCTGTGTGATGACCTGGATGAGTGATTAATCTTTTTGTGTCTCTGTTTCTTTTCTGTAAAATGAAGAAACATACCATTACCCAACTTTCCTCACAAGGTTGTCTCGTGAGGGATTATTTATTAACCCTGCAGTACCATGGGTATTTTACCCACTGCTATCTTTTGTACATTATAAGCAAAAATGGATTATAGGATTCAGGACAGATTTCTGAAGGGCAACATTAAAGAATTCTCTATTTAACCACTGCTTAGATATTTATATTGTGCGCTAAATACATTATCATCTCATTTGTTCTTTGAAACCAACCTGCGAGTCAAGAAGGAGTATTCAGAGCTGATATTAAGATCGCCATTGTGCTCTGAGGTTTGCAAAGCACTTTGCATACACTTGTTTGAGCCTCTAGACAGCGCTGTTGGTGATTAATATCTTAAGTATTCTTATTCCCACTTTCCTGAAAAGAAAATAGGCTCAGAGAGGTTTAGAGACTTGCTTCTGGTTGTATTGCAACTAATAAGAAACACAAGTAGGATCAGAACCCATATATTTCTTGACTCCAAACCCCATGTGCTTTCTACTATATTAGTGATATATTTCTATACTTGAAATCCATGATTTCATCTCTGTGGGTATTTTCTCTATGAATATAGAATCTGAGCTTTCTATGAATTTTAACATTGAAGATTTCAAGCTCAAAAACACCTTAGCTTAGAGGTCACATAGGCCAACTCTCTCATTTTACAGATGAAGAAACTGAGGCCTAGAGAGGTTGGAATGGTGCTGCCTCCCAAATCTATCACCCAGTAGACCTCTCCAAAAATGAGTTAGCTTGGTCATTAGATGACAGCCATGATATTTGTCACCAGGTCCCAAATGGAAGCTTCTCCATGTTGATGGGAATTGTCAACATTTTTATTCCACTTGTCTGAGTTTCTATGGCCAAGTAAATTATCACCCAGTGATAAACTCCCTGGTGTTGAACTCCTCAAGTCTAGTTTCATTGGCCATTAAATGTCAAGCATACCATCCATCAGTGGACCTACACTTGAAGCTATTCCTGCCAGTGGGTACACTCTGGCATTGAGGCAGACCCAGTAGTACCTCTGTGCTTATAATGGCAAACACCGAAGTAGTTCACACTTTGTTTCAGCTATTGAATTAACACCTTGTTTCAGTTCAAATTTCTTTTGAGCCTTTTATCAAGTCTATTAAGAAACAGAACATGTGAACCACAACATGTGAAACCTAGAACTCATGAACTCCTGCAACAGGAAGGGGAGGAGCATTTAATGACTGTATATAAGGAGAGGCTCAGGCACAGCCAGCAGGAACTGAGAAGAGGACTCTTGTGGTGACAGTCAAGAAGGAGAAAACTTGTGATATCCCGGCACTCCGTCTGCTCTGTCTGTGTTGATGTTTGTGTGTGATACTTTGTATGGAAGTCCTGGGACCTTATTGGAAGCCCTGAAAAAGGATTTTCTGGTTATATGTTTACAGAAGTCCTGGAAGAGGGTTTTGGAGGTCCTGGGACTTTACTGATGATTTGTGCTGACCTCTTGGACCTTGTTTGTGGGTCTGCATTGATTTCTATGTTGATGATTTGTGTTGAGTTCTCAGACCTTGTTGGTGGCTCTGAGTTAATTTCATAGGCAGATAGTTAATTGATGATGGTGCCGGCAATGTGCATGAGTAGTATTGTGGCTCTGTCAGGCTTTGTCTTCCCAGAAACAGGAATTGTGAAGGACTTGAGGTGGACTGGACACTATGAACTTCAATATGGAACAGGAACTGGACACAGAACTGGACAGGGAGCTGGACAAGGAACTGGGAGCTGCCTGCCTTTGAACCCAGATGACCATTGTAGCTGGGTCCATGGAAGAGGAACTATGAAAACTGAGAGCCAGCCTTGAGTCAAGCTAAAGAAACTTTACTTGGACATTAGGTACTGACAGAAGATTATGATTTACTATGACCTAGAGGTGGAGAACTTTGACTTTTGTACTTTGTGATTGAATTAAGGATTTGTGATTAACTAAATGGATGTACTTTGTTTAAAACTATGTGACCACTTTGATGAAAACTATGTGGCCATTTTAATGATAAATTGTAGAGTTGTGATATGGTGAATGCTGTATTTTGATTTTCTAGGAATGTTTTGCTCTGATTTGTTATTGAATAAATAGAGAGTTCACTTTTATATGTAATCAGAACCTTGAAAAGCTGTTCACAGCAGCAATCCTCTGGAAAGCTGCTCGTGCATGGCTTTACAATGCTACATCAAGAAAAGCTGGTTGGTACAAGCCATTATCATCCCCATTTTATAGATTAGAAAACTGAGATTCACAGAGGTTACCTGATTTGCCCAGGGTATAGTTGGGGTTCAAATGGCAGTCTTCCAATTCCAAGTACAGAATATTTTCCACTATGATGCCTTAACCAGAAAATGGCTAAATGGAAGTTTATTGATCTCATGATATGTTTTTCTTGATTCAAGGTCCCTCTGGTCAAATTTGAAGAAACTTGAGCTGAGGCAGTAAAGCAATCACTTACTGATACCTTCATAGCATAAATTCAGTGCTGGAAGAGACTTTCGAGACCAGCCCCCTCCTTTTGTAAATGAGGAAACTGAAGACCAGAGAAGTTAAAGGACTTGAACAGGTTCACATGGCTAGTAAGTATCCAGGGCTGGATTTGAACTTGTATTCCTGATGTAAGCCCAGCTTTCCAAAAAATGGGCACTTTAGTGGCCTCATCCATAGCATTTCACACATGGAATCTCACATGTGAATCTAATATGGGGTTGACTGTGCATGTGTGTGTGTGTGTGTGTGTGTGTGTGTGTGTGTGTGTGTGTGTGTGTGTTAGAAATTTCTGACGAGAGGTCAAAGAAACTGTTAAGTCTGAAACCTTTCAGCTATAAAATTGCTATAGAGTGATTCTAACATAATTCAGCCTGTTCAGAATAGTTTTCAAAACATATGGTGGGGAAAGGAGCTAAAACAGATAGTATTCCCTCACAAAGAGATCAAAGTGACATTCAAATTTAAATTCAAAGGGAAGCTTGTTGAAATGAAAAGCCTAATGCTATATAGGTAAAGGCTACTGTATTAAGCTTTATTTTGAGGGGATCTGGGGAACAGCCCTGGACTTAGAATTAGAAGGCATCTTTGTTTGAATTCTGCCCCTAATACCAGCTGGAGAATCTTGGGAAAGTTCTTGGCCTCTTTGAGTCTCACGTTCTTCATCTGTAAAATAGGGGTGCAATACTTATAACATCTATTCTATAAGGTTACTTCAAGGCTAAAATGAGATAATGTATGGGAAGTGATTTGTAAATCTTTGAGGATGCAGAGAATATTTACTACCTTGAGGCTGTCAAGGGCAGCATATGTGATGACCTTTTTTAAATTATAGTTTTTGAGCTCCCGTCAGTGTGCTTACCATTAGTGTTTAGTTAGTATATACAATAAACATAAAAATATAGAATAAAATATGCTTTTAGGAAAGCAAAAACTACAAGGCACTTCCTATCTAAAATGAGTGGCCCCTCTGTCATAAGTACACAAAGTGTTTACACCAACAGTGGGCTCAAGTTCAGAGTGTGATGGCAATGAAGCATCCATGTTGGGAACACACATGGCTAAAGAAACTCATACCTGGTATTGCAGGGCCTGGATATCTATTCTTTCTTCAGAGATTCCTTATCAGCTCCCTTGGGTGCAGTGTTTCTGCCTGGTTAGTTGCTCAGCAGGGTTCCCTTTCTATAGCTCACTTTATTAGCAGGGCCATCTCTCTCATTAGTCTATCTCCTCTGCTTTTAGGGATCTTGCTTCTTGAAATTATGCCTAGTTTCTAGTGAACACCTTTTTTTTTTCTATCTGTGTTTGTTGGATGGTATGTCTTCACTATCTCAACTGTGCCTAAAATTTTCTTGAAGCAGAATTTGAGCAGTTGAATATGACCTCTATCTCTGGGTAAATTACTACTAGAGGCCACAGCTAATAGGGAGTGGGGGAGAGGAATTCCTCCTCTCTCCTAGCAGAGGTCTCTACAACAAAGGAGTATCAAACCTATACTGCCTTAACCTCTCCAGGGCTTAACTACTCAAAGCCCTAAGGACATGACTAATTTATTTGCTCAGCCAATCAAATGATTCCAATCTGATTCAGTCAGAGAAGTATTCATATTTCTTTAAAGAGATGATGATAATTAAATTTTATGTTTGTTTTTATTTTACATCATTCATTTCCACAAGATTTTGAGTTACAAATTTTCTCCCCATCTTTCCCCTACCCATCACCTCAAAATAGTGATTTCATTGTATAGCCCCTCCCCCAATCTGCTCTCTCCTATATCCTCCCCCATTCCTCCTTCCACTCTCTGGTAGGGCAAAATGGATCTCCATACCCCAGTGCCTGTATACCTTATTTCCCAGTTGCATAAAGAGATGGTGATATAGTGAATAGAGAGCCAGTCTTGGAACTAGGGAGACTAACTCACAGGTTTGTGGTGAAGATTGAGTGAGATAAAATATAAATTAGCTCAATTGCTAAATGTTTATTAAGCACTCATATCGGCAGAGAAATATGCTAGGTGAGCTTAAAATTGCTTGTTCCATCAAGACTTATCATCTTCTAAGTAAAACCTTTCCTGATGATCCCCAGCTGCTATTATCCTCCCTCCCTAAATTACTTTGTGTTTGTTCCTAGTATGTTTGTATACAACCATCTCATTTTCCCTAATGGAATATCATCTCATTGAGATCTGAAATTGTTTAGAGGTAGCTGATGGTTCATGGATAGAGATGGAACTGGAGTCAAGAAGACCTGAGTTTAAATGCAGCCACATACTAGCTGTGTGATCCTGGGTAAGTCATTTAATCTGTCTGCCTCAGTTTCCTCAGCTGAAGTAAGGATAATAATAGCTTGTACCTTGCAGTGTTTTTGTGAAGATCACATGGGATACTATTTGTAAAATCACTTAGTTTGGTGCCTGACATATAATAAATACTATATAAAGGTTTATTCCCTTCCCTTGTTCATTTTTGCCTTTGTATTCAAAGCATCTAGCATAGTGTTTGATATACAGTATGCACCTTGATAAATGTTTAGAGACTGGTTGAATAACTGGAGAAGATGGAACTGTTAGCTCAGATATAGTCCCTACTCTCATGGAGCTCAGTTAGTAGGAGAATGATGCAAACACAAATATTTGTAATTCACACTTACAATAAGTGCAATGCAAAATGTAGAAGGGGAAGGCTGCTCAGTGGTTGTGGAAGGGCTTCATGATGGAGGGGGAAGGGGTTTTGTCACCTGCAAGGCTCTCTGTCAGTGTAAGTGGCACCATCTCCTTCTGTCTAGTGCTAGTAATAATGATATTAATGAGTAAGTGCCTTTCCAGTCGTCCAACACAGCCTTACCCATCTCCTCAATGGCCCTCCCTCTCCCTCATTGCCTGCTCACTACACCCAGAAGTGCTGAGAAGTCTGAGAAAACACAAACTAAAAAGTCCCCTGGGAGTATTTCAGATAGAGAATATGCTCATTTAACGAGTGCCCTGGCCTTCCTCTTGGGAGAGATCCAGGAAACAGAATGAATTGACAAGTCTGGCTGAAACAAGACCATTTCTCTCTTCTACTGTATCCCTTGCCTGTCCATTTATTTCTGCTCCCTTCCCTTCACTGTAAACCCAAGTGATTTTGTATGTGCATCCATTTGTGAGAGGTGGTCATGGGGAAAACAAAATGTCTGTCTGACCACAAAATGATCTTCTTTAGAGGCTTGCCATGGTGCCTGAAATTCCAACTCATTACATTTTTCTGGATATGTGGCTTTTAATTGGGGGTGAGACACTGTTGCTTGTGAGGGGTGACATAAGGGATTATAGAATCAGTGGAATAATATGCTAGGGGCATCATAGACAATATAGATCATTTGGTCCAGATGGGGAAACTGAGGCTCAGAGAAAGGAAGAAACTCATTTAAAGGGGCAGGGTGGCATGTGGACAGAGTCTTGAACCTGGAGTTAGGAAGGTCTAAGTTTAGATCCCATCTCTAGCAAATAGCTCTAGGCAAATCATCTAACCTCTGAGCTTTAGTTCCTAGCAGTTTCTCTTAAGAACTTGGTAATTGATTTTGTGATATGGAAGATACTCGCACAAGACTTCCCAGCTTGGCATGCCAGCATTGGAGAAGAGGCTGTGATTTCCAGTGGAATTATAATAGCTAAAAGAAATGCTAGATGCACAAATTTAGAGAATTCACTCCAAATGTTCACATGGACTATTTGTGTCTGACCTGTGGCTACAGACGGATGCATTACAGCTTGGCTCTAACATAGTGATGTCATTTTGGTTCTCTTCAAGAATGAAGGACAACAGCCAAGCAACAGTTCCTTCCTTGTAAAATAGGGGACAAGAGAATCCGTGATACTTACATCATAGGGTTGTTATGATCCTTAAAGGCTATCGCATATGTATGGTGCTTTGCAATCTTTAAAGCACTCTGTAATATCTTGTGCCCAAACACACATTGTTAGCAATCCAAAGAGCTGGCATGCAAAATTATCTTTGACTCCAGACCTTTTTTTTCATCACTTTCTTTCCAGGACTAATTTGTCAGGTTAAAACCCACTTTCTAATAGCAGGGAACAGAGCCCTGGAAGACTGGAACAAAAGACTGGGAAGTTTCTTATTCTGAGGAAGATGTAGGAAATTATTTGGAACACTGACTAATCTTTCAGACCCTATGCTGGTTTGGCATTAGTAGGAGGATTGACTCAAAAGACAACCATTATTGGAAGTCAAGGCAAGCCAGTATGGCACAGTGACAAGAGGGCTGGATTTGAAATCAGAGCACTTGGGCTTAAATTCCAGCTTGGCTACTTGTTACCCATATGACTTTGGGAAAATTGGTTCATCTCTTGAAGTTGTAGTTTGTCTATTTCTAAAATGACAGGCTAGTCTAGGTCCCTTAGAGTTCTAGATCTATGACCCTAAGGACAATTTCTCTCTACAACATCCACAAGTGTGCTTTGTCTTTCCATCTTCCTCATCTGTAAAATGTGGAAAATAATAGCACCTTCTCCCCATGTTGTTGTAAGGGATGAAAGGAGATAACATTTTAAAAGTGATTTACAAACTTTAAAGTGCTATGTAAATGTTAGTTCCTGTTGTTGTCCTTATCTTTCTCTTAGATGTCTCCCCATCGTTGCCCAAGAGAAAATAAAGGCCACCAAGGACAGCTCCCAGGGGACACCTAATAGCTATCATAGATTTCGATGCAGAAGAGAGTTTTTGAGGTCGTTTTCTCCAGCAACCTCGTTGAGGAAAATGAGGGCTTGATGAGCGAAGCCATTTCCTCCACTCACACATGTAATAAGTGTCTGATCCAGGATCTGAGCCCAGATTGTCTGACTCCCCATCTAGCACTCTTTTCATCAAGCTTGGCTGCTTATTGGGTGTTGTAAGTGGGTGGTGAGATGAGGGCAGAGGGAGAAAAGGACTAAAAAGAAACAGAAGGTATCAAAAAAGGGGAAAGAACAGAAGCAAACATTGCCAACTTTACAATTTCACCTGTTTCCTCATAGGCGTGTTCACAGAAACCTAAGTGAGAGGATATCTTAAGTGCATATTGTGGTAAGGTGTAACACAACTTTGCCTATCTGTGACTCAGTTATTATATAACTTGATTTTCTGGAACACAGCTGGAGAGCTGAAGAAAGCAAAGAAAGCTTTGTTGCAGCCAAAATAGGGATCACGAAGTATACACAATAAGACACCTGCCCCTTTGCTCATTGGAGTGCCCCACCTCACCCCACTCCAGGTCTTTCTCATTACCTAGTGACATTTGTTTGATGCTCACTTCTACAAACTAGGTCATCCAGTTTCTGAGCTCAAAGCAAAGAGAATTAATCAACCAACAAGCATTTGCTATGTCCTTATTATATGCCAGGTACTGGGGATATAATAAAGGCAGAAACAGTTCCTGCTTTCAATGTGCTAACATTCTAATGAAGGCAGGGGCAAATTAGATCGCTAAGAAGGGATGCTAGAAAGAGACGCAGTGATGCCAGTGAGAAATTACAACTGAGAGCAAGGGAGGGAAAACTCCCATATGCAAAAAAGATATATGAAACTTAAGGTATATGCATACCAATTTCATGCCATTTACTCTAAGCATTACTACAAGCAGGGTGGCAAGACAGTTCATCTGTGGGCTCAGGAAGGCAGAAGGTAATGTCTATGTGGGCACAATTGTCTCATTTACTCTGACAATGTTCTGCAGGTAATAGATAATAACAGAGAGAGTTGGAACTCCTGGGCTTGTGTTTATAGTAGTCTAGCCTATTGCAGTTACAGAACTGATTATAAAAGAAGCAGAAGAACAGATACAGGGAGGAGAGAGTAAGAGAGAAAGAGAGAGAGACAGACAGACAGACACAGACAGAGACAGACACACACACACAGAGACAGAGACAGACAGACAGAGAGAGGAGAGAGACAGAGACAGAGAGACACAGAGAAAGACACACACATACAAAGAGACAGAGAGAGAAAGACAGACAGAGACAGACAGAGACAGACACACACACGCAGAGAAAGAGAGAGACACACACAGACAGAGAGACAGACAGAGACAGAGACAGACAGACAGAGAGAGGAGAGAGACAGAGACAGAGACAGAGAGACACAGAGAGAGACACACACATACAGAGAGAGAGAGAGAGAGAGAGAAAGAGAGAGAGAGAGAGAGAGAGAGAGAGAGAGAGAGAGAGAGATCTATGATACAGCAATGTGATTTGGAGGGACACTTTTATTCTTAGATGGATTTCTCCATGTGACTGGGTTCCTCTGAATATGTGTATATGTATGCTTGTATGTATACACACATGTATACTCAAAGTCCCATGCTCCTGCCAATGTTGTAAGCTCTCTGAGGTCACCAAAGAATAGCAATAGTTTGGGGAAATGCCAACTATTTTCCCAAGTTAGCAGCAGTAGCATCCTTTTGAATCCTTTCTAAGACATTCCCCATTTCCTGGCATGTGTGTGATCCTGGAAGTCAGAGGTTTGAGGACACAGAGTAGAGTGAAAACAGTCCTTTCAACTTCCACAGCCTCAGAAGGCATCACTGTGTTATCAGTGAATAAAGGCTGCTAAGCACCGAATAGGAATTCCAGGTATTGTAATAATAGCTGGGAATATAAAGAAAAAGAAAAAAAATTTAGTTTCTGCCCTTAAAGAGAGTAGATTCTACTGTTATTGCCCCTGTTTGACTAGTGGAAACTTGAAGACTGCATTTTTTGCCTTTTTTTTTATGTCCAGCACTTAGCCCATTACCTGGGACATAGTAGGCTCTTAAAAAAATGCTTGTTGACTCACAGGTCTATATAAATCAGTATATAGTTAATAGCTAAGTTGTGCAGCAGATAAGGCACTGGGCTTGGAATCAGGAAGACTTATCTTCATGAGTTCAAATGTAGCCTCAGACACTTACTAGCTGTGTGACCCTAGGCAAGTCACTTAACCCTGCTTGCCTCAGGTTCCTCATTGTAAAATGAGTTAGAGAAGGAAATGGCAGACCACTCTGATATCTCTGCCAAGAAAATGCCAAATGGAGTCACAGAGAGTTGGGCACAACTGAAACAATTCAACAACAACAAAAATGCAATTAATAATTAAATTTATTAGCTTGTAAGATCTATGAGCCCAAGGACTGTGGCTTAATTAGTGTCATTTGTAACAATGGACAAATGACTTATCTGAGACTCAGATTAATCACTGAATGAGGAGATTGAATAAGATGATTTCTAACATTCCATCCAACTGTCAAAATTCCCTTGGTGCCGAGCAAAACACACTGATCACACGCAAAAAAA
>CM053580.1:24488693-24557183 GCA_028627135.1 Pseudochirops cupreus
TATACACACCTCAGCCAATCCCCTTCTTCCACATCAACAGGGGAGTTCATGCCTTCTCAACAGTGGGACAGGGTTTGCCCCTTCCACACTTAGCACTTAGTACTAAGTGCTAAGTATCCTGCTAAACAGATTACTATTACAATACTTTACAACTGTCCTAAGAGAGAAGTGGTAATAGGCAATAGGGTCCTAACTTATTAATAACAAGATTTTCCCCCTTTATGAATATGTTTCCATCACAACAAGACAGAAAAAGATTTTAGAGTCCCCAAATCTAACTCTAGTGTACAGAATATATCGTTCAAAAATTCAAGTTACATGTTTATATCTGCATTTACACACACACACACACACACACACACACACACACACACACACACAAGTTCTGTAATCACCATAATGTGATACTTAGAAAAATGAATGAGTCTAAACTATCAGACTCATTTAAAATACATCATGCATAACTCACCAAGAATGCGCGCGGCATTTTAAAAGAGGCCTCTATTTGGTGATAGCACATAGCATTTTTCTAAACATCCTGTTATGGTGCTTACATAATTTAAAAACCTAGTTATACTGCATAATGAACTGTAAAAAAAACTGATGGGTTATAAGGGATAATGTGTTTTAGCATAGAGAACAGATGAAAAGCTGCTCCTAAAGATGTCAGCTTTTACATAAACACTAGTGTTCCAAAGATAGAAACAGAAAGATTTGGGGAAGGGGAAAAATGGGGAAGAATCCTCCCAGACAAGGAAATCCATGGGCTACCAATGGTCCTTTGGAGAGGGAGACAAAGGTTAAAATGAGATATCCCTAAATAATAGTGCTTTCCGTTGGCATAGCATGTCTTTGGAAATAGAATTAAAAAGAACACTAACAATGATAAAGCAGTGCTGAGTCTATATTTTGACGTACACCTGTTGCCTTTGGTTTAGTTTTCTGTGGCCATAGGAAACTGGAAAAGCAGCCATGACAAAGTGTATTGAGAGTCAGTCACTGGGCCAGAAAGACCTGGGTACAAATTCTACTTCTGACACATACAGACTGTTTGACCATGGGCAAAAAAGAACAAAGGAAGAATGGAAGGAAGGAAGGAAGGAAGGAAGGAAGGAAGGAAGGAAGGAAGGAAGGAAGGGAGAGAGGGAGGGAGGAAATAGGAGAGGAAATATCATACTCTCTATGCTGATGAAATAATGGACCCCTTCTAGACAGATACATACATGGATGCATACATACATATAGATACATTAAATAAATAAATAAGAGGATGGATGGATTGATATAGGGAGAGATAGGTAGATAGATTAACAAACAAATAAGTGGAAGGATGGATAGATAGATATAAATGGATAGCTGCAGATAGATGACAGATTAGAGAGATAAATACGTAGATAAACAAAAATTGTGGAAGGAACTCTTTCATGTACAGGTGAATGCAAACATAAGATAAATAGATCAATGAAAAAATAAGTAGATAGATTAGGTACAATAGATAGATAGATAGATAGATAGATAGATAGATAGATAGATAGATAGATAGACAGATAGAGATAGATGATAGATAGATGATAGATAGACAGATAGACGGATTGATAGACAGACGGACAGATGGACGGAGGGATGGATAGGTAGATAGATGAATTTTTAAATTAAATATCTCCCACCTTCTAAGAGTTACATTCTAAAGGATGACCACTAAAATGTCTACTTCTAACTTCTACGTTCAGAAGTTGTGAATTTTGGAATGTTAGAACATTATATATTGTAACATTCTAAGACATTGCACAAATATTATACAGCATCAGAAAGAAAAGCATTTTACCCTAACTGTGGTGTTACAATTCAGACATATGTATGTCATCAATAGGACCATGTGTCTGGCCTTTCGAGCAGACACAAAAGTAGTTTGTCATATCACCTACTTTGAAGGTATTCTTGAACATATATTAGTTGGACAAGCTGGACTTTTTACAGAGACTGCATGGACCGAGTCCTATTTATAGAAGTTTATATTCATCCCCAAATGATTACCTGAATCTTAGAGTGATACTGATGATATGATGATGAGAAACAGCATTTTAGGTGAGAGCTTTTGATTTTAAAATGGGCCTTAGATACATGACCTCATTCAACTAATAAAAAATAAAAACCTAGAAGCCATACATTATAGACATTTGAGTAAACCAGCTGGTAGGTTATTTGATTTCCCACGGTCATTCAAGTAGAATTATAAGCCAAGATTTGAACTCAGATCTCACTGAACCAAATCCAGCAATATATCCACTGTGTTACATTGTTTGTCTTGGGACATTAAATAATAGCTCACTGAAAGGAAGACTTTTTTATGTCCTTATGTCCTTTGTCTTTTGCTGAGTTTGGTTATAAACATATAACCAGCTTGAACATTTTGATTTAATTGGACAGGTCAATCAAATAATCTGCTATGTTGATTTTTCATTGAAATAACAAATTGTGTGAATGGGGTCATCAGTCTAGTCCAAGCCATTATTTTTTTTAAATGGGTAAGCCATTTGTATCTATAGACAGACTCTAAACGTATGTGTGTGACTGAGGTAATGAGCCCAATCTATTTGGACCATCTGCTTCTTTCTGAAATATTCACCTTGAAGGAAAACTATTGGCAATGTGCAGTGGAATCCTGCCTAGCAGCCTCTGGCCTGATTCTCATCTCTTCCCTGATGCCTGAAGCTTGGGTCTTTCTTGTCACTCTTGTCTGTGAAAGCAGGGCCCTTATCTAAGTCAGGGCAAAGAAAGAATGCATGTCACAAACTTGCAGAACAACAATTAAGAGTCTAATCAGGTCCTGCTGCCCTAGCCTCAATGGCGTACAGGAAGTGAGATGGAGGAGAATTCATCTCCATCCCGGCACGAACGGGAAATCTGATTTTCAAAGTTGCTGTAAGATAAATTGTATTTAAATAATACATCTCCCATTCACTCCAGCAGGGAGACACATTCCCCTTACCAATCTGGTTCCCAGCAGGTAGTCCAGTCTGATGAAGTATCAGGAAAATGTCAGCTCCTACTGAGAGGAACGATGCAGTGGAGACAGTGAGCGGTGACAGGCCTTTCAAAAAGCTATTATACAAATTCACGTTTTCAAATAAGGATGTGTATGCGTATGCATGGCTATGTGCATATATATGACATATGCATTCATCGTTCGATTAGACACATGAATGGATGGCAGCTTTAGTATAAGAAATCCAAAGCTGCCAGTCTTGGCAGATTTGTTTTTGAAGTCAGATTTATCTCACTAGTTGTATTTTTGCTTAAGTAATATTCAAATTAGCCTGTACTTACCACCAGGAAGAGCTGGGTACAAATTCTGCCTCTGAAATTTACTAGTTGTGTGAGACCCTGAGTAAGTCATTTAACCTTGAAGGACCCCAAGGAAAACGGTGAGTACCAGTACCTCCTCTAGGACAGTAAATTATAGAAGACATGTTGATCTTCATTGATTAAAGGACTTTCCTTGCTAATAAGATGATATCTCTAAAGTACTCTGCAAGCCTTTAAGAAAGGCATTCTCAAGCCCTCCCTGGCACTGAAGCCACCTTCCTGGTTTCCAGACTTCCTCTTGCCCCTGGCCACTTCACCTGGGGCCTCTTAGGACACAGCATTACCACCTGCCTTGAAGTGGGTACTCAAGGGAGGACCCAGAACAGTGTAAGCACACACCTCTCTCCACTGACTCCTCTTCAAAGACTGATATCCTACCTGGACTCCTTCATCAATTGTTAGCATACTCCCATCCCATTGTCCTTTCCGCATCTGGGTGATACTGAATATCCAAACCTCTTTGGATACTGGATATACTAAATATCCAAACCCCTCTGGCTTTTAATAGCCAAACCTCTCTTCCTATGCCCAACTCCCTGCTCATTCATACCTGTTCATCTTAACCCTACTTCTCAGTGTGCCATTGCAGACCCATTGACCCTTCTGTTGTGCTTTCTGGAATTGCTGATTAATAATTAACATACTTACGTTCACCTTAAATCTCTTTTTAAATTCCTTTCATTTCCTGGTAATCAATAATACCTGGTTCCCTCCTAATAACAGTCTCCCCTCCCCCACCGTTTCCAGTAATGACTATATCTTTTTTTCTTATTTCCCTACTTACTGGTCTTGGTGAAACATTTGGAATATCCCTTGCTCCTCCTTGCCACTAACAGACTTCTCTTCTATCATTATTTGTCAATAACATTCCCTCCTTTGAGGTTCATGTTATCTACATTTATCACCAGATGCAGATTCTGGGGTCTGTCAATATCGACAACATTCTCCATTCTTCCTCAATTAGTTCAGTGGTTGGCTCATAGTTCCTTTCTACACCTTACCTCCTCCCCTCAGACTAGAGATCTCCAACATACCTATGGATGCTTCCTCAACAATCCTAATCTCCCAATTCTCCAATCTACTCACTTCCCATGACATATTTCTCCACCTCAGCTATACAAATGGTCCTGTCTTTAATCTTTGAATCACCCACAAATGTTCCATTTTCTGTTAATGAACTCCAAAATTCCTTTACCTAATGAAAAATTTGTACATTTCTATCATTTAATATACCTTACAATGCATACCCACATTTCTCATTGTCACTCTTAGCACCAATCACTACAGTTTTTTCACAGGCCACCACCCTTGCACTAACTAGACTATAATCTCTTCCTTTCTGTATCTCAACCCTTTGGTGAATTAATTCCACTCTATACTGTCTTTTCCTCTTTAATACCTTGCTACCATGTCCTATCCCTGATCAATTTAGAAGATGTGTGAATGTAGATAATGATGTTACGAAGGTAGAATTGGCAAGATTTGCAAACTGATTTTATGTGGGGATACTGAAGATTACTGGAGATTAATCCCACCCCACCCCGGCTTGTCACTCCCTCTCCTGCATCAGTTTCTCCATACATACTAGCCCCTTCCTTGCTGCCTAAGGACTCCACCATCTCTCCCTGGATCTTACTATCCTCACTAGCTAGCATATTATCTCTCTCCTCTGCTTTTCAGTTAAACTCACTGAGAAAGCCCTATAAACTAGTTGCCTCCCATGTCCTTGCCCCTCATTCTTTTCTAACCCTTTTGCAAGCTTCCTTTTTAAGTCATCATTCAATAGAAACTGCTCTCTGCAAAGTTATCAGTGATCTCTTAATTTCCAAATCCAGTGACTTTTTCTTAATTCTAGTCCTCCTTGATCTTTCTGCAGTATTTGGCATTGTCGATCAGTGGAACAATTAGGTAGTTATTAATTATTATTATTATATCACCTTTTTATGGAAACTCTCTACCCTTTAGGTTTTCATGGCTCTCCTGTCACGTGGTCCACTCTTTCTCAGTCTCCTTTGCTGTTTCTTCATCCATAATTAAGTGCACTGAGTAGATGTGTCCTCCAGTAGTCTTCCTACTCTTTTATTTCTATATTATTTCACCTGATGACCTCATGAGCTGTCATTGATTCAGTTCTATGCACATGATTCCCAGATCTATATTTTTCAGCCATACTCTTTCTTGAGGTAGAGTTCCTTAGCACGAAATAGCTTTGGGAAATCTTGAAATGGTGATACCATAGGTATTTTAAGTTCAACACATATAAAACACTACTCATTACCTTCCCCTCTCCTTCCAAACTTCCCTGTTACTTCCCAGGGTCCCATCATCCTTCCAGGCACTCAAGCTGACAACCTCAATGTCACATTTGACTTCTCATTTTCACTCATCCTACCTACTCAATCTTGTTTCCAAGTTTTATCATTTCTACTTTCACAACATTTTCCTATACATTCCCTGCTCCTCTACTCACACAACCACCAACCTTGTTCAGGTCCTCATCAACTTTTACCTGGACTATTGTAATGGACCTCAAATTGATTTCCATGTCTCAATCTCTTCCAACTCTAATTCATCCTCCAATAACATTCCAAAGTGATTTTCCTAAAATTCAAGTCTGATCATGTCACACACACACACACACACACACACACACACACACACACACACACGCCCATCAATAAATTTCAGTGCCACTTATAACTCCATGATCAAATATAAAGACCTCTATTTGGTATTTAAAGTATTTCATTAACTGACCCATTCCTACTTTTCCAGTAATAGACTTTACTTCCACAATGCTCTATGGTACATCTACACTGGCCTCTATTGACTCTGAAGAGAATATTCTCTCCCATCTCCCTGCTTTTGCAAGGGCTGTCCTGCATGTTTGAAATCCTTTCTCTCCTCACCTTGCTGCTTAATTTCCCTGGCTCCCTTCAAGACTCATCTCAAGTCCCACCTTCTACAAGAGGCCTTTCCTAGTCTCAGATGTTAGAGCATTCCTCAAGATTATCTTCCATACACTCAGTATGTACCCTAGAGGTACCTAGATACTTATATGATTTTTTTTGAGAATTATTATACATTTATTTTCCTGTTTCATATATATATATATATATGTATATATATATGTATATATATACACACACACACACATACATACATGCATATACATATATAACTATATACATATATGAAATAATATTTAACATATATGTGTATACATATATCTGTATATATTTGTGTCTAATGGTAGTCATCTCTTGGGTGGGGAGGAAAAAGGAAAAAAAGAAGAAATGTACATGATAACTTTAGTATATGTTTAAAAGGAATAGCCCATCATACATAATAGATTTAGTTTCACGGACAATCATCTTTTGATTCACTATATTATGGAAATGCTTGTTTTATTTCCTAAATTTAAAACAAAATAAATATTTTTAAAAAGAAAAAAGGAAAAAGGAAAGGTCTTCAAGGATAGTCACTGTCTTGCTTGTTTTTATTTCTACCCCTAGTGCTTATCACAGACAGTAGAGAAAAGAGTAAGCAATTAAATGCTTATTGACCAATTGATTGGACTATTATTGTCATTGCTGAAAATTTTTCTTTGAAATGAAATAGACAACTTTTTGCCTTTCTTTGTATTATCAACACTAAGCAGTGTCTGGCATACAGCAATGACTCCATAAAGGCTTGTTGACTTGACTAACGGATGAAAAACTTGTGTTTGATGAAACACTCAAACCAAAGGCCACCCAGTTTACAGTAAAGCTTCTGTTGTGATTGGCAGGAATTCAAGATTTCAGGTCTGAGTACTTTTCTCAGCCTCCACCTTTCCAGGGAGCTAAAGAAGTCTGAAATTTATAAAATGTAAATCTTTAAAATGTTGACAAATAACGTGGGCTTAAGTTGTTACCAAAGTGAAGAATACTCCTTGCTCTCAAGATCTCAATCATTCATTTTCTTTGTCAGTTTTTTGGACCAACCTGCTATTTAATTGGCATGGGGCACTTTCAGTGGAGAAACTTCTTCTCCAATTGCAAGTCATATCTACAACCTAGCCATGGAGAGTGGCCTTAAAAAATGAAAGGTTAAGTAATTTGCCCAGAGTTGCACAGCCAGTATGTTTTAGAGTCAGAATTGGACTTAAGACTTCATGTCTCTAGGGACAACTAGGCATAATGAATAAAGAGCTGGGCCTGGATTCAGGAAGACCTGAGTTCAAATTTGGCCTCAGGCACTTTCTAACTGTGTGACTCTGGGCAAGTCTCTTAATCCTGTTTACCACAGTTTCTCATCTGTAAAATGAGATGGAGAAGGAAATGGCAAACCACTCTAGTAGCTTTGCCAAGAAAACCCCAAATGGGGTCATGAAGAGGTAGACAGAATTGAACAAAAAGAACTTTTTGACTCCGACACCAGACCTGTCTCCACTGGTGCCTATGGCCAACCTGCCTGCTTGAGTGTAGCTATAAAGGCATGGAAGTTCTGGATGGGACTTGGCATGAGCAGTTAGCCCTCCCCACCCTCTGGCTGTATCTAACTGCAGATTCAGTGAAGTCAGAAACTTCTCACCAGCTCTCTGCCTCTGTTAATATAACTAATGATGCCAGGAACTTGCCCTTTTCATTCTGAAGGCTCTGAAACGCATCCTTTTTTATTTGTTTTTCTTCCTCATAGGTTTCTGCCAATCATAACTGGGCTTAAAATTCTCCTTGTGTGTTGGTAAATATGGCTGCTTAGCTGCCCACAGTAATCCTTAATTATTCTTAGGGCACATTTCCAAAGCCCGGAATTAGATGACTGATGAAGCCCAAAATACAATGCGGTGAATCATCCAGAAATTGCTCTGCCTGCCCTCCTCTCCTGTGCAGCTCCTTCTTGTACCATCAGCATCTTTTGACTGATGGCCCAATGTCAGTGTTGTATTTGTTTCTCTTTGGGACAGATTGGAAATTAATCTTTACTTCCATGGTGTTCATTTACTCAGATGAGTGCTAACCAGTGATTTCTACTCTTATCCTATAACACTTGAAACAAATATTGTATCTCAAACTGATTAAAATATGTACAGAATTATTCTTCAGCTTTTCTTTCTTTTTTCAGCTATCAGTCACCCTTGTCTTTTTTGGTACGGAAAAGGCTCCCACTGACTTAGCCCAGGGTCATTTAGAAAGGCACACAGGGTACAGGGAATTTAGAAGTGTTTGTTCCATAGTGGTAGTTAGGTAGTAGAGTGGATAAAGCACTGGACTTGGAATTTGGAAGACCTGTGTTCAAATCTGGCCAAAGATACATAAGCTCTGTTACCCTGAAAAAGTCACCTAACTTCTGTCTGCCTCAGTTTCTTCAACTGTAAAGTGAAAATTACAGTAGCAGCTCTTTCCCAGAGCTGTTGTAAGGATCAAATGGGATGCTACTTGTAAAGTGCATTGTACTTGGCACATAATAGGTACTTAATAATTGCTTTATTTCTTTCCTTTCATCCATATGCACTAGAATATTTGATGAAGATGTCTAGAGCACAGAGTTTGTGATGAAAACCTCATCTCCTCCACCAGTAAATCTTTGGCTCTTAGATAGAGGCTCTTGTCATCTCTCATCTGGACTCTTATGATAGCTTACTAGGAGGTCGCCTTAAAAGCAGCTCTCCAAACTTTACCATATGCTCCACAAAGCAGCCAAATTGATATTCTATCTATCTACCCCCATTCAAGTCTTGAATGGTTCCTTACTCTAGGATGAAATACAAAATCTTCAGCCTGAAATTAAAAGCCCTCCATTGGGCTTCTCTCTACCTTTTTAGTCTTATTTCCTATTGTTCCCTTCTTACATTATCTGTTCTACTCAAATGGTCCATTAGATGGGTAAGACACAAATGAAATCTCATTTCCCACCTCTGTGCCTTTCATAGAGGTGATCCCCCATGCTTGGCTTTCACTCTCTCCTCATCTCGACCTTGTAGAATCCATAGCTTGTTCATCCCCAAACTCCTACACCTTTCTTGACCTCTGCAATTTTAGTGTTCTCCTCCTACTGAAATTATTTGTCTTCTTTGGTAAACACTTTGCATTTACGTGTTTGTGTCAAGGTCATGTCCACCTAGTGGAATGTAAGTTTCTGGAGAGCAATGATTTCGTTTTTTTTTTCTTTTTTATATTTGCCTTTCCTGTGACTAATATAGTGTCTTGAATATAGTAAAAACTTTATAAACATTTGCCAAATTGTTCTGGAATAAAAGCACAATGGAAAATTAATGAATGATAGTTGAATTAATTTCAGTTGAATGAGGAAATTTTTCCTTTTCAATGATCCTCTGGGACCACTGGGGGAATTGTTTCTCAAGATATTCAAATCTCTTTGATCTTTGAGAAGACCAAACCCAATCAAGCTCTGATGGATTACTGGGATTCAGGGATCCTGGACATAAGTGTTATTGTATGAATAATTGCATGGATATGTTGGTTTGAACCATTGAGTTCAAATATTCACTACAATTCAATTCAACAAACATTTTTAAGCACCTAACATGTACAAAGCAGTAAGCATTATGGCCCAGTGGATAAAGAATTGGTATTGTAGTTGAAGAAGATAGAGATTCAACTTCTGCTGTTGACAATTATCAGTTGTGTGTGATCTTTGACATATCACAACTTCTCTGACGTGGCAGCGTGGCTTAGTATATAGAGCACAATCAAGAAGAACGAGATTCAAATCCTACTTCAAATGCTATGTATGTGAGCCTGGGTAAGTCACTAAACTCTTTGGTCTCAGTTTGCTCATCTGTAAAATGAGAGAACGAGATTTGGTGACTTCTGCTGGTCCTACTAGCTTTAAGTCTGTGATCCTATGATTATAAATTACAGAGAGTCCTTAACTCTCCCCCCACCCACGAAACCCAAATGTGCTAGACATTATATTAAGTCTTTGAGAGTTAAAAAAGAAGAAAAAATAGATTTTTACCCTCAAAGAAGTAATATTTTATTTTACAAGTATAAGATGAGGGGGCATAATTAGACGGCAGTGATTTTGAAAGTGATCTGGAGCTTTTAGTGGACCACCAGCCTATTATGAGTCAGCATTGCAAAATGGCATGGTCTCCCAAGAGACTTAAAATTATCTTGGGTAGTATTGAGAGGCATAACATCCCAGAACGAGGACTGAATAGTGCTTCCCTGGTCAGACTATCTCTGAAATGGTGTTGGGTACGTATTCAATGCTGGGTGCAATAATTTAAGCACATAGCTAAGTTAGAGAGCATCTAGAGTACAAAAACCAGCATGGTCTGTCACTCATTTATTACGCACTTACTATGGGCTAAGTAAACACAGTCCCTGCCCTCAAACGGTTCACATTATAATTCAGGAGATAATATGGAAACAGCTGTGTATATACAAGATATATCCAATGTATGTAGGAGATTAAGGACCTTGATTTTATACTTTGTGAGGACTGGTTGGAGGCACTGGACATGTGAAGCTTTCTGTAAAGAATGAGGGTGCTCATAATAGGAGTCATGTGGGCAAATGCAGTCATCTTGGAAAAGAATGTGATTCACTAAAATTTAGCCCCAGAAATTGAAACTAGAAAGAATGAATGGAAGTAGGAAAGAGAAAAATGTCGATTTTATGTCAGGACAAACTTTGTAGCAATTTGAGTTTTCCAAAAACGAAATGAGCTGTGTCAGAAGAGAATGGGTTCCTTTTCATTGGAGGTCTTCAGACAAAGGTTTAATGGGCTCTTCTTGGTTTTGTGTTAGTTGGAATTGTTTTTGAGGTCTAGGGTAGATGAACCAAGTGCTGAGGCCCCTTCCAATGTAATTTGGTAATATTGAGTAACCAATGTGGAGACAGAGACATCCAGGAGTCAACCCCTTCACTTCCTTCAGCCCTTGAAGTTTTCTCTCTTCTCATCTCAAATGCCATGGATGTGATTCATTAATATGTGAGCAAACCTGTAACTTTCCATGATAGTCCTGGTTCCACATCTATATTTAGGAACAGAGTTGACAAGTAATATAGGAGAGAATTTTTATTTGGTAATTGTCCAGAGCTATGGGAGATGGCTGAATGAGAAAGAAATCCATCTGAATATGTGTATTTAATCAATTTTCAAAGAGCCTGAAGTTGCTCAATTTTAAACGCTTGATTGAACATAATAGTTTGTTTCTAAGCACAAAGAAAATAACTGCAAGTTGACTTCACAGACAACGTTGCTCAGATTGAATGTAGTTTCACTTGTTTCTTCATTAATGAAGACAAGTAAAGCTGAAGAAACTGGGGGAAAAATCTTCCCACTATTTTAAGATACTGTCTATCTTACTCACTGCATTTTGGTGTCATCATTAATCAATTGTCTGAGTGTGAAGATTGGAAGAAAATGAACCAACTGAATGCTTAACTTGGCTTATTTTAGCTTAGCTAGAAAGAGCCCAGATTTCTTCGTTGTCTACCCTTGTGAGTATTTCCATGTCATTAGGGTATTTTGGAAGCCCAACTTGAAACTCTCAGAACCTTGAGGAAGAAGTTTTTACAATGTCATCGAAATAGTCCCAAGTCTTCAAGCAAGAATAAGGCATGATTGATATTGAAGGAAACTCTATCTTCCCGAATCTTACAACTGAGAGTGAGAAACCTGAAGTTAACAAATTGTAATGGAAAGACAAGAAAGGCCAAGAAGATCATGTTCTTCTGGCCACATTGCACATGGGCTACCTTGACTATTTCAAGATCTGTTATTGTGTCTTTAAAAATCAAATGGATCAAAGTAGCAACATTTCTCACATATCACCTTGATATTTATGTTCCCTTTGAATTTCAACCTATTTTAATCTTGCCCTCTTTTGTTCCCAAAGAGAAACATTTAAGAGGATTTCAATGATAGAATGCTGTCAAAATATTCAAATGGAGTTAACTCAATTGTACTTAGAATTTTGAGCTATTGATGGCACACAGATGATAATGTAAATTCTTAATGTTGTACTATCTTTGGTTTCACAGCCCATTTCCTCCTCTATGAATGATTGCTCAGAGGGAAGAAAAAGATTATTTGGAGGAATATAATATCAAAAGATTGTACTAAGTTAATCCTAAGGCCTAAAGTACTTTTTTTCCTTAATGAAGCATGCATTATCCATTGGTATTTTTAAAGTATATGAGAAAAAAAAGGATGGGTACATTTTGATTGATGGTCTATGTCCTGGTGCACACCCACATGTTAAATATTCACATCCAGTATATTCCTGACAAGATAGTAAAATATTCTATTCATCAATCCAGACCCAATTTTTCATATTTTAATATCTTGATTGGTTCTTAACAAGGCTTTAAAATTATGACAAATATATTAATGCCTCAATAAAGATTAATTTTCATGCCAATTTTGAGGTCAAAGAGTTTGATGGTTTTTCCATATCTAACTTAAAATACATGTTCTCTTAAAAGAATAGCTTTCTGTGCTTCCCCACAAAATTTTTATTTAGCAAAGACAAAAACAGAAGGCATTTTCTCAGTTTTCAAAAACATATGCTTCCTAGCAAAATTAAATGGAAGGGGGCCTCTAGGTGGTGCAGTGAATAGAGCACCAGCCCTGAAGTCAGGAGGACCTGAGTTCAAATTCATACTCATACACTTGACACAAAAAACTAGCTGTGAGACCTTGGGCAAGTCATTTAACCCCAATTGCCCTCCAAAAAGCAAAAAAAAAAAAATTAATGGAAGGAATTTGGGGGAATACCCATTTTGGAAATAAAAATTATCATCTCCACTAAAACATTTAAAATCTAGATGGTTCACGTAATTGAATATGTTTGACTAATTGGAAGGAGATGTCAGGAACATATAAGCAAATGCCCTCCTTTAAAGTTCAGGGTCATTATTGTGGGCTTATCAGGCAATAGGAAACTATCTTAGGTGCTTTTCCAAGTGGGAATTTCCTAAGCAAACCAATAGGAAGCAGGAGCAAAGTGGTGGAAAGCAGCAACTTTGACCTTTGACAATGACAAGGAGAGAGACAGAGACAAAGGCAGATAAAGACAGAGAGATTCCTTAAATAATATATTGAAATGAGTAAGTTTATGTTTCTATGTCATGCCCTTATATACCTACCAAAGTAAAATAGTCCCTGCCTTTGAGGAATCTCCATTTTACTGGGGGTTGTTGGAGGTGAGTAGAAGAGGGACAACAGTGAACACAGAGCCTATGAAAAAGTAATAGCAATTTGATTTCAGTTGGTGAAGCATGCTAATAAATAAGGTAAGGGAAGTTGAGGAAACACTTCATATAGGGCATGGTACTTAAACTGCTTTAGAAGAAACCAAGAATTCTAAGGATGGAAGAGGGAAACCTGTTACTCAGGAGACACAGAGAATCAAAACATCTTTAAATGACTTAGACAACACTGTAATGTGTACAAATGATAGTAAGCCTTCAGTTTTTCACTTGTTTTAATCCATAAAGTAGGACGTGATGGGATCTTTTTTTTGTCCATATCATTTCCTCACAATTTCCCCAGTTTTCTTGAATTTTTGAAAAAGCCATTTAGGGAAACTGATTGAAAAGCCCAAAGTTATTTCCTGCTTCACCTTCTGGGGAGTGAATGGAAGATTTTGCTAGTTAGAGATGTCTATTTTCTTTTGTGCATCTGGCATTGGGAATCATTTTGTCTTTGAAGTGACCTTTGTTTCCAAGACATGGAGTTTAATAAATCTACATGGTAAGAAGTATTATTACATAGCTCTGACTGTCATCTCCAAATATGAAGCTGCCTGTTGCTTCAAGTGTAAAATTCTTTCTTACATCAATTGTGTGTTTCTCTGCTGGTTTATGATGCTGGTCATTGCAGATCGGCCTGAGGATACTTAAGTGACTGCATGAAGCACCATAATGATTGTGATGCCTACCAGCCCATGTCTCCGTGAAGCCAATTACATAGCAAAACAATCCAAACAGAATAAGCACATACTATCTTGATGTGTCAAATCTAGCATATGAGTGGAAGGGATCAAGGAATGAGTATAGCTATATGCATGTGTGTTCTCTATGTCTTTCACCATTTCTGTTTCTGTGTCTCTTCTCTGTCTCCACCTGTCTCTCTGTCTGCTTTTCTCTCTCTCCCTCTCCCTCTCCCTCTCTCTCTCTCTCTCTCTCTCTCTCTCTGTCTCTCTGTTTCTCTCTCTTCTCTCTCTTTCTCTGTCTCTCTCTGTCTCTCTCTCCTATCTCTCTGTCTCTGTCTCTCTCTGTCTCTCTCTCCTATCTCTCTGTCTCTGTCTCTCTCTGTCTCTCTGTCTCTCTGTCTCTCTGTCTCTCCCCCTCTCTCCTCTCTATCTCCTTCTCTCCCCTCTTGGTTATATTTTAGTACATATTCCAAGTTGTTGAGTTCCTAGTTTTCCAGTGAGATCTGCTTTCCAGAGACTGCTTGTTTTAGCTCTGGTTATCTTAGTCAATCATTTGAATTCAAGTGTGCAATCTATTGGTCCCTAAGTTATTTTCAATGATGTTTGGCTCCAGCAGTCTGTTCAGCAATTAGAGTTCAGTGTTGAGGATGAAAAGAGCTGTTGGGTGTTGTGTCTGCTCACTTACAGAGTATCCTACAACACCCTATCACAGCCAGTAACTGTCCATGGTAATTTAAAGGTACTTGTCATGTCTTTGGATGCTTTTCATCTTCAGTTGTTGAGGTTGATTTCAGTTCAAAGGACGAATGAAAGATGAAAGGGTTACTGTAGGGTTTGACTATTCATGATTCAGCCCACTTTTCATCTGGGTCTCCTAACCACCCATGGACTAGACCACTTTTAATCTTCCCACTACTTTCCCCTAATGGCTGTTCCTCCTTTGAACTCCTTCCTCTAATGTCAAAGTCTAGAAACAAGTGTCACAAGGGTTTCAACTAGACCTCCCATTTAGATAAAGTGCCAGCACAGAAATCTGGATGTCTAAAGACATTACGTATGGTCACTGCATGAGGCATAAAGCAATGGTGCTTCTCTGAAAATATCAGATAGTTAAAGATTCATTCTGTTTCCCTTTGGTACTTACATACATGCATGCCAGTATCCATGCACACATACATATACAATGTACATGCATATATGCACGTGCAGTCACATATATGTATACACATAAATCTGTTACATTGTATATACACATGTATGATATGTACACATGTGTATCTGTGCTGCAATGTGTGTGTGTGTTTGCATGTGAATTTGTGTATGTGTGTGAGGTGGATATATATGTATCACATATTTACCACATATATGTGTGCATGCATATATCAGCTGAGTACAGGTCAGTATGTTAGATACTGAGGATAAAAAGCTAAAAACAAAAAGACCCCTTCCCTCTAGGAGCTTAAATTCTGTTAGGAGGCTGGGGGTACAAAAGGTGGACGGATGAGTAAACCAAGTAGATACAAAGTAATGTCAAGAAAGAGGAAACAGTAAGAAATGGGAGTGAGGGGACAGAGGGTGCAGATGGCAGAATCACAAAAGGAATCCTATAGAAGGTCATGCTAGAGCTGGGCTTTAGAGGACAAATTCTAAGAGGGAAAAGTGAGAGAAATGTACTATCCAGGCATGGGGGTTCACTGAAAGGAAATGATGACAGATGATTTTTCCTGCTTTAAAAATATATAACGACAAAATCACAAGATCATAGAATAAGATGGGAATTTCGAGATCATGCATGCTAATCCTTTAATTTTACATATGAGGAAACTGAAGTTTATTTGGGACACAACTTGCCTAAAGGCACCTAGGTAGTGATTGACTACCCTGAGATGCAAACCTACCTCCTCCAGCTACAGTCATAATTCTTCCCATCACACTGGGCTACTATGTCCTCCCAAGCAGAGGCTAACATGATATTGGCACCACACCATCTCCAACAAATGTTAAATGGCCTGAGTTATAATCAGAATATTTTCAGTCACCTTGCACTCCTTTATTCTCCTCTCGAATTTCTGGGCTCCTGAATGTATTTCCCGCAGTCCTTTTTAAGAACCAAATGGAGCTATTAATTGGCAAATGTGAGATATAGCTTTAGGATCTCTAATCCAAAGTGAATTTATCCATTAGCACAGGAAACAAATGAGTGAATAAAACCACGAGCCGTAAAGAAATCTAGATTATTGGCTAATTCCCCACCCCTATAATCCTTAGATTAATACTGGTATTGTTCTTATACCGTGGAACTTCGATATGCACATTTTTGTGCATGTTTTGTTTTTTAATTCCCTCCATCATTAGAAATGAAAATGATGAATGAGTTCCCCCTTCGACCTTTGCCCGTTTCCCTTTCTTTCACTTGGTGCCCCGAAGCACCACTTCACTCTATTGAAAATGTAATTCTCTGTATCAGGTGCTTTCTACTAATAGGATGACAATCCCCGCTCTATTTGGTGGCCAAATGATTACTCTGTAAAGGGATCCAGGAATCAGGGGAGGGGAGGGAAACAAAACTCAAAAATTTGTCCACAAAGCCCTTTGTGTGGCTGGTACCCCTAAAAACCAATTGGCTTAGTGCTGCATCTGGAATCAAGCTGTCTTTTTTGCACACATGGTGAGTTCATTTGGAACTTGCCTTCAGTAGTGGGTCTTATTATTATTGAGAGTTTAATCAGCACCAGTGGTGGTGACTAATGTCAAGAGCAGCCAGCAAGCCACTGCAAAGATTATCATCCCTGAGCTTTGGTGGAGAGCCCCAATGTCACTTAGTCCATAAATCCAGATGCACACTTCACTCTGGGGCTTATATTACCAAGAGGAGTGTACAGAGGGAAAGTAAACCCCATTTGGAGTAAATGCCATGCCTGCTCCCATAGCTACCCATGGTTTATTATAGCGGTATGTTGTTTCCAGCACTACTTATAGAACTGATCATATGGGACCCTTAAAGGCTTGCTGATGCCTCATGGGCAACTTCAGAATGATTTGGTTTATAAATAATTCTGCCTGCATATCTTACATCTTTAGGATTACCTCTCCTGTGCTTTTTATTATCGGTACATTTGCATGAAACTGGGCTATTTGGATACTTGCCCTTGGAAAGATATTGCTTATTCCTCCCCTACCCACACCCCCTACACCAGCCTCTCACCCCAAGCCTCTAAGACAGAAGTGCATTTTTCATAACATGGCCATTTCCATATGCTACAAAGCCAAGATTTGTGACCTGAGATGAGGGAAAAGGAGCAGCAAAGGATGAAATTCAGAGAAACAAATGTAGTATTCTTAAGCTCTTCTAAATCTTTCCACAAATGTTCTGGCCTTTTTCTTTATTAACTAATCACTGGGTTACTTCACCTGTAATCTTTGCTTGGGTCCCTCAGTGGGGTTCCAGTTCAATTCAATTCATCAATGTTTATTAGCTGCCTACTTGGCAGCAAAGTGGTGCAGTAGATAAACTTAGATTCAGGAAGACTTGAATTCAAATCCTGCCTCAGATACTTACTAGCTATGTGACCTTGAACAAGTCATTTCAACTTTCTTATCCTCAATTTCCTCATCTCTAAAATGGATATAACCATAGTAACCACTTCCCAGATTGGTTGTGAGAATAAAATAATACATGCCAAGCTTTCTGTAAGCCTTAAACTTTTCATGAAAGACAGCTATTGTTGTTTGCAAGGCAATATTTTATATGGCGGGGACATAAAAATTTTAAAAAACAGCTTGTCCTTGAGGAGTTTATATTTTACTAGCCTGAGACAACACGTGTATAGAAAAATAACTAACTCATGCATACATCAATATATAGTAACATCAAAAGAGAGCACCAAACAAACAGAGAGCTCAGTAAAGGCTTCGTGTAGGAGTCAGTACCTCCGGAAAAAGACAAAAACTCAATCAAACAGAGCTGAAGGTGGATGCCAATTATCAAGAGGGACTACATATGCTCAAATGGCACAAATGCCATTGAAGCCTGGTCATAGATGTCACCCTATAGTGTGAGATTATGTTGCAGCACCATGGATAATCCTTAAATTACCCTCACCTCTAGGATCAAATACAAACTTTTCATTGCCATTTAAAGCAGTCCCCAACCTGAATCCAGACTACCTTCCCATCCCCGTTATACTCACTCCCATCCAGGCTATCTTCACTCTAATCAAACTGGCCTTCATGCTATTCATCACACAAGCTCTGAGTCCTTAGCATTGGCTGTCCTGCATGCCTGCACTGGATAAAAGTCTCCTTGACCTCAACTTCTATAGGTGCCTAGTTTCTTTCAAAGTTCAACTCAAGCACCACCTCATACACAAAGTCTCTTCTAATCCTCCCGGTTGCTAAAATCATCACCCAAAACACTTATTAATATATCCTTTGTACTTTGCATTTATTCATCGGTACATATGGCAAGCTCTCCATTAAAATGGGAAATCCTTGATCTTGATGGCAAGAAATATTTGATTTCTGTCTTTATATCCTCAGCACCCAGGACAGCGACTCTTACAAAGTAAATACTTAATAAATGCTTGTTGATTAAAGGACAAGTTACTACAGGCGACAGTTTCTCTTCTGTTCGTGGTATTTTTTATCTCTTAATGGATCCATGGTGGGTTTTCTTGTTGTTGTTGGGTTTGGGGGTTGTCGTTTTTACATCCTCAAGTCCTGCATGCCACATCCATCCTCATATTTGGTTTTTTTTTCCTTTAAATTATCAAACACCATTGGTTCCATGTACATCTGCAGCTGTCACAGGCTTCAGGCTTGGCATTCAGAAATAGACACAATATTTGAGTCATTTAAAACTTTCCACTGGAATCGGAGAGCTGAGCTGGATTGATTGAAATAACTAAATTCTGAGAGAAATTCCAACAGGCTAGTGAAAATTAATACTTAGCTAATGATGATATTCCCACTTTAATGTAAAATCTTTTAACACTAATATGTGTTGAATACTTAAAATATATTGGATGCTTCTAAAGGTTTTCAATTCTATGAAAAGAAATACCACAACAAAAATAGGTGAAATCTCTTTGGAGTGTGGTATAATGCCTATCAAAAATACCTACCTCTAACACACCAGCAGAGTGTCTGGAGCATAGTAAGCATTTAATGATTTTTTAAAATTTATTATTTAATCATTCAGACTAGACCTAAGACCATGACCAAGTTAACTAGGTTCTCAGTATCACAAGCAACACTAAGGTTATGAATTAGAAGTGATAAATTTGTAGGGATTCTTTCTTTGCATCTGTGTCCCTAAAACCTAAAATACCCAGCACACAGTAGGCTCTTAATAAATGGCTATTAATTAAGTAATTGATCGACATTGGCAGAAGGAATTTCCATGAGAAAGCATGCATTGTTGTTTGTATATTATCTTCCCCATTAGATTGTAAGTTCCTTGCAGTCAGGTGCCATTTTTGCTTTTCTCTGACATATAGTTAATACTTGAGAAATGTTAGATAATTTCACTTGTCAAGTGATGAAATTACAGACCATGAGTAGATAACAACAGTGACAACTGGAATCTCCTTTTGTGCTTTATTTCCTGAATTTTTTGCTAATTACTTCAACTATATACTTCAAAAGTGGTGATTGAGAGTTATCTTTTCACCCCTCGGGAACAATGGCCTATTTTTGCCTGGTTGGAAGATGGCGCAGTGAGTGGTTGAGATGTTCCCCAAGCCTCAAACTAATACTTTAGATAGGCTGTTGGGGTGACCTCCCAGACGAGACTTGATTTGTGTGGGCATTTTCCCAAGTTCAAGATTTGTCTGAGAGTTAATATCCTCTTTTTATTTAAAAAAAGAAAAGAAAAAGGATTTGAGAGGAGAAAAAGAAAGAAAAGCAGAAGGAAGACCCTGTGGAAAAGGTTGAAGGAGTATACCACTGCTCACCTGTTGTAGGAGGTTAAACATTCAGAGGATGTGGGGCAAGGAGAAAATTCTAGAACACTGTGTGCAGCCCATCAACACAAATTAGGAACTGGGGAGTTGTAATCTGGGAAACTGTAGTGTGCATTGCTGTTGTGGTAAGCATTGCAGCCTCCCTAGGAACTCTCCGGGCTCCCATTCGGCCCTGCACATGTGGCAATAAAGCCCAGCACATGCTACCCACATCAGAGTCTCAGCTAATATCTTCCCAATTGCCTGTTAATGGTCACTTTATTCTGCATTTGAGGGGATCAAGTGAGACCCTGGCTCTTGCCTTTGGCTGCTTAATAAGGGTTCTGGTCTCTCTCTTCTCTCAATGTGCTATTCTGAAGTAGCTGACACAGTGCAATTCCCAGATATCCTTTTGTCTGTGTGCAGAATGCCCAGAGGGGACCTTTGGTCTGAGGTGTGGGTTCAGCTGTCAATGCAAGAATGGAGCTGTTTGTGACCCTGTGAGCGGAGCCTGTACCTGCCCAGCTGAGTGGACAGGAACATTCTGCGAAGAAGGTAATTTCTTCCTGCCTTTCTCCTTTAATTTGTGAGCAGACTTTTTGCAGGTCAGCTCCCATCATTCTCAAAGAGGCAGCTTTGGGTAGCAACTGGAGGTCGAGTGATTGGGCTGGGCATGTTTCCAGGTTTGCCATCATCTACCACTGAGCCCCACATGGACTGGCCTTTGCATCAGGCTCTTTTAAAAAAAGGTGGTTTCCTGGGCCATTTTGTTGCCTCCAAGAATGAAATAAACAGAGGAATAATGGGACACTGGAAAATGAAGGATTCTGTCTAACAAGACACATCCTACAGCAGATTGCTTCAACCAATGTCACTGACCAGTCCATTATCACCCAACCTTTCTGAATACTGCATCTAGACAATATTGTCATTTAATGTCATTTTTAGATTTGCAAAGCACTTTACACAGATTAATTCATTTGATTCTCACAACAACCCTATCAGGGAGGTCCCAGAGGTATTGTTCTACCCATTCTATAGGACAATAGTTCTCAACCTTCCTAATGTTGCGACCCTTTAATACTTGTATGTGGACGTATCTGGGCATATCTGCATGTGGACGGACTTGCCTGGAGACGGATAGAGGAGCAGTGCCTCGGTTCCTAAGACCATCAGAAATATGTGTTTTCCGATGGTCTTAGGCCACCCCTGTGAAAGGGTCGTTCGACCCCCAAAGGGGGCACGACCCACAGATTGAGAACCTCTGGTATAGGAGAACAAATAGATTCAGAGGGAACTTGGCCAGGGTCACACAGCTAGGGCCAGAGAAAGGACATGCACCCAGGTTTTCCTGACATGACTCCAATTAGAATACTTTGTCTACTCCATCATTAACCACTTCTTGTACCATCAATGTGATGTTAAGTAACCAGTCCAGGGTCCCACAGAAAATAAACACCACTATATTAGCAACTGGGAATCACCTAAAGATTTGGCCAGGATCTATTCTCCATACATCAGTATCAGGAACTCCCTCCACCAACACAGATGGACCACTTAAGTCTTAAGTTTCCATCAGGCACTGAGACAAAGTGATCATGTGTGAGTACAGATCATTCAGCTAACCCTCTACGTATTGCATTATGTGTATTTACCCTACTCTGGAAATCCTCTTAAAGCATGACAGCCATTTTTATGCCATGGACCCCTCTGGCAGCTTACAAAATCTGTGGACCTTCTCAGGAAATGTGTCGATTCACAGAGGAAATCACTTCTATTGAAATACAAAAGTTATGGAGATTTTATTTATTAAGTTCACAGACCCCCAGGTTAAAAATCACTGTTAAAGGGATAATATGAGAAAAACAGAATTCCTTCCAATGCGACAGAGACTCCAAACCCTATTTCTTCCTAAAATGAACTGGGGAGTTAATGTAGGGTGGATCAATGCAATAGAGTGGGGGCAGTTTTATTCTCAATTCACTACAGTGACTGAGACTTCCCCTTTCCCTGACAAAAGTAGACCAAGAGCCTCCTGGAGAAGGAAGGTATTGACTGGAATCTTTGGTAAACAAAGGCAGAAGTTGACTTTTAATTTGTTCTACGGGATATTAGTGCAGCTAACAATAGACCTCCACTAGTCCTAGTGGGAAGGAGAATAAAGCCTCTCTCCCAAAACTATGAAACTCTAGAAGTGAATATGTTATCACATAGTAATTTGCTAAACCGAAGCAAGAGTTATTTTGGATGGAATTTGCAACATAGCTCATGCATGAAATGATCTGTGGCGTATTCTTGTGAAGTTGTTTTCACACCACAAAGCGATGAAAACGAGAGAGGAAAAAATGTATCCTGGCTGGAGCATTGTGCAAATATTAAAGCCTGTGATTGAGGGTTTTGTAGAAGGATCTGAGTGCGACTTGTCATTTATATTTTATGAGCCAATAACATTCACCAAAATTACAGCTGTTTAGCTTTCAAAATTATCTGTTAATTTATAATAGGTGGAAGAAATTTACGTACAGGAGGAGATTGATATTACTCATGAGTCTGCACTGCCATCTTGTGGTACAGAAAGCTTTTTTAAATCTTGCATCTTCAAGAAGGATTATCATGGAAAGGATGAGAAATGTGGGAGGGATTTTATTTCTTTTCACCAGAAAACCCTATATTCAAAAGAGTATGGTGATAGCAATAGAGGTTAAGTGTGATGTGGTGGGAAAGGTACTGGATTTCGAGAAGGAACTGGGTCCAAATTCCTCCTTTCTTTCTTACTACGTGTGTGGTCTTGGTTTTCATGTAACTTCTAGACGTCTATTTTTTCCTCATCTGTAAAACAGGCATTTAGGATTAGATGGCCCCAAAGTTCTCTCCTAGCTCTGAAAACCTGTGATGTCCTTTGCCTCTCTGTTGACCTTTGCTTCCTCATCCACAAAGTGAGTATATTAGTCCTGGTGGTATCCAAGGTCCCTTCCAGCTTGATGGCTCTGTCTGAAGTCTATGAGAATTTCCTAGGACAGATCTAAAGATGGAAGAGACCATTCAGCGGTCACTGAGTCCAATTGTCCCATTTTACAGGTGAAGATACTCAGCCCCAGAGAAGTTGAGTTACTAGCCAGGGGCACTCAGGTCATAAGCATCTGAGGCAGAATTCTAACCCACATCTCGCTGACTGTAAGTCAACACTCTCTCCATTATACTATGGAGTGTGTGTGAGTGTGAGTGTTTACAAACAAATATGTGTGAATTTATATATATGTGTGTGTGTGTGTGTGTGTGTGTGTACATATACGTATGAATTTATATATATATATGTATATATATATATATTTGTGTGTGTGTCTGTTATGTACATATATAACCATAGAAATATATAGAAGAAAATTTAAGAAGCGCTTATTAAGCATTTTCTATTTCCTAGGAATTGTATCAAGTGCTTAGATTACAGAGAAAGATAAAAATAATCCCTGCCCTCAGAGAATTCGTATTCTAATAGGGAAAACAATATGAAAATAATTAGGTTCACACAAGAAACAAATAAGGAAATGAAAGGTAGATTTAACTGGGGAGGCTCTGGCATTTGGAAACACGGGGAAAGGCTTTCTCAGATGGCTGGAAAAGGGTTCTAATGATGCTGCTACATATTGCTATGAAACTTTAAGGTTAACTAATCCCTTTCCTCTCAATCACTTTGGTATTTGACTATTTTACCAATGAGGAAACTCAAGCCCAGAGAGATTTTAACATGCACCAAGTCACACAACTGCTGCTCCTCCAGTTCTAGGGTCCTCCAATTCCTGCTGCATGGCTTCCTCATGGGTCTACATTCCTGCCAATTACAAGGTTCAAAAGAGCTAATGATTGGAAAGCACTTTGCAAAATAGAATGCATCACTAAAGGGTCAGTTGTTGCTACTGAAATAACACAGGCAAAGCATTTGGCTGAATCTGAAAACTCTCTATTTAAGTGTTAGCCTTTGTCAATACCCCTGTAATTATTAGCAATTAAAAAGCAACATCACATAGAGGGCTGACCTTAGATCAAGAAGACCTATGGTACCTTTAAGTCTTGCTTCTGACGTGTTTACCGTGGGACCTTGGCCAAGTCACTTGATTTCTCCATGTCTCAGACAATTCTCTAATACTGTAAGTTACTGCTGAGGGGCTTGTCTGCTTTCACAGAGTAAGTCTTCCTTCTAGGAGTTTACTACACTGAGCAATCTCAGGTCCAGATTCATATCATTAAATCCTTGATTAAAGGGAAATAGACAAGGAACCTATATTAAAATACTTTATCTTTAAAGTGTCACAAATTAAAAACAACAACAAAAAAGACATCACTGGCTTAAAGCTGAAATCCTTTTTCAAATGTGTTGTGACATATCTAAGCCTAACAAACTTCATAGTCATGTTTATGGTGAAAATAATTGTAATGACACAAAGATTTGTATATAGCTAGGTCCTGGTTAGTACAAATAATTGATGCCATGAAGTAGTCACATGTGTTTCAATTCATACTATTCAAAATTACAGTTATGTAAAATATGGTCATTGTTTCCACCCCAATGGAAATATGCAGTTTTAATTCAAATACTGCAACCACTTCCTGAGATTCATTTTTTGCATTAATTGGCTCCTAGTTTATCTTGTACTTAGACTAAATTGGAATGTATTTTTCCCATTTCGAAGACTGTCTGAATCAGGAAGATCATTGCCATGGAAAAAGGGCTGAGTCTGGAATCAGGACATGGGATGGGATCCCAGCTGTGTTACCTTGGGACATTTGGCCAGTCCTTCAAGGTCTCTAAGTCTCTTCTTCTTCATCTATACATGTGGGTGGACTCAGTAATCTTGGAGGCCCCTTTGTCTGTGGTTCTTTGATCTTTAAATTTTCAATTAATACTTACTGGAAGGATGTCCAGTAATGACCTCAGTATGTTGTTATGAATTAGAGCCTGACAATTCACCAAAAGACCTAGGGTTCCAGGCCGATGTAGACACTACTTGACCATACAATTCTAGGATGGTCATTAAACCTTAGTTTCTTCATTTGTAAAACCAGCACATCAGGTCCTTGACTCCTATAAAAACACTCTGATTCCACTCTAGGCTAAATTGTGTTCACCGCACCCCAACAGTCACCTGATAGCTTCCTGGCAATGGTAGCCCTTTGCCCATGTCTCTAGTTCACTTCAGGCTCTGGTTTCTCTTTTGAGCTTTTAATGATACAACTTGCCTTAGCTCTTGATTTTCTCCATTCCCTTTCAAAACTTGCTAAGTAACTTGGTGGCCACCAGATGGCTCTACTCTACCATTTTCTCACAGTATTCTTGTCTAACTAGTCCTATTTTTCTGTCTTCACAGCTAAAACTCATCTGAGACATTTAGGGATTCCATAGGGATTAGGATATTTATGCCAACTATATGACAATAGAGAAGTAAGGAGTGAAGAGTGGGGACTAAGGAAGGCCCAACTGCCTGTCACAGAAATAAATGTACTCCCTTGTGTCTTCAAGAGTGTGGAGGCTTTATGAGATCTATATGAAAATGCAATATTTGCTGAGTTTGTCATATACCAAAACACAGAAAGGTAGCGTAGGAGATAGAGTATTAATATTGTACTACGGAATGCTTGAGTTTAAAACTCATTTCTGACACTGACTGGATGTCTCACCAACGGCAAATCACTTAACCTCTCTACAACTTCAGTTTCCTTCTCTGCAAAATGGAGGTAATACCCATAATATTCATACCTATAGTTCAAAATATTGTTAGGAACCCCAGGTGAGGTGGAAAATTGTTTGCAAACTTCAAAAAAGACCCATGATAGACACAGGACGGTATCAGCATGAGAGACCACATAAGCTGGCTTGAAAAGAGTGCCTCTTTCTAAAACAGTGGAAGTGATGCCCAGAAATTTGACAAAGGCAAAAATCAATAAAACCTAGACATCTATAAACAAATAAATGCACACATTAGGGGTAAAAATCAAGGGGCATTAGAAATGCTCCTTTAGCAGGAATGACAAGTGGATTTCACGATAGTCACTATAATGAGACCAATTACTGGAACGTATGTTCCAGTAATGTCATATTCTTATGTAATAACAACAACGACAAGCATTTGTAGAGTGTTTTAAAGTTTTCAAGGTGTTTGACAGGTCTTATCTCATTTGATCCTCACGATAATCCTAGAGGTAGGTCCTACTCTTGCCATCACAATATAGACAGTAAAACAGAGGCACCCTGAGGTTAAAGTAACTTGCCCAAGATCACATGGCTAGTGGGTGTCTGAGGCTGGATTTGAATTCAGGTCTTTCTGAATTTAAACCTAGCATTTATAATTCAGTAAGCATTTATATTGTGAAGATTAACACATGTGTAGAAATCCAGGATCCAGGCACTAAATGATGACAGGATGGTGAAGAATGTTCAAGTGAAGAACAACAGAAAAATAAATATTATTGTCACTAACATATAACTGCATTTGAAATAAGACTTGAACCCAGGTCCTTCCTGAATTTAAGTCCAACACCTTATCTACCATGTCACCTAACTGACTAAGGAAATATATAAGAAACAGAGTTAGGTTGGTCATGTACTAAGAGTAGATGATAACAAATGAATATCTTCTGGACTTAAAAGACCTGGAGGAAAGCCTTTAGGCATGTTGGTTAAATTCTCTATGGAGAAAATATGAGAGAACGTGGGCGTACAGGATCAGAAGACATGGATGGTTGTAATCCATCCTCTTTGTGAGGGAATATATACATTCAGGATGGCTGGACTATGGGAAAACTTGCTATAAATGGAGGTAGCTCACCTCCCTTGCTTCTTCCTTTACTTGGGCTGCTTAACTGCTCACAAGACCTGTATGAGAACATCAACACCATCCTTGCCCATGATATAAAAGACTACTAGGTTTTACCATGTGCCATGCCACAATCTCCTACCATCCTCCAGGCCTGACCATGTATTCTTTAAACTCTAAACCTAGAAATTCATTGGCACTATCATCTGACCTACTTGTCCTTTGTTCTGCAGCTGAACTTTCTTTAATGTGCTGTCTTCCTTAAGTAGAGTCTAAACTTTCGAATGGCAAAGACTGTCTACATTTGTCTATGTGTATCCCCAAAGCTTAGTACATACTAAGTGCTTAATGTTTTTCGTTCATTCATTCATTCTACATGGTTCCAAAAGGAAAAACTAAGGGAAAAATTAGAAGTTTCAAGGACACAAATTCAGACTTTACATCAGGAAAAACTCATTAAAGATTAGAATTTTCCAGAAGCCAATGGAGTTGCCTCAGAAAGTTGCAACTTCTCCTCTCTGGAGGTCTTCAGTCAAAGACTGAAATGACCATATGTTGAGTATGTAATAGAGGGGTTTCTTGTTTATAGAAGGGTTGATCTAAATGGCCTCTGAGTTTCCTTCTCCATAACACTCTCTGATTCTGTATATCAGTGACAGAATCCCAGAAGATCTGAACCATATCCATATTGACATCTTCACTATAAATGAAACAAGGAAACATAAAGAAGTTGTGACTAAATTGAATGATGGCTAGCAAATTCTCATCAGGGAAATAAATAAAGAAAATCAGCAAGCTGATTTTATCATCCTCCCTCTTCCCCACAGTGTGGCAGGAAATGCCAATTCATGGTACTCTGGGGTCATCTTGTCTTTCCAGTACTCATGTTGAACCTAAACAAATGGACCACCGGGCCAATAACTGCAGTTTGTAAGTCAAGTCACCAGAGGAAACTCTCCTTTTTTGCCTTCACTCTTCACATGGGCTGCCAACATTAGCAAAGAGGCAGGTTTGGTTTTGTTTTTTTTTAAAGGATAACATAGAGACCTTTTATATACTGTGAAGCTCAAGGCCTTTTGTAGAATAATAGGCACAGGGAAAGAAGAGAAATCAGTAATGAAAAGTGGTTCAAGAACTATCTTGAACATTCTTGTATTTCCAGTGCTTAATACAGTGCCTCGTATATGGTAGGCATTTAATAAATGCTTATTGGCCAACAAAGCAAAAGACTTGCAGACAATCCTAAAACCTCATGGTTTTTCTTCAGTAAGAGTCAGAAGGCAGTAGCTGTGTCAGGGACCAAACAACATTACAAGATGTTAAATGAACAAGATCTTAACAGACAGGAAATGAATGGCTACGGATGAAGCCTCGCTTTCTAAAACAGCTTCTTGTGTACAATCCAGACTTCAACGGGTACAGATCAAATTAAAAACTAACTGAGAAGGAAGAAGAAAAATGAGAAGATACTATGTGAGATTATAATAACCCCAAATCAATTGGGGAAAAATTAAACAGATAAAAGTAAAAACATGAGTACTATCACCATTTTCTAGAAATACTAACCAATAGAAAATAGTCACCACAGTGAAAAGGCTAGAGGAGCCCAGAAACCACCTCAGCCAGCAAACACTGTCTTCTTGCCAGCTAAGGAGAAATGGTAGCCAAGGTCAATGTTGGAGTAATGAAATACGGCAGCAGTACTGCCTGGATAAAGCGGTGAAAATGAGCGTTACTAAAGTTGGTGGAAAGTCCAGTCAAGATATTTGTGAAAGAAATCAAGAGTGAGACAAGAAAACAGACACAAGATGGAACGGACATCTCAGAATATTATATTTCTTTCCTAGAGATGATCATGGAGCCATCATATTAAGACAATACCACCTCAGTACCTGATATACCCCATGGGGAAGTGCTTACAGCCCATGAGAATATCAAGTCAATAAGACAACAGTAATAACCATTATTTATAAGCCTCTTTAAAATTCTGCCAAGCACTTGACAAATTCCATTATTTAATCCTCACAGCAGCCTTTTGAGTTAAAGGTTGTTGTTATTATCTCCATTTCACAGATGAGGAAATCAAGGCTGAGAAAATGTAAGTGACTTGCCCAGGGTCAAACCCAATAAGTATCTCAGGCAGGATTTGAACTGAGGCCTTCCTGACTCCAAGTCTATTAGTTTTCCATCCCTAGCTGCCTACCAAGAAGAACAATTATGTGTGGATAAATACATACAGAAGAATAAATCAATGCCAGGATGAAATGTTAAAGTTTTTCCATGATTGATTTTAAAGAGGGGAAGACTCCAGGAGAAAAATTCATGAATGATTATTTGATCAAAAAATAAAATAAGGCACTAGTAGTAATTTTGACTCATTTGCCTGCTTCCTTTTCTCTATAAAATATTTATGAAAATGGTCTACACATGCCGTCAAAGTTATTCTCCACGTAAACAAGAGCAGGGAACAGCCGGGCTTTTGTAGATTACTTTTCCATATCAGACTACATCTTTAGAGGAACACAATCAAATTGACTAGACAGTGTGGGTTCCCCTTCATATCCACTGTTCAATTGATTCTTTTGTACTCAGACAAGATGTCTCCCACACACACATTAAAATTACATACGACTCAACAAATACAGCTACAGAGATAACTGCTTAATGATCTACAGGGTACTGACTTCAAGCAAGTAAAAATGAGAAGAGATACATTCCTTTAAATTATTTGTCAGCATCACAGAAGATATCCATCAGTCCAAACAAAAAAAGATCTACATGGATGTGGTGAGTTTATGCAAATGGCCTTATTCACAGATGAAATTGTACTATTTCCATTGTCACCAAATGCTCCAAAATCTCATCAGTAAAAAGATATAGCACCTGGATAAAGGTTGGGTTCAAATTCTACACTGTAGGGGGAAAATGAATGCCACTTATGACTTGGAATATGGCAGAAAGCTCAACATGCAGTCCCATTGGATCATGGGAACATCTGAGGTATCAGAGAAGCAGAGAGAAGATTTCAGTATATGGACTGTATCCTTTATTAAAAAAAAATTATTTGAACAGAAATCACAGGGGGATAAGAAGACATTGAAATCCATCAAAAGAAAATATTTTTAAAAATTCATTTTTTCACTTGATACCATTTTAAGCATTTTTATGTGTAAGACCTAGTTTCTTCTTATAGATCATTGAGCTGGAAAGGAACTCTGAGATCATTTAGTTCAATGTTCCTCATGTTATGAATGAAGAAACTGAAGCCCAGGAAGGTTAGTTTACCTTCTCAAGGTGATGCAAATTATAAGTGTGTGGGGTAGGATTCAAATGCAGGTCCTCTGCTTCCAAATCCAATTCCCTTTCTACTGTATCTCATGTTTTCTTCTTCATTTAGTTCATTTTATAATATATATTATTGATCAGTCGTTTTCAGTAATGACTGACTCTTTGTGACCCCATTTGGGGTTTTCTTAACAAAAGTACTGAAATAGTTTGGCATTTCTTTCTCCAGCTCATTTTACAGATCAGGAAACTGAAGCAAACAGGGTTAAGTGACTTGCCCAAGATCACACAGCTAATAAGTCCCTGAGGCCAGATTTGAAGATGAGTCTTCCAGGCCCAGCATTTTATATACTGTTCTACCTAAAATTAATCATGCATCTCCAAAAGGGTTTCACTCAAATCACCATGGAGAGTTTTCTTTTGAGCACCACCACAAAGAAAAAAAGGGTCATATTTGAAGACAGCGGATGTCCAAATGGATTTAGAAACAGCTATGGCTTTCATTGAAAGTTCTGACCGCTGGCCCAAAACAAACATGGAATAAACATGTTCATTGAAACCAGAAGTAGAAGGAAATCCCCATGCATACTCCTAAGAAGAACTAACTCCAAATTGGTTCACCCTTCTCCCAGTTGAGAAGCTCCATGCATCTCTGTGGCTATCCTCATTCAAGTCTGTTTCAAGTTCTTTTGCTGCAGGGCATTGTAACTCAACCACAAATGGAGTTCTATCAGTTGGGGAATTAAAGTAGCAATTAAAGTGACCCATTCAGAATGGTGCTAAGGCATTCAGCCATTGGGCCAGAGGAGTCCTTTCTGTATTCTTTTAAAGCACAGATGAGATGAGTGATTTTTTTTTTTTTTGGTAAGCCTTGATGGCTGCTGGAATCATTCATTGCCTTGAGGCACAAGCCCTAACAGGCTCACAACAAAATGGACAGGTTGGAATCAATTACTCCAATGTCCCCTTGTAATAAATTGTTAGATATATCATCGTTTACCTCAAATAAATGCACACATTGGAAATGGAGAATTTTATGCTCTGAGGTTCTGTCCATAAACCAATCCTCAAACAGGCATATTTGTGTGTGTGGATACATGAACATATGTGCATACTCATATATTTATGTACATATCTACATACCTACATGTGTATTTATACACATATGTACATATACATACACACATATGTGTGTATATATACACACACACACACACACACACACACACACACACACACACACATATATATATGTATATGTTAGTCACTAATGTCAAGGTTCGCAAACTATGAATGGAAGCAACTTTGTCTAGGGCCAATAGCTCATGAGGGCTTACTTGGGCTTGGTAGTTTTGAAAACATTATTGAAAACATTCATTAACATGAATCTTCCTTGAATTTGTCCATTTCCAATTAAACTGTTTTGGCCTTCAATATTTGCTAGGCCTTGTTTTTTTGGTTTTTTTTGTTTTTAATCAGACCTCTAATGTCACTAGCATGAGAAACTCCTTGTGAGGAAAATCTCTCCAGCAATGCCAATCAGTACCCACTTTGTAAGTTACAGGCTTAGAGACTTATCCAAGACACTACAGCCAGTTTGTGTCAGAAGTAGACCCAGTTTTTCCTCACTCTAAAAGCTGATCTCCAGCCAATATACCACATATTTAAAATATGTAAAAGTATTTGATAAAAGACATGGCATCATGGATAGAAGGCTTGCTTTGGAGTCATAAAGAGGCTGGGATTCACATCTAGTTTCTGACACATACTATCTGTGTGACCAGGGCTAAGACACTCAATCATTCCACACACTAGACAATTCTCTAAGATTTTAAGTTACAGATATAACTGCATTACAGAAGATAATTTACACACCCAGAGTTCTCCACATTGATGTGATCACAGGTCCAAACCTTCCAAAAAATCTATGTCCTTAAGTAAATCACCTTTCAGCAATTTGACCACTTCAGCTTTCTAAAAGCCTTGCCTGTGTAAAGTATACCTCTCCCTTTGGGGGGAAAAAAAAAATTGGCATAGAGTTAAGAACTGCAGCATGATTTCATTGTCATAGGGAACTCCTAAGTGAGTAAATTCCCTCTACTGGTGCAGGTTAGCACCTTGACTGCAAACTTTAGTCTTGAAAGAGCTGTCTAGAACAATGAAAAAGCGATTTTACCGAGGGTCATAGAGCCAGTACCAGTCAGAGATGGGATACTCCAAATCTTAAAAGGGAGGACAAAATCCCTGGTTGCCTCTCCCCTCTGGAAGCACTTAATTAACAAAACAAATGAAAATTCTTTCTTATTACTTGCTCAGCAAAGGTCATTCTTCATTCTAGGCAAGTGTCTAATTAAAAATCTGTCTTATCTTCTTATATTACACACACAATTTAACTAATAATAAGATGGGGCTAGTTCCCTTAAGTGGCACATCTATTCAGAAGGCTAAATCATCAGCATAATGTTTATCAGTTGTTTTGATAAAGATTTCCTTTACAGGAAGGAAGAAAATTAGTACAAGGTCACAAAGAGAAAGGAGTAGGGCTAGCAGTAGTAATTTCCTAGTGCCACTTCTTTCTCTTTTACTAAATACACAGGGATGCATAAAACATGGCAGGTGGAGAACTCCTAGTCTAAAGCTTAGCAGATAAGTACCAAGTGCTTGCCTAGGGCATGTGGAACACTAATAATAGGCATAAGAGGTAAGATCTGAACTCAGCTCTTCCTAATGATAAGCTGCTGTCTCTCTTCCCCTTTGTACTTGCTGGAGGGCAGCATGGTGTAGTAGGTAGAATCAGATGACCTTAGCTCAAAGCTCACCTCAGATATTAATTAGCGATGTAACTGGGTAAGTCACTCAACTTATTGCCTCAGTTTCCTCATCAATAAAGATAATAGTGCTTCTTAATAATAGTCTGAAGGCAGCTAAGTGGTATAGTGGATAGAGCACTGGGTCAGGAGTTAAGAAGACCTGAATTCAAATCCAGCCTCAGACATTTACTAGCTGTATAACCTTGGGCAAGTCCCTTTTCTCTGTTTGCCTCAGTTTCCTTACCTGTAAAATGAGCTGGAGAAGGAAAGGGCAAACCACTCCATTATCTTTTCCAAGAAAACCCCAGATGGGGTCACAAAGACAGGACTGAACCAACTGAACAATAAGAATAGTTTTACAACACAGGCTAAAAGGATAAAATCATATAATAGATATACAGCATTTGCAACTAAAGCACCCTGTAAATGCTAGTTATCATTATTGTTAGTGTTACAAAATGAATTCATTTAAAGTAGGGAAGTGGGCAGCCTGGGAGAAGAGGCCCTTGCCCTTTGTACCCCTTTCCAATCTTCTACTAGACGTTGTCACTGTTTGAATCAATTACCTCCAGACCATCATCTCCCATGTCTCATCACCTTAGAGATCCTCTGGGCATGTGGTTGGATTCACCACAGAGCACTCAACCCTCCAGAAGCAAATGCATGCATGCATCCTCAACTGTTCCCCCATCTCTGGTTTAAAGTGAGTTCCAGATCCTAAGGATCGGATTTTGATATCCCGTACAATACCAGAGCCATTTAAAAATAAATAGGATACACAAAATCTCACCTCTGCTACTTAACCACCACTATAACCTTGGACAAATTCCTTAACATCCTGGTGCCTCAACGTCCTCATCCATAAGATGTGGAGATAGGACAGGCTAGATGGCCTCTGAAGATGCTGTCAGTTCTCAATCTATGATTCACCCTAAATGTGACTCAGCTCAGAATGGAACAATAAATAGTCCCTACATTCCCACAAAGAAAGAACAACTCATTTGGAGGAAGCCACAGTGATAGGTGAATGAGGATCTTCCAAGAACAGGAAGACAGGAAACTCAGAATGCCCAGAACTAGTCAGAAGGAGTGGAGCTATTGACATGGCCATATATGGTGGGAAATGTTTTCTTCATTCAGTAATGGTTTAAGTTAGCCCGTGGGAAATAGACACCTTCTTTACTCATCTCCAGTGATTCAGCTTGGGGTGAAGGCTGCCTACTTAGATTTGATTTGGGGCCAAGTACAATTTCTTCTCCCTCACCCCCTCTAACAATTTCAGGAAGAGAATCAGTAAAAAGACTATCCGATGATAAATGCTTGGCTTTTCCTGTATTTGAAAAACGTAACCATCCCTGCTTGGGAAGCACATTTTTGGAACAAGCTGTAAACCTCAGTCCTTTCACATGAAGGGCAACAAACATTATCGTTCCAAGATCTGGATTCTCCAGAAGCTGGTTTGTCATTGGAATACACAGGAAACACATTGTAAAGTGAAATCACATCAAGAAGAGTCCAGGTTTTAATAGGGGAAAAATTCTAACATCAGTCACAGGAATCTTACCTAGTCATTTTCTGGTAGGTTGAAAATCCTTGAAGATACAATGTGATTTAAAATTCTGGGTGAGTCTATCAACAAAATAAAATTAGCTCCTTAGGGAATTCTTTCACTTTGGACTGGAACAGGGGACAGAGTGCTTCCAGGATTGTCCACTAGAGGGCAGTGGCTCTCTCCTTGCTCTGTTACACAAACTCTTAAATCTGTACAAAGGAGAATTGGTAACATGCTTGTCTTTTATTATTGTTGTTGCTCCTGTTTTTAGCACTAGAGATAAATCGTTGAAGTTTTTTGTCCTTCAGCTTCGGTTTCTGGCCTTGAGTTCTGTTCTGCCAGATAGTAAACATTTAATAAGTGCTTATTGATTGGTGAATTAAAATCCTGATTTCTTAGGTTTCTTAGTCAATGTACAGTGGCCACATCCCAGGAAAATCACCCAGGGAGATGAGCTAAACCAGGTTCAGAATAACTGACAGACCTCGGACCCATTAGGGGATATCTGCCCCAAGTATGTGAAGAATACCCCGCCCCGTGCCCCACAATTGCAGATGGAAACAAATAGTTCCAAAATCCATGAAGAGAGCTGAAGCAGGTGCTGTGAAGTGCTTAGAGCTTGGTCAGATATCAAAGACTTCAAGTTCATCTGCCATACCCTGGGTCCTAGCCAGTCATCTTGATTCTTGTCTTGCCACTGGACTTCAATGATTCAGGAAGAGAGAGGCCAACAACTCCGTGCACCTCCGCCTCACTTAAATCCAATTCACACACAAGTCCAGACATCGCCCATGATGTCCCTGGTCCTTTTCAAAAATGAAGGACCGACCAAAAACAATCGTTGTGTAGCCTAGTATGAATCCTAGCCTTCTCCTAATTCTTTAGCCAATCAAGTATTAATTAGGCACCCAGTGAGCTTTAGCAGTTACCTTCCATTCAACTCCATTCTCTTCTAATCATTGATTAAGTCTCAAACTAACGTCAGGTCCTGTGCAGGGCCCTCAGATACAAAAACATAAAAACAAATGGTCCTGGATGTCAAGTCGTTTATGCCTAGAATATATAATAACTAATAATAACTAAAATGGAGGTTTGCTAATAAAATGATTTAACAAGGTTTTGTTGTGGTTTTGTTGTTAAACTGACCTATGGTTTCTTCACTGTGAGGATGTTACTGATGAGGAAGCTCCCTCCACCAATGCAGATTGGTACCTGATGGAAGTTGAGTCAACTAGAAGAGCAAGATATTAAGTGATTTGCTCAGGACCAGGCAGCAGCTAGTATGGGTCAGAAGCAGGATTTGAACTCAGGTCTCCCTGATTCCAAAGTCACCTCTCTGTCCACTGTGCCATATGCCTTCTCTCCTTTTTAGGAATAGGATATTCCAAAATATTTGTCAGAGGCTGTGCTAATGTCACAAGTTTCAGAAAGGGGGAGAGATCAAACAAAGAATTCTTCTTTCATCAGCTTCATTATAATCATGACAGCAGTACAAAAAAATAAAACATTTACGTAAGACCTTCTGTTCTTCAAAGTGTTTTTGCCACTATCTTCGTGTAACCTTTCACTCCCTGTTTTTCTCATTTGATTGCCAATGTCTTCTCCCTTCTGCTGCTCCTTGCTGTAATGTTTGTTAAGTGGTCCATATTTGTGGCTTACAGAACAATGGACAGTGAGTTAGGCTTTTTTCTTTTTCCTTAGAAGCTGCCTTCCCAAAATGCTACCATTCTTTTTCTCTCAATCCTAAAATATAACGCCCACCTCTTCCTCTTGCTTCTTTACCAAAGAACAGAAGACCAGAGACACAAACAGAATCAAAATGTCAAATATTTTCCCCTGACAAAATATTTCTGTTACTAGGTTAAGACGTGGTGGAGTGAAAAGAATTGACCTCAGAGCTGGACTGGTTTGTTGTACCTGGTTATTCTGAGAGGGGCGGGCGGAGGGGAGCAGGGAAGGCGTGGGAGGGAAAACATTCAGGCTGGTAAGATGCGTTGCTTCTATTGATCATGGTTTCATGAGTCATATGTGACCGCAGGCCATTCTTCTGGGGGCACTGAAGCCCTAAGCAAAAACTGTGATACGGGCGAGGCTCGTCTTTGTTGGCTTTGTTTCCAGTCTTGAGTGAATGACACGCGCGCTCCCTCTGCTGCCCCTGCCCCTTCCCCCTTTCCAAGCACCTAACCTGTATCTATCTTAGTCTTGAAAAACATCAGTAATTTTTGCTCTTGCCTTTTGTTTTCACATCTCCCTCATTTTTAACTGTGTGTCTCTTTTCTCATTCTTGCAAGTCATCTCTTGGAACAAAGAATTTTTTTTAAAGGAAGGAAATAAATTGATCAGCATCTCAGTCTTTGCCAGTATTATAAATAGCCTTTCAAGTTGGTAAGCAATCCCAGGTAAGTTCTTAGCTAGTAAGGTTTATATACCTTTCCTGCAAATGAATTTATGGTGGGGAAGCCTATTGGTAGGGACTAGGTAAATAGTTTTAGACCTGATGCCTTCTTGTTCACATCACTGATGAGGACTGGTCTCATAGGTGACTGTGATATCCAGGTACATTTGATGTCCAAAGGAACTGAATTCAAAGGGCCATCTGAGGTATTCATTTTATTTTACATGTAGGAAAAAGAACCAAAGGAAGGCTAGAAAGACAGATTTGAAAGCTATAGTTTGAACTTACTGCATATTTAAAAAGGAAAAAGCAAGCTATCTATAACAGAGATTGACAATTTCACATACAATCTTCCTTTCTCATTCTACTACATATATATGTGTGTGTGTATGTGTATATCTATGTGTCTATCTATCTATCTATCTATCTATATATATATATATACATATATATACACACATATAAAATGCTTATTTTACATGGTATTAGTTAAGTCCAGAATAAAATTTTGTTTTAAATGTAGGTGGCACATGCCAGTGTCATAATTATTGGATGCCAATTTCTGAATTCATAAAATATGATGTTACTTGAAAAAAAATAATAAATAGGATGCTGAAGAAATGTGTTAGTTATATGTGTTTGGGGTTTGTATGTGACACGTGAGTTATATTTATACATGGGCTTAATGCTTGAGTGTGACTGATGGTGTATGAAAATAATAATTTCATAAAAATGCATTTATACAAACCCGAAAAGGGGAGATTTGTGTGGAGAAACCTGGATTTATTCCTGTCCTATGCTGTAATTTTCTGCATTGAAAAATGTGGCTTTGGATGAGAAAGTTCCAGCTGTGCTGTAATTTCTTATTATCTATATAAAATAACCTTTGGGCCGTATGCCTTTCCACCAGCACCCCGTGTGTTCTTGGGCACAGAAATGCTGTGTGTGATTTCCTGAGCTCAGTGGTATAGAGGTAATGAACAATGGGACAGAGGGTAAGCCAATTTTGTCTTCGTTAAAGTGCTTAGGGAAACTTTTGAGTAAAATAAACATAGAAATTTTTAAAAGTTCCTTAATAGTAAAAAAGTTGACACCCAAAGCTTTGAATTTGAGTTTGTCCATTCACCAGATACTCAAGCAATACAATGGAACAGGAAATTCATTTTTTTAAATGTCCCATAAACTACAGGCTGAAGGTTCCTCCTTCCTCCATTTTCTATTTGTCCAGATGGACTTTTGGACTTGAGTGTTGCCATGTGAGTGATTGAGGGAATGCTATTCCCTGTAACCATATTCCAAGAATGTGCCTGAACTTTTTGGCTAAATGGGAGCCCAGGGGACAGATTCAGGCCCAGTAATATAGGCCTCAAAAGCATCCCTCTTAGCCTACTCAATTTTTCCTCTTCGAGTTTCCTACATGAAATGAAAGGTCGAGTCAAAACCCTAGTATGCTATGTGTTCGACATGGCCCTCTGGTGCTAGACTATGGGACCATCTCTTTTTAAACATTTTCTTTGTCATATATGCATTTTTATTTAAAAAAAAAAAACCTCACATCCTAATAATCACCAATATTGAATGCCTTAAGGATTACAAAACTCTTTGAATCAGTTCATCCTTATCACAACCAACCTTGTGATACATCTATGATAGCTCAGGCACGGAAGGAGTGTAGATTTATAACTAGAAGATCACCTAGCTGGAGCACCTCATTTCACAGATTAGTAAACTGAGGCTTGTGGACATATATAACGTGTAGGCTTAGTGTTTTGCCTAGAAGCACTGAGAGTGACTTGCCCAGGGTAACAAAGCTAATGGGTATCAAAACCTAGGACTTCCTGACTCCAACACTTTCCTTCTATTGGCTGTGTGATTCTGCCTCTAAACCATAGCCATTAATGAAGGAAAACTGAGCCTTGGAAGATGAAAATTACCCCATGTCACTGTAGTGAAAATTTACACTGTAAGACTTGGTTTGTAGAAGATAAAGGAAGCATAAGAAATGGTATCTATATGGTTGAATATGTTACTGTAGATGAGTGCCAAGAAGACCCTCCTGTGACACTGAGTTAATCACTTAACATCCCAGTACTATGTGGATCTCTCTGACTAAAAATGACAAAAAAGGTGCCAACATACATTAGTCAAGGCAATTTCTTCATTCAGGAGTTCCCCATACTGTGAAATTCACAGAATCAGTCCCTTTCCCACCCTATTACTGTAAGCAGATGTTATTGTCCCCACTTTAGAGATGGAAAATCTGAAGCTCAAAGACGTTGTCACTTGCCCATGATCACATAGCTAGTAGGTGTCAGAATCAAGATTCAAAACCAGGTCTCTTCTAATTCTATGTCATAGGTTTATAGAATGAGAGGGAACTTTAGAGGTAAGTTAATCCAACTCCTCCCCATTGTACAGAAGAGGGAACTGGGACTGAGGGGTTAAACGATTTGTTCGTGGTCATAGACCTGGCGTCAGAAGCAGGATTTGAGACTAAGTCCTCAAATTCCAAGTTCATCATCTTTTATGTCTCCCAACACTTCTATTTGAAACCAAGACGTCTTGCTTTTGTACCCAATTTAGCTTTAAAAAAAAGTCAAGCCAAAAGGGTGATGTAGACAAAGCAATTGGTGAGTTGGCTGATTGTCCCATGTTTCCGCTGGCTCTTTTAACTTCTTGTATATCTAGCCACAAAGTAAGTGGCTCAGAGATAGCACATTTATCTCCTTAGGCATTATGTACAACACTGTGTTGACTACAATTGGGCTCTCTGGGGACACATAGAAATGGTCCTAAAGAAAGAGCGCATGCCAAAGTTGAAAACTTTGAGAATTCACAAGAGCCTCCCATTTTGGCAAACTCATAAAAGAAGAAAGGTCTCTGGTGTTTCTGGGATGCATCACCCTTTGTTGGATTCTCTGGCCTGCAGACCATTCTGGGAAGAGTTTCTCTCAAGGGCTCATTTGCCATTTGTAGAAAAGTGCTCCCCATACCTCCCCCCACTCCCAGCAATTTGCAGAAGGGTTTTGTTTGCAAAAACCCAATAATTTCCTGGAAACTTCAAAAACAATAATATTGAGCTGTCACACACTTCCTGGCTGATTATGGAAGGTTTAGACTGTCTGTGTCAATATTTTTCTTTTTTTTTCTACTGAATCTGGCAATTGAAAAGTGGGTAACCCAATAGTGAAGGTAATGGGCCATCAATGCTGCTCCCTATCTACAGGATAACATTTGGAAACCTTTTCTGCATTTTCCTGGAAGATGACATTTTCATGTTTCAGCTCTTTCTAGTAACCATCAATTTTTCCAATTAATGATTTTCATCAAAAAAAATTCTGTTCATTTTTTAAATATTATTTTTAATTTGTGGGATAAAGCATTTCTATAACATAGTATAATAAAAAGAGATAATTGTGTATCAGACTGCAAATCTACTATGCATATCCTTTTGAAATATAAGGAGAATTTTCTGAGACAAATTTCCCGTATTTAGGGAGTCAGTCTGAGTGAAAAGACTACTGGATCTAGATTGAGAGAGCTTGGTTCAGATACTGCTTCTGACGTTTATTGCTTTGTGACTTTGAGCGATTAGTCAACCTCTCTGGGCCTGTTTCCTCATATGGAAAAATTAGTGGTTTGCCCAGGTCCTTTCCAGCTCTAAAACTGTAGTCAATGAAATGAAGAAAAATCTGAGTAGTAGTCAACAGAATAAAGTATTCTGTACCCCTGGTCCCTCACCTCTCTACTGACAGGATGATGGTATGTTTCGTTCTCTTTTCCCTGAACCAATGAAAGGGATAGAGCATACATGGGGAAGGAACCAGTAATTTCAATGGGGGAATTCCCAGGTGAAGAAACTCCCTCTGCTAAAGCAGATCTCCACCTTCTCTACAACTTTGAGTGTTAGAAAGCTAACTACAGTATGAGGGATTGTGATTTGCCCCAGGTCACATAGACAGTGTGTCTCAGGGACCAGAGGAACTATTTACTATTGTTAATTTTAAAACACCGTGGCCAGTACAGAATGGTTACTTTTATGATATGGACATATCAGTGCTTCAGTGGGCACATTCTTGGAGTTTCTGCAGTTGGGTAAGGCCTGTTAGTGCTTATAGCCTGCTGGCCCACTTTTCATGAGCTCACTTTCATGAGTCACATATAAGTCCAGATGAGAGGGAATGTGGTGTGATCCCAAATAAAGAAATGAGTGGCAAATCAGGAGACACCTGAATTCCATTACTGCCTTAGATAGTTAATCACTGAGCGACAATGAGGAAGTCAATTTAACTTTCTGAGCCTCAGTGTTCTCATGTGTAAAATGAGAATGTCACTAACTATGGAAATAAAACTCATAGTTAACCAGAGAAACAATATGGAAGAGAAAACACTGGCAACCACAGAAGGCCCAGAAAGTCTTGCCATTGGCAACATCTGCCAAGCCCCCACTGCATCCCGGGCCATCTTCAGTTGTCCTGATCTATATCTGTCCACTGAACCCAGATGACTCTAGAGGAGAAAGTGAGGCTGGTGACTTTGCACAACCCTGCCTCACTTAAATCCAATTCACTTGCATGTCATGGCATAGCCTCCCTGATCTTCTTCAAGAATGAAAGACAAGCAACAATAATAAGTCACCAAGCAAAAAGGAGGGTTCATTTTGTATCTCCAGAACCTGGCACATAGTAGGCACATAGAAATGGTTTGTGATTGATTAGAAGAAGGGAGATTCAGGATTCTCTGAGAAGGAAGAGCATTCCAGGCATGCGGGCTAGCCTACCCAAAGGCACATGGCAGGCCATAGATTAGCTCAGAGAGAAGCAGTAAGCCAGTTTGGCTGGGATGTAGATTGCAGGAAGGGAAGTAATTTGAAATAATTCTGGAAGTGGAGGCCAGGGCTTAACTGTTAGGGGCTGGAAATGCCAAGTTTGTGAGTTTGTATTTTGTTCTGGAGTCCATAAAGAGCCACTGAAAGTTTCGGAAAAAGGGGGATGACATGGGTGGACCTATGCTTTGGAGATGATTTTTGGCAGCTGTGTGACAGATGGACTTGAGAGGGACACAATCAGGAAGCAGGGAGACCAGTTGGGCCATAATCAGAGTATGGGGGTGGTGGTTGAGCCCCTAGAGTGTGGTGGCTCTACGAGAGGAGGGAGTGAAGGGAGGCTGGGGGTGGAGGAGGCAGAATTGATAAGATTTGGCAGCTGGCTGGCTTTGGGAGGGAGGGAGGGAGTATGAAGAGTCAAGAAAGCCTCCAACATTTAGAATCTGGGTGACTACAAAGCTAGGATAGTCCTCCACAGAAATGACCGTCTGGAGACTGAGCCTGGTTACTGGGCAGGAGGGGGAGAAATGATCAGATTTGATTCAACTCCATTCCATTAAATTTCAGATACAAACCCAGCAATGGCAAATCTGTACCCCCAGAATATCTGGCAGATGACTTCATGAAATCCAACAAACTTTTAACATCTCAGTACAATGATCTGTCTAGACTCTTACTTCAGCTCTTGTCTAGTCAAGAAACCTTCTTTTTCACTTGCTTAAACTGATTCTATCCAACTAAGTCTTCTCTCACACCCTTCCAATCATCAATTGCCTCTTCCCCCATGACCCGAACATGGATATTTTTCTGTTCTCTTTTCTGTTGATTCTTAACCCACCCCTTTCTTTTCATTGCCCCTGTCATCACCCTAACCCAGTGTTTCTCAACCTATGGGTCGCGCCCCCTTTGGGGGTCAAATGACCCTGTCACAGGGGTCGCCTAAGACCATCAGAAAACACATATTTCCAATGGTCTTAGGAACCGAGATACCGCTCCTCTATCTGTCTCCAGGCAGATCCACCCACATGCAGACATGCCCACATATGAGTATTAAAGGGTCGAAGCATTAGGAAGGTAGAGAACCACTGCAACCCAAAACCTCATCACTCCATGACTGGATTACTGATGATCTCCTTTCCTCCCTCACTTGCACCCTCCCTCCTTCCTCTACTGATTACAAGCTAACTACTTTGCAGAATAATCTTCCTCAACCATTGCCTACAAGATAACATCCAAACTATTCAAACTTGCTACCCAAGATCTCCTGGTTCATTTGGTTTTCATTCTCCCACCACCCTCCATTCTATCCAAAGTGACCTTACTCTGTGCTCCTCAACACGCTTAAGGAAGCCTATCCATACCTTTCCCCATGCTTTGGAATACAACCTGCCCCTCCACTGATGATCTAAAATGACTGGGGAGCAGGGATCCTTTCATCTTTTTATGTTTGTACCAGCCCTAGCACCTGTATAATGCCTTGCACGTAGTACCTGTTTACTACATATTTACTGAGTTGAAATGAAATGAATGGTATCTGAATTGAATTATGTGAGTAATTATAACTTCCTTTCAAGGTGCAATTCACTTCCGGGAAGCCCCCCTGGACTAGTTTTCTCTCCTTCTTCTGAATATCTATTGCCCTGTTATCTCTGTCTGTTGCATCCATCTCAGATGAGATTTTTGGTCTCAGGACCCCATTATGCTCTTAAAAATTAACAAAGAGCTTTAGTTTATGTCTATTAATATATAGTATAAAAATTTGAATGGATAAAATTATAAAATATAAATTTATTAATTTTAAAACAAACATAATAAACTCATTGCATGGTATCATAAATAATCTATTTTATGAAAATAATAATTTCCAGAACAAAAAATAGCAAAAAAAGTTGTATTGTTTTGCATCCTTTTGAAAATCTCTTTCATGTCTAGCTTAATAGAAGCAACTGGATTCTGAGATTTGCTTTTGCACATTGTTGTGATATATTGTTTTGGTTAAAGTATATGAAGAAAACCTGCATATGAAGCATATAAATGTATATATATATACAAAATATATGAAGAAAACCTGTATATGAAGTATTTATATATATAAAGTATATGAAGAAAAACAGTTGGAAAAGGGAAGGGTGTTTGAATAAGTAAATAACATCTTAGTAGTGTCATGAGAATAATTTTGACTTCATGACCCTCTGAAAGGGTCTCAGGGACCTTTACCCACACCCTTTACTTCGTATGTGTCCTATCTGATATTGTTGCTTATCCTTTTGTGGACATACCCTGATTTTCAAGTCAGAGTCTAGGGGAGAGGAATCATGATTTTAGGGCTTCTTGTTACTAAGCTTCTTCCACAATTGTACATAATATGCGTGTTCAGTCATTTTCCAGTACTGTCCCAACTTTTCATGGAGTTTTCTTGTCAAAGATACTGGAGCTGTTTGACATTTCCTCCTCTAGTTCATTAGAAAAATGAAGAAACCAAAACAAACAGGGTTAAATGACTTGCCTAGGGTCTGCTAAGCATCTGAAGCCAGATGAGTCTTCACAAAGATGAGTCTTCCTGACTCCAGCCCCAGCATTCTATCCCCTGTCCAACCTGGCTGCCTATTTGTGCATCATAGGTTCTCATTGAATGGTGAGGGTGAGAAGGGCCTATTCTGCCTTCTCAATGAGTACCTTTCTCCAGGGAAGGAATAGTAATGACTAATAGTTATTTAGAGTCCTCCCTGTTTATTTGATTTAGCAGCACAACCCTGGAAGGAGGCAAATGGATTATTACCCAGTAACAGCACTGAATGGCTAACAGGTGACCTTTAAGGGGTTGAAGCCTGAGGACCCCTTGCTCGCAAGAAGATTCTGGGATCCAACCCAGCTCCTTCTAGTTCAGAACCATCCCTTTCTCCCCTCTAGCAAGTTGCTTTCCTGGATCCTACTGACTGAAGGGATCAGGGACCGATGAATAAAGCAAATAGTCACTAAACAGTAGCTTAGAGCAGTGGTTCTCAACCTGTGGGTCACAACCCCTTTGGGGATTGAACGACCCTTTCACAGGGGTCGCCTAAGACCATCGGAAATAGGTCTTAGGAACCGAGACACCGCTCCTCTATGGGTCTCCAGGCGGGTCCCCCCACATGCAGATTCACCCAAATAGGAATATTAAAGGGTCGGGGCATTAGAAAGGTTGAGAACCACTGTCTTAGAGCCTACAGTGTCCCAGACAGGGACAGACCGAACGAAAACATCCACAAAGAAGATGAACAGACAAACAAATAAAATGGGAACCCAGCACTGAAGCTGTGGGGGAAGGACAGCATCGGGCTGAGCTTTGAAGTGAGCTAGGCATCCTAAGAAGCAGACGTCGGAGGGAAAGGCATCCATTCCAGACACAGGCAAAGACTAGGAGGAAGGAGATGACATGGTTTATGCACGAAATAGCAAGTGGCCAAATGTGAGAGTGCTTAAGAATAAGCCTTTCTAAAGGCTTTCCAAAATGGGGATTTTAACCTGGGGTCTGTGAACTTTGCTTTAAAAATATTCTGAGGATTTTTTCTTTATTTTTTCTTTCTTACTGTTTTTTTTTTAGAAGATCTGTTTGCTTTATTTATTTACTTTATTTTCATTTTGCTTTTTGGAGGGCAATTGGGGTTAAGTGACTTGCCCAAAGTTACACAGCTAGCAAGCGTGCCAAGTGTCTGAGGCCAGGTTTGAACTCAGGTCTTCCTGACTCCAGGGCTGGTGCTCTATTCACTGCACCACCTAGCCGCCCCAGGATTTTTTCAGTATGACTGTTTTGCAGTTTTTTGTTTGTTTGTTTTACAATCCAGTGTATTTTATTTTGTGCATCTAAAAGCATTCTGAGAAAGAGTCCACAGACATCACTATACAACCAAAGAGGGTCATGACATTAAAAAAAAATGAGGGATCCCTTTTTTAAAGCAAGATGACTATTCAGGTATTGGGCAGTAATTTCTGACTAAGTCCTGCTAGCAGCCTTTTTCAGAAGGATTGCATTGTTTGGTAACATTGAATTACTCTTATCATTGTCCCCAAGAAGTAAGCAATCCAAGTATTATTTCTCATACCCATTTTGCTGTTGGGAAAACTGAAGATTATAGAGATTAAGTGACTCATTCAGTGTCAGTCTAATTGCCATTTGAGGCCAAAGTCTCTCCTAACTCAAATTCTAATGCTCCTGCTTGCCTTGACACTATAGACACCTGATCAGTCTGGGACAAGTCAATTTAATGGAATTATCCAAGTTACTGTGGGCTTTCCCCTCCTTTTGTGTAAGATTCCATGTAGGCTTCCTTTCAAAGTCTGTAGGATTGCCCCTCTTGGCTTGCCCCTATTCAATTTTCTAGCTATTTCAAAACTCAGCAAAGTTGGCTCCAGATATTTTATTAAGCTCAATTAAGTAATGGAGTCCTTTGTCTTCAGCGTCAACTCCATCTTACTAGGAAACTGACTGAACTTTTCTACCTGGTAAAATGGCACCCAGGCTTTTGTGGAAGGCTTGAAAATAACTTGATTGATCTCTTGCTCCAGAGAAAAAGCTGGGGTCTCCAAGCACTTTCACCACTACCATCCCAAAGCTCATGGCCAAGGTCAAGTTAACAATGGCATTCTGTCTCAGTGTTTACAAACAATGAATTACCATTGAGGTTTCAAGACTTTGAGGTAAGGTTGGACTTGGCAGCTCAGTTCAAAGGTTGTCCATAAATCCTATAAGTGACCTGCCTCTGGATGTTCTGGTCAGAGTGGACAAGGTCCACCCATCATGTATGGGGTCATCTAGAAGGGGGAGGTCTGGTTCAAAGATTCTTAGCCTTGGGCCTGAAATAGCCTGGAATGATTTGAGCTAGACTTAATCAGATTAAAAGCTGCTCTAGTTGTTCCCAGGATACAAATGAAAAAGCTTTCAATTTATTAAGGGTGTAGGTGACTTATGCAAGGATTTCTTACAAACAGAAATTGATAAAATAGATGAGTTCATCTATGCCCGATTGTTGAAGAACCAAGAAAAACTGGTTAAGCTCAAGTAAAGCCTGTGGCTGGAGCTACAGCAGATGGCTCAGTAGTTTTGCAGGGATAATGATTACTGACATTTGGGTAGAATGTTAATGTTGACAATATGCTTTACATATGTTATCTCTCATGAATCTCATGGTAACCCATGATATGGGCATAGAATTATCTCTGCTTGATAGGTGAGTAAACCAAAGCAAGAAGACATACACTGACTTACCCAAGACAATGCAATATAGTGGAAAGAGCACCGGATTAGAAGAAAGTTCTGAGAAACAACAGTTGGACTAAATGACCTCTAAAGTCCCTTCTATGACTCTCTAAAACCCTCTAAAAGGAGAAACACAGGATCCAACCTATATACAAATGCATAATAGTAGACAACAACTCTACATTAAGTCCTGTGTGAAAGAGAATGTGAGGCCCCAAGAAACCGTGAAAGATAAGAGGAAGAGTCATTTATTTTCCTTTCAATTATTTATTTATCTGTAACATTCTTTTTTTTTTATTGTTCCAAATTCTTTCCCTTTCTCTCATACCTTCCCCACCAGTTGAAAAGGCTTCTGTTTAGTTGTTTCAGTCATGTTTGACTCTTCGTGACCCCATTTGGGTTTTTCATGGCAAAGATATCAGAGTAGTTTGCCATTTCCTCTGCTAGCTCATTTTACAGATGAGGAACTGAAGAAAACAGGGTTAAGTGGCTTGACCAAGCTCACCCGGTTAGTAAGTGTCATATTAGAACTCAGGAAAATGAGTCTTCCTGACTCTAGGGCCAGCAATCTATTCACTAAATTGAGGCCCAGTGCTCTATCCACTGGGCCACCTAGTTGTCCCTTTGAGAAGGCAAACAATGTATCAATTATATATGAAAAGTCACACAAATTATATTTCCGTAGCAGTTATGTTGCAAAAACAAATCAGGTGAAAGAAGTATGTTTCAATCGGCTCTCAGAGTTCATCAGTTACCTCTCTGGAGGTGGATGACATTTTTGTTCTACAGAATATTTGGACTAGTTCACAACTCCACTAACAATGCATTAGTGTTGCAATTTTTCCACATCCCATCCGGTATTTATCATTTTCATTTTTTGTCTTGTTAGCCAATATGATAGGTATGAAGTGTTACCTCAGACTTGTTTTAATTTACATTTCTGCTATCAATAGCAATACAGGGCATTTTTATGTGACTATGGAAAACTCATTTTTTCTTCTGAGAACTGTGTATCATATCCTTTGGCCATTTGTCTATTGGTGAATGGCCTTTATGTTTATAAATTTGTCTCAGTTCCCTACAAACATGAGAAATGAGCCTTTAGCAGAGAAACTTGCTATAAAATTTTTTTCCCACTTTCCTGCTTTCCTTAGAATTTTGACTGCATTAGTTTTGTTTGTACAAAAGCTTTTTAACTTCATATAATCAAAATTATCCATTTTACATCCCATGATCCTCTACAACTCTAGTTTGGTCATAAACTCTTATCCGTAGTTTGGATAGGTACATTTTTCTGTGCTCCCCTAATTTGTTCATGATATCACCTTTAATGCCTAAATCATTTACCTATTTTGACTTTATTTTGGCATACAGTGTGAGAGGCTGGTCTGGGATAATAATTTCTGACTGGAAGATCAAGACAGCCTTCATGAAGTAAAATGGGTTTTTTGAAGGATAGCGAGGATTTCAAGTAGCAGAAATAAAGAAAAGGGGGTTCAGGCCTAGAAACAATCATAAGCAATGACACAGAGATCTCTATGTATATGGAATGATGGATGGACCAGTTTAATAAAAACGTTATGACATGCAGGGAGGAGAGCACTCAGATATTAGGCTAGAAAAATCAGTCAGTGCCAGCTGGCTGGACTTCCAGTCTAAAAACAAAACAAAACAAAAAACAAAACCTTTACTGAGTAAGTAATAGGGATCTGCTAAAATGTTCCTTAGCAGAGGAGAGCTATATTATCTCATTTGATTTTGGTCTGTTTATGAGAAAATACAGCTCTCATTTTTGTGGAATTTTCAGGTTTGCGAAATCATTTTCCACATTAATTCATTTGATCCTCACTGTCCTGTGAGGTAGGTGGCATTATTATCCTCATTTTCCAGATGAGGAAAGAGGATCAGAAGCATTAGATGACTTGCCAGAGCCTCACACCTAATAATTTTCCGAGGTGGAATCCAAACCCAGGACTATGTGACTCTAAAGCCCTTTGCTACAGCATGGTTCCTTAGAAACACACACACAAAGGAACATGGAGCTTGCATGAAGTGTATGTACATATTCATTTAAATAATTTTTGTCTGTTATAAACATACCACCTTTTTCGTAATCCTAGTGCTGCCCTCCAAGTGTACCTTGGGCGCTTCCTTAAGATCCATCCATCACCACCCAATTTGCTGATTCTAAATAGTATTATTCGTCATAGCCAAGATAATCATTAGCATCAGTGTTTGATTATATTATGGTGAGCAGGACCATAGACATAATGGAAATGTTTGTGTATCACATATTATTGATGACAATGGGCCAAACATGGCACATGAGACATAGATGGGCACTTACTAGACATTTGTAAATGACTCAAGGCTGGGGGGAATCATTAAGAACACTGGATGACAGCCATAGCATTAAAAAAAATGCAGACAGGCTATAGTAGTGAGCTAAATCTACCTAATATATAGATGATATTCCATAGGGATAAATAGACATTACATACCATCATGTACACCATCATTGAGATTCAGTTGTTTTTCGGTTTTCTTGGCAAAGATACTGAAGTGGTTTGCCAGCACCTTCTCTAGCTCATTTTATGGATGAGGACACTGAGGCAAACAGGGTTAAGTGACTAGTCCAGGGTCACACAGCTAGTGTCTGAGGCTGGATTTGAACTCAAGAAGATGAGTCTTTTTTACTCCAGGTCTAGAACTCTAACCATTGTACCACCTAGCTGTCCTATTCACTACAATTACTACCCTCATTGATCTTTATAGTTTAAAGAAACTGAGGGACATATTCAGGAAATTATCATAGAATCACACTATTGAAAAAAAATCAATTTCACAAGTACAAGCCCAGTTAGATGGCAATTGGTCTAAAATGAAACCAGGAGTTTCAGTAGGCTAAAAGCTGAATCTGAGTCAGCAACTAGATGTGGTCACCAGCAGCGGCAATGTATTCTTGGTCTTTATTAGGAGAATGGGGGGATGAGAAGATGGTTGCCCTTCTGTATTTTGTCCAGGTCACATCAAATTTGGAGAATTGTGCTGACTTCCAGGAGACATAGTTTAAAAAGGATATCGACAATTTGGAGTGTCCAAAGCAGAGTCACCAGCATGGTTGAGGACCTATGGTCTGTTGGGTACCTGAAGAAGAGAAGAGTGGGGGATGGGAGCTACAGAGAGAATATTATTTTTTCCCAAGTATTTGAAGGGCTGCCATATGGAAAGGAGATTGTTGTTTGTCCTTCATTTTTAAGAGAACCAATGATGTCACAGGGTGATACCTTGACTTGTTTGTGAATTAGATTTAAGTGAGGCAGAGTTGTGCAGAATGGATTAGAGTTAGTTACTTTGTTTAACCCTAAAAGGCAGAACCAGATGAAAGGAGGTCATTAAGAGACAAATTTAGCTTTGATATGAAGGAAAACTTCCTAACAAGGAGACTTGTTTTAGAGTTAAATGGATTGCCTCAAAATGAGATAGGTTATTCTTCATTGGAGGTCTCCAAGTAGAGGCTAGACTTGCTGGATATGTCATAGTGAGGATTCCTTCAGTCTATGAGTTGGACTATCTGACTTGGACTAGCTGAGGGCTTTCAAATTTTGTGCTTCCATAATTACAGTTTCTTACATGTCTCCCTCACTTCCTTTAAATTATAACAGATCAATGAGGGTAGTGATTGTCCATTTGAAGAGGTTTACCCAAAGAGGGTTAGGGTTGCCTGAGATCCCAAAATACCAACATGCCGGGTCCTGCAGAAAGAATTCCACTCAAGTCTTCTCAGCCAAAGAAAAGCAAAGTTTATTATAAGTTCATTAAAAGTTCGCCATATGGGGTAGACTCTTAAGGAGCCAGTCTATGCTAGGTCATTCTATGGCGCTTTCACAGAGCAAGTCTGTGCTAGATAGGGCCTTCTGTGGCACTCTCACAGAGCAAGTCTGTGCTATGGCCTTCTGTGGTGCTGTCATACCACATGGAGGGAAGATGGGGTCTTATATACAGAGGAATCTAGGGGTGGTCTAGAGAAAGAGTTTGGAAAGGATCTACAGGAGGAGTTAATGAGGTCAATGCAAGAATGGATTGATATTTTGATAGGCTCAAGGGTGGGAAGCAGATGGACAATGGAGGGCCAGGCTAGTAACAGAGGTTTGGGCCCAGCCACAATAAAATACTTATGGCCTTTGCAAATGCCTCATCAAGTGAGAAGATTCAATCAGACTTCAAGGGGTTTCCCAGAGCCTGCACCTCAAAGATGCAAGAAGAGCTCAAGGGGGGTCCCAGAGCCTACACCTCATCACATTCACATAATGTACACAATGGCATGCTATACCTATTTTCATCAATTCAGCCCAACACTTGAAATTTAATAGCAAAACAGTGGATTACATAGTCTGATTCTCATTCATACAATTATTCATTTATTCAACACATACTTATTGTGTATTGACCTTATTGAGGCACTCTTCTAGGCACTATGGGGAGATATAAAGATGGTAGAGAGGTATCTGTGGCATTGTGGAAAGAAGATTGGATCAGTAGCCAGTGGAGCTGGCTTGGATTCCCAAATTTGTTAGTATATATGACCTGGGATCATATATAATTATAGATTTACAGCAAGAAGGGGCCATTGATATCACTGGAACCACCTGCATCACTCTCAGCATGAGAAAACTGAGGCCCAGAGAGGAAACATTCCTTGCCCAGTGGTTTTCACCAATAAGAAGTAGCTGACCTAGGATTAGAATTCTGGCCTTCCACATGCAAAGTCAGTTCTCCTTCCACCATAACATCTTAACTTACAAAAGCACAGCTTCTCTGGGCCTTGGCTTCCACATCTATTAATGAGGGGCTAAGCTTAAGATGAGTTCTGCATTCCTTTCCACCATATCCCTAAATACCACGTTCCTCACTGCAGTCTGTGAAGACAAAGGCCTTGGATTCAAGATTCCATTTGATGCTCTGGTCTTTGCTTCCATATTCAGCTGTCTTCTCACCCTGGAACATTTCTCTGCCCCTGTGGCGCCCCCTTCCATTGTCAGTTCCTCCCGACATCTCCGTTTTGAGGAGGGACCCAGGCCTGCCATACTTCATCCCTGTCCTGGCCATTCTTCCAAGGCTCCAAACGTTACCACCAATTCAGCTCCCTTGTGTGTGGCGTCTCCCCCGTTAGAATGTACCCTCGAGGGCTGGAACTGTCTTTCTTTGTGCTTCTATCTGTGTCACAAGCATTTAGCACAATGCCTGGCACACAGTGAATGCCAAACTATGGGCTTTGTATTTTATATGAAAGTTAACGAAGATGCTTAATAAATGCTTGTTGCCCGCTTTCCCAGAGTCTAACAGATGGAAAATAAATCCAGGAGGCTCACAGCTGTAAACAAAGGCAAAATCAGATAAATACAATGAGAATGCAAAGAATAGGAAAGGGATTCAGAGAAGGCAGGAGAGGCTTTGGGTTGAGGACATTAGGAGGACTTCATAGGGGAGGCTTCACTGAGCTAAACCTTGAAGAACCCTTGATTTTAACAAGTGTAAATTGGGGGAGGCCTTTCAAGGGGAGAGGACACTGTGTTCCAAAGTTTAAAAACTGAAAGCAGTGTCTCTCTCCCCCCTCCCCATTTAATAGCATTTTGTTTTTTTTTTCCAATTACACATAAAGATAGCTTTCAACATTCACTTTTACAAGATTTTGAGTTCTGAACTTTTTTCTCCCTCCCCTCCTCTCTCCCTTCTCCAAGACAGCATGCAATCTGATCTAGACTTTACATGTACAATCACATTAAACATATTTCCACATTAGTTATATTGTGAAAGAAGAAGGAAAACCATGAGAAAGAAAAAAAAAAGATAAAATAGTCTGCTTTGATCTGCATTCAGACTCCGTATTTCTTTTTCTGGATATGGACAGCATTTTTCATCATGAGACTCTCTGAACTGTCCTAAATCATTGTAAGGCTGAGAAGAACTAAGTCTATCAATGTTGGTCATTGCAAAGTGTTGCTGTTACTATGTACAATGTTCTCCTGGTTCTACTCATTTCACTCAGCATCAGTTCATGTAAGTCTTTCAAGGTTTTTCTGAAAACTGCCAAAAGCAGTGTATCATTAGGGAATGTCAAATGGTCTCATTTGACTGGGGAATAGAACATGAAGGAAGAGGTGAGGGCCAAAATTGGAAAAGGAAGGGAAGCTCTGAATGACAAGCTAAGAGCTTTGTATTTTATATGAAAGTTAATAAACAGCATTTGAAAGTTTTGAGTGAGGCTATAACTCCATTGCTCAGTATTTATGAAGGAAAAGGAATTTCTGTGACATCAGCAACAGAGCTGGTCAGGGCACTGCCCAGAGAGGAGAAAGAGAGGGAGGAGGAGGAGAAGGAGGAGGAGAGGAAGAAGAAGAAGAAGAAGAAAAACTGAACAAAATTCCTAATCATAGTTAAATTCCTAGCTTCTTTCAAGATAAACTCTAGAGTCATCTCTTACACTAAGCTTTTCTTGATTCCCTCCAGAGGTTACTTTGTGTCTATTCTAAATGGACTTATCTGTGTACATTTTGTCCCTACTCCCTGCCCCCCAAGTCTCCAATTGTGAAGAGACTGGAAAGGAAAGAATCAAGTTAAAATATTGTGTAGTTTGGGTGAGCAGGACCCCATTTGTAATATTGAGCCAAGGCAAGCAAGATTTTCCCAGCTCACTACCCACTCCCACTGCATAGGAAAACCAACTTCTTTTGAAAGTACAGTATGACCATTCAAAGTAGGACTTGGCTAAATCACCAGTGTGGAGGAAAGAGGGAAGGAAGGAAGCAAGGAAGGAAGGAAGGAAAGAAAGAAGGAAGAGAGGGAGGGAGGGAGGAAGGTACCCATAGATGCTCAGCATGCTACATAAATTAAATAGATTATCCAGTTGCCAAAAGAGTAGCAGCAAGCAAAGCAAGGCTGGAGAGGAAGCTCTCAGGACAAGTGCATTGTCCAGTGGCCACTTCTCTTTGCAGATGAATCATCAGCTACTGAGAGTAGTAGCATCCACCAGCTTCCAAATCCAAGCTGAAAACACTCGCTCTTTTAAACTCATGCTCAAGACCCTGCTTTTGCTCCAAATGCCCAATCTAAGGGCATCCCCTGGAAAGTTCAAGGTATCACAGATCAAGGGCTGGAAGAGAATTTAGAGACCATAGTCTTTCCTTTTACATGAGATAAAATAGGTTCAAGTAGCTTGCTTAAGATCATGTAGCTACTAGGAATTTGAGGCAAGATTTATACTCCCTTCTTTTGACTCTAAAACCAGCCCAGCATCTACTGTGCCCCCAGGTGCCTCTAGTAGCCCTCATTAAGGTGTAATGGTAAAATCAAGTTAACAAGCATTTGTCAAGTACCTATGTGCCAGGCACTGTGAAAAGCCCTGGAGATACCAAAAAAAAAAGGGGCACAAAACAATTCTTGCTCTAAAGCAGTGGTTCTCAACCTTCCTAATGCCAAGACCCTTCAATACTCATATGTGGGTGTATCTGCATGTGGGCAGACCCGCCTGGAGATGGATAGAGGAGCAGTGTCTTGGTTCCTAAGACCATCAGAAATTTGTGTTTTCTGATGGTCTTAGGCGACTCCTGTGACCCCTGTGAAAGGGTTGTTCGACCCCCAAAGGAGTCACGACCCACAGGTTGAAACTGCTGCTCTAAAGGAACTCATGGTATAATGGAGAATGGAAGGGAAAGGAATAAGAAGAGAAGGGAAAGGAAGAGAAGGAAAAGGAAACAAGCATTTATTAAGTGCCTACTATTTTCCAGTCATTTTGCAAAATACTTTATATAGACAAGCTATATACAGGATACATTGGAAATAATAGAAGGAACAGACTCAGCTCAGGAAAGGCTTCTCAGAGAAGATGGGCTTTTAGATGGGACTTGAAGGAAGTCAGGGGAGCCAGGAGACAGAAAGGAGGGGAGAGTGGAAATGCCCGGAGTCATGAGATGAATGCCTTGTTCAAAGAATAGAAGGAGACTGATGTCACTGGATTGAAAAGTATGTAGGAGTAAGGAAGCTGTGAGATTGAAATAAATGGTAAGAGGGGAGCAGATTATGGAGGGCTTCAACATCCCAACAGAGAATGCTTTTATTGAAGAGTTTTGTATTAGGGGCTATTTTTGAATCCAAAAGAACTGCATTTGAACCCTTCCCTCTGGTTCCTCATTTTCTTCCCACATATAATGAGCAGAGTAGGGATCTCCTTCAGGTCACTCCCTGTTTCTGTTCTCTCCTACTCATCTCTGAGCATCTTGCACAAGGACTTTGACTCAAAGGATCATGGGGGATCCCAGTATTTAGGGTGGGAAGGGAACATAAAATCCATCTAGTCTGGCTCTCACATATAGCAGATGAGAATACTGAGAGACAAACAAGCAAAGCCACTTTTCCTGGGTAAAAGGCAGAATGAGACAGAGAAACAGAAGCTGGATTTGGACTCAGAGGACTTGGGTTTGTGCTTCAGTTATGTATGATCTCAAGCAAGTTACTTCACCTCCAGGCATGGGCCTCAGTTTCCTCATATGTAAAACTAGAATATAAGGCTATTTTTACCTTTCTATTTATAACGTATGCAGTTTGGGACATGTTGTCACCCCCATTAGACTGTGAGCAGCTGGAGGTAAGAGAGAATATGTTTGCCCGTCTTTGTATTCCTAGCACTTAGCCCATTGCTGGGCACTTAGTAAGCACTACGTGTTGACTCACTGGTCAGATGGATGGCCCTTAAGCTCCCTTTGGCTCCATGTCTATGGTTCCCTAATGCTCACAATCCCCGAACTCTGGGCCTCGATTTCCTCATCTGTGCCCTCTGGCTCTAAATCTCTGCTCCTGACAAGCATGCAATAAGCCAGATTTGTTTTCAGCATCCACAGTGCTGGATAGTTAGGGCCCAGAGCAGTCCAGCTGCTTACTGGCTGTCTCCCACAGATCAGACACTCACTGCCTCTGTGGCCCGACAAGAGTCAGTGAGCATTCTCTGAGCTTTCATTTCCTTATTACTAAAAAGAATATTGGTATTTGTGCCATCTATGTACAAGGTAGTATTGGGGAAAGTGCTCTGTAAACCTTGGATTCCTGTAGAAATTTTCTCTCACTTCTCCTCAGTCTCACAACTGCTACCAACACTCTGTCTCACAAGGTGAAGGAAAGGTAATGTAATAAACTAATCTGTTTTACTGGCTCCTAGGTAACAAATAAGTGATTGTTGTGGCCTTCTTTGGACCATGTCCCTGCCTTTGTTGTCTAACCCTTTAGTAAATCTAAGGCTCAGAATTCCATGCCAGCTAAGAGGAAAAGGTGAAACATTAGTGGATCAATGGAGGGAGTAATTGGGAGGAGGTGGGGTTGGTCAAGATATCTTTCAATTCCCTAAAATTATGGTTTGTGCCTGGCTGACTGTTCTGCCTTGATGTAGTTCCAGAGCTACCCAGAGTTGCACAAGTTGGATCTTAAGAGATGGATGGGTGAACTGGAAAGCCTCCCAGGTTTAGAGTCAGATAGATGTGTCCCTCTGCAAAAGACTGTGTGACATGGGGAAAGTAACTGGCCTTTCTAGTCCTCAGGCTTCTCTTCAGAGTTAGAGTGGGTGACACCTCAGTCCTTTCCCACTCCAGATCTCTGTTCCCAGGAAGCAGTGACATTAGAGGCAGCATGGTGGAATGGCAAAGAACACTGAGTCTGGAATCCCAAAGCCTGGGATCTAGTACTTGCTGCTTATATGACCTCAGCCCAGAAGTTTCATCTCTCAGAACTCCATCTCTGTGTGAGTTGACTCAATACAAGTCATCATTGTGATGTACAGCCAAGAAAAGGAACTGAAATCTTGGACTTTATTTAAAAAGGTATAGTGCCTTGGTCTAGGGAGGCTTTCTCTGATCTTACCTGGTCAGGCTACAATATGGAATATTATGTTCAGTTCTGATCAACCAATAAAAACATTGACAAACATTTACTAAGGGTTTCCTGGGTACCAGGCACTTTGGTAACTGTAGGGAATACAAAGAAAGGTCAAACCAAAACCAATCCTTGACCTCAAGGAACATGCATATAAATGGAGGAAGAGCCACGTAAAGAAATGGGTACATATGTTGTAGAGAGGAATAGATAGAAAGTAACCCTGGAGGGGAAAGCTCAAGTGACTGGGGGTAGGAGGGTAGGAAGGGAAAATACAGTGAGGAATTGGAAGCATTAAGGACAGATGACTTTTTCAAGATGTTTAGCAGAAAAGGGAAAGAGAGATACAGGCTGAGTGGTACTGAGGATCTTAGGAGCAAGGGAAGGTTTTTGGAAGATGGGGAACATGTGGGTTGTTTGTAAGTAACAGGGAAAGTACCAGGAGATAGGGAGTGATCAAAGATTGAAGAGGGAGTAGCAATGATCACCAGTCCCACTTTTTAGGAAACACATTGATAAATAAGGGAGCATAAAGAGGAGGGGCAGTCATGTCAGTAAAGGGTTTTGTGTTCATGCCATTTGGGGATTGGTTGAAGGAGCTGAGAATGCTTAGCTTGGGGAATGGAAGACTTAACAACCTGATGGCTGTTCCTAAGTATTTGAAGGTCAGTCATGTGGGAGATAGTTGGGCTTACTCTTCTTCAGAGTGCAAAACTGGGAACAGTGAGTAGAAGTTGAAAAGAGGAAAATCTGGGCTCAAAGTGAAGGAAACATTCTTCTCCATGAAAACTCCCAAAATGTATGGCCACCTCTAGGGGAAAGAGTTTCCTCTAGTAAAAGCTGGAGGACTACTTTGGAGCTGTATTGACTGTGGACTCTTATACTTCTGAAGCTTGTGCTAGATGGCATATAAGCATTATTGTTGACCAGATCCTTTCTGACTGTACTTTTCCACTGGCTGCTGCCCAAGTCTAGAATACTCTCCCTTCTCACCCCTACCTACTGGCTTCCATGGTTCTTTCCAAGACTTAGCCCAAATGCATTCTTCCAAAGGAGACATTTCCTGTTTCTTAATCCCCACTCTCTCACTGCTGGTGCCTTCCCTTTGAGACTACCTTCCATCTGTACTGTATAGATTATATATGGACATAGCTGTTTGCAGACTGTTTCCACACTTAGAATACGAGCTTCTTGAGGGTGTCGATCCTGTCTTTGCCTGCTTTATATCAGCTGTTCTCTATACCTGGCTCATAGCATTGCCTTAATAAATCTTTGTTGAGGAACTAACTTTGTTACCAACTATGAAAGTCTTTGATGTGTAAAATAGTGGGTTGTGTGAGAATACCTTTGAGCTCTTTCCAGATTAAAATTCTATGTGGACAGGAGACAGATATCCAAGATGCAGGCATGTGTAGTGGGTAGAGTGCTTTACTTGGAGGTCCCACCTGAAACACTTTCTAGTGAGGGAGATGAGGTCCAGGGAGGGCGAGGACTTCACCTTCCCCCCCTCTAAGATGAGGGATTTGGACTCAACCACTAAATCCCTTCTAGCTATAAATCAATGATATTATGAACTTAACCTAGATTCTAATAATTCAAGCTATACTTTAATCTGGTTTATTTCTAGCAAACAGGGACATCCCTGACAGAATTAAGTGCATCTCCTGTTCATCACTGCTTAGCTTTGGTAAAGAGATGCAGGTTCACACTGCTGCCGCATGTGGTAGCATCTCAAAATGTTAAAATGTAGTCATTGTTTCTGCTGGTCATTGGTTTTCCTCTCCAAAATGAGGCAATTAAGCCCTCTCAAAAAAGTGGAGAGGAGGCAGAAGTTGGTGTCAGGATACTTACTAATACTACATCATTGGGTAGACCTATATCTGGGCCTCAGTTTCCCCACAAAGGAGTTTGGCCGAGATGGTCTCAAAATTTCCTTCCAAACATAGCATGCCATGATTCTGAGTGAGCCTGGGACAAGGCCTTTCTCCCAGAATCCCCTTGGGAGTCCTGGGGCCATTAGATGTTTTCTTTCCTCAGACTCCTGCTGCTGGTTACATTGTTTCCAGGAACAATCAGACCAGCAAGTTGACATCATAGGTTGTTCTGAAAGAAAGGAAGGAGATGCTGTACTGAGATAACCCAAAAAAAATCCCCCAAAGTCTCTGGTTCAGAAGCAGTTACAGCCTGAGAGAAGACCCAAGCTCCAAGAGAGATCCAGCTGCTCTGGGATACTGGCTCTGATGCGTTTATTCTTTGACCAAGAAACAAAGATCTGGGTGAGATCATGCCTCAACCCATGAAAAATGAACAATTAAAACAATGGACCTGTCAGTTCTCTTACCAGATTGCAAATAAATAATCAGCCTGTCGGGCTGCTGGCTCTGCTGGACCATTAGTTTAATACAAAGACATTCAGGGGAACAGGAGGGACACTGCTGATCTATCACCTATGTGACTTTGATGAAGACCCATGCAAAAAGAATTCTGGAACACCGGGGAGGGTGAATCTCAGCCTGTGCAAGAGAGGGCATTGACTACCATTAGAATTCATTATGAAAGTCCTATTGCTTCCCCGGCCCCCCAAAACCCAGTTAAATGAGTTGTTTCTTATATTTTACTTTGAGGTAACATGATATAGTGGATAAGAAGAATGATTATTTTATAATAATAGCTAACAGTTTACAGTTTGCAAAGTGTTGACACATGTCATTTCATTTCATCATTACAACAACACTGGGAGGTAGGTGCTATCATTACCTCCATTTTACAGATGAGGAAACTGAGGCAAAGAGAGGTTAAGTGTCTTATAGGGTCCCACAGAATTTAAACTTGGGTCTTGCTAACTCCCAGTCCAGATTTCTGTCCACTGTACCAGCTAGCTGCCTCTCCAGAATGCTCAACTCGGAGTCAGGGAGACCCATGTCTAAATCTTGCCTCAGACATTTAATAATCATATACCCTGGGGAAAGTCACTTTACCTCCTTGGAGCCTCAGTTTCCCCCTCCGTCAAACGGGGATAATAGTAGCACCTACCTTACAGCATTGTTGTGGGGACTAAATGTGCTTTATAATCCTTAAAATGCTCTATGACATTCAGCCATCATCCTCCTTTGGCAAGAGCTAATCAACTACCTGCCTTGTGCTTGCCCATTTCCTAGGTTGCCAGGTAAACCCGGAGGGTGAAGGTTGCAGTCAAGTTTGTAACTGTCACAATGGAGCCAGCTGCGATCCTGGGACTGGGCAATGTATCTGCACATCCGGATGGACAGGACCTACTTGCCAGCAAGGTAGTGCCAGCACATCATTTCAAGGCTAAAATGTTTCATCACAGTTGTGGTGACAGTAGAAAAAATGTAACTGACTCTAGTGCTTTCATGTTTGCAAACACTGATCTTCATCATTTCCTTCCATCCTTACAACAACTGTGTGAGGTGGGCAATACAGATCATTTTATCCCGATTTGGCAAATGAGTAAACTGAGGGTCAGGGTGTTACAATATCTTGTTCAGGGCCACAAAGTGGCCAGTGCCGGTGGCAGGAGATGAGCCCAGATTTTCCAGATTTCAGGTTCTCTGCTCTACCCACCACAGCCAGACAACCTCAAGTATGTAATAAAACACAATGTAATAAATATTTGTTATATTGTGTTGGGGCAGCTAGATGGTATAGATAGAGTACTGACCCTGGAGTCAGGAGGACCTGAGTTCAACTCTGGACTTACTAGCTGTGTGACCCTGGACAAGTCACTTAACCCTGTTTGCCTCAGTCTACTCATCTATAAAATGAGCTGGAGAAGGAAATGGCAGACCACTCCAGTGTCTTTCCAAGAAAAAAAACTCAACATCAGTAACCTTGTGTTTCATTACTATATAAATAGGGCTTCTTTTATAAACATTTTATAGGCAGATTTTTATCATAGTCACCACCACCACCATCACCACCCTATCATCATTAGTATCACCATTATTAACACAGGCACCAAAATCACCATCGCTATCTTAATTGCAACTACAGTTATCTTTACCAGATTTTGATTATCCCTACCCCCTGCCAGCTTTATCTTCATCACTTATGAACTTGGTAGAAAATAAATCAGAGGCAGCTAAGTGACTCAGTGAACAGAACACTGGCCCTGGAATCAGGAGCACCTGAGTTCTGACCTCAGACACTTGACACTTACTAGCTGTGTGACCTTGGGCAAATCAATTAATCCTAATTGCCTTGCCTTCCCCCCTCCAAAAAGAAAAAAAAAAGAAAAAGAAAATGGCAAATTTGCAGCATTTTATACTTAACTTGTCCTTAGTATGTGTTATATATTAAAACTTTATAACCCAGTGCATGGTAATGTTTTCTGAAGAAAAGAACAAGAAGAACTTTATAAGATTCATTATGCTACAGGATCTGAGTCTAGGGAGGTGATAGCCCTGTGATACTCTCACCCAGTCAGACCACATTTTTAGTATTACTTCAAGTTTTCGCATTTTAGGGTGTTGTTGAGCTTGAGAATGTCCAGAAGAGGGCGCCTCAGGTGGTAAATATCCTTGAGATTATGTGATGTGAGTATTGGTTGAAAGAATTCAGTAGGGCTAGCCCAGAGAAGAATTGGGGGGGACATGAGAGCTTTCTTCAAGTATGTGAAGGGCTATCACACAAAAAGGCATTCAGCTTGTTCTTCCTGGCCCCAGAGAGAAGAACTAGGATCAGTGGAAGCTGGGGGAAAAAAATATTTCAGAATGATTAGGGGTGGGGTGGGGAGAGAAATCACACCTTCCTAACAGAACGATCCTAAAGTATAGTAGACTGTTTTAGGAGGAAGCTCTAAATGAATTTCTTCAAAAAGTGGCCAAATAATAACTTGTCAGGAAAGTTTTAGGAGAGATTCTTATTCAGGTGACCTCTGGGATCTCTTCCAATTCTGACCCTATGATTCACAGTCTAAAAAGGAAACAACACCTGGAAAAAAGATGTTGGCATCCTGGTCACATACCTGTCACCTCACTGTACATGTTGTGGCTGCAGAAACAAAATGGTTTATAGTGTAGGTTTTAACTGATTTGACTGATTAACTGCTTTGATTCACTCAACTTTAGTCTTCCTACTTGAGTGACTCTTTCATTCTTCATGAAAATATATTGAATGTCGTAATGGCATCACCAACTCCACTCCCTGCTTTCACTGCCAAGACAATTTGTAAATTCAGCTGCAGTAACATGTGCAAACCAGTTTGAAACTTTTGGCTAATACTCAAAATAGTTTGTGTGCATTAATGCAGTCTATGTCAAAATATTAAAGAAGGCACTTTACTTAAAAATCCTTTGACTTATTTTACTAGTCAATCAAAAGATTGTACTGGTTTTTATGTAATGTTAAGACTAGTAATAATGATGTCACGTCAAAGGTGATAATGTTGATATGTGGATGGTGGTAATAATAGTAGGATAGTGAGAATTCTGATAAAAATGGGATGTGGGACAATGAGGAGGAGGAGGAGAAAATGGTGATGACGGTGGTTGGGATTAAGATAAAGACAATAGTGTAGACTAATGATGATGATAATCAAGAGGTGGTGGTAATTATAAAAATCTAATGATGATGTTGATTGTGGTGATGACAAAGATGGTGATAGTGATTTTGATGGCAACACTGATAATAAAGATGGGAATGACGATGATGGGAATGATGATGAAGATGATGGTGATAATGATAAAGATAATGATAATGATGAGGAAAATGATAATGTTGGTGATAAAAATAATGATGATGATAAAGATGGTGATAATGATGGTGATGAAGATAATGATGATGATGATGATGATGATGATGAAGATGGTATTAATGATGATGAAGATGGTGGTGGTGATGATAAAGATAATGAAAATGATGATGAAGATGATAATGTTGGTGATAAAAATAATGATGATGATAAAGATGGTGATAATGATGATTATGAAGATGATGATGATGATGTTAAAGATGATGATAATGATGAAGATGATAATGTTGGTGATAAAAATAATGATGAAGATGATAATGATGGTGATGAAGTTAATGATGATGATGATAAAGATGATGATAATGATGAAGATGATAATGTTGGTGATTAAAATAAGGATGATGATGATAAAGATGGTGATAATGATGATTATGGAGATGATGATCATGGTGATGAAGATGGTAATAATGATGAAGATGATAATGATGGTGATCATAAAGATGGTGATAATGATTATGAAGATAATGATGATAATAGTGATGAAGATAATGATGATGATGACAAAGCTGATGATAATGATGATGAAGATGGTGATAGTGATGATGAAGATGATGACAGTGATGAGATGATAAATATGTTGATGGTGGTAAAATTGTAGTGGTAATGATAAAGACAGTGGTGAGAGTGATAATGATGGTGATCATGATCATGATGCTATTAGTTGTGATAGTGATTATGATAATGATAAGGTAGTGGTCACATTTTTATAGCTTTTTAAGGTTCACAAAACACATTTTTCATGATAATACTGTGAGGTAAATAACAAAGTACTATTATTCTTATTTAAAGATGAGAAAACTCAGAAGTTAGTTCAATTCATATTTATATAGCATTGTAAAGTTTGTAAAGCACTTTAAATATTATTTAATTTTATCCTCACAACAACCCTAGTGCTATTTTATCCCCATTTTACAGATGAAAAAACTGAGTCATAAAGAGGTTAAATAATTTTTCCAGGATCACACAGCTATTAATGTCTGAAGTTGGATTTTGAACTGGGTCTTCTGGACTGGCTGCCTCTAGGCAAAAGATTTACTAAGTGTCTTCTATGTGCCAAACAACATGCAAACAAAAACAAAAGAATCCACTGCCTTGAAAGAGCTGATTTTCTGATGGCCAGATAACTTACACAGTTAAATAAAAACAAAGCACCTTATGAGGAGACCAGGAAAGACCAGGTGACCCATGAGAGATGCTTGAAAAGAGATTAAGCAACATTTCAATATAAAAGAACCCAAGTTTACACAATAGTTCAAGAAAGGAGGGAGGAAACAAGCATTCATCCACTATGTTCAAGACATTGAACTAAACACTTTACAAATAGTCCCTCATCTGATCTTCAGAGCAACAGCAGGTCTCATGATTTGGTGATGAATTAAGACAACTGCATTTTCTCCCCAAACACAGAAGAAAGCCATTAAGAAAGACAACTGACTTGACCGTTTTTTTTTCTTCTGTCCTAGACTTGCCGTTGAATCATTTTGTGGCTAAAACTAATTAATAGGCATGTCAAAACAAAACAAAACACCTAATTTCTGTTGTTGTTCAGTCCTTTCAAGTTGAATCCTAACTTTCTGTAACCCCATTTGGGGCTTTCTTGGCAAAAATACTGGAGTGGTTTTCCATTTCCTTCTCCAGATCATTTTATAGATAAGGCAACTGAGTCCAACTGCATTAATGACTTGCCCAGGATCACACTACCTACTAAGTGCCTGAGACCGGATTTGAACTCAGCTCTTCCTAACCCCAGGCCTGATACTCTATCTACTGCACCCCCTAAATGCCCTGAGGTCCCTGAAATGACACCTTCAATAGTCAGACTTCATCACATTACTTGAGAAGAGTCTTACTGCTCAGGACTGTATTCTTTTGGATCCCAACTAAACTTTCACCCAAATACTGATACATTTTCATATATATCATCTTCTAAGTCTACCTTTCTCATTATATCTCTAGTTCTCCTAGTCTAGATCTGAGTTGATTCATATTTAGAGTCTCCCTGAAGGTGTTCTTCCCCCTTCAGTCTGGAGTCAGAACAAGGTCTGAATCCCATCTATGTTGTCTTTGTGACATTGGGCAAGTCACTTAACCTTCCTGAAACTCAATTCCTCTTCTGTAAAATAATGAGTTTGAATTATATGGCCTCCAAAGTCCCTTCTAGCTCTCAGTCTATGATCTAAGGTCCTGAGTCTAAACCTAAGCCATAGACCTTCTCCTCCATGAAGCAAGAAGTGATTTCTTTCTTTCCTCAGTTCTCATGGCACATTGTATAGCTCATATTTCTTTCTTTTCCATTCTCCCTTGAATTATACTTGTTTGTCCATATGTCTGTAACTTATATAAACTGTAGGAGACCTGATCTCAATTTGCACTTTCCCAAATGAATCTTAGGTCTTGAAATAAGGCTATCTCATCTTCAAAGTTCTAGGAGTATCCCCTAAGAAGTTGGAGATGTGTCTCTTATGCCATACCTTTGAGCCCCCACCAGTGTAATTCTCTTCAAGGTTATCAGTTGAGAATCAATTTATTCAACCACTCTTAAGTAGGTTTTAGCATAAATTATTTAGTAAGGTGCTCTAGTGAGAACATTTAATCTAAAACATCTCCCAAAAAGTCTGTGATAAACTTTCCCACAAGTACATACAGAATCTAGGGGAAAGTAAGCTCAGTTTTCGAGAATGCTTAGAGAATGGCAAAGGAGCATCTCACTGTTCTTGCTTGTTGTAATATTTTTCCCTCCCATCTATGGAGTGCTGAAGAAGTTTCTTTTAGGCATAGTGTAGTTTCCTTGATGGACTTCTTATGGAATTGGGAATTCATGTCTACTCTGTTCTTTTTACTTTGCCATCAGCTAACCCATAGGTGTCCTTAGAACACTAATGAGAAGTCTAGAAATCTGCCATCCTCTGGATGCTTTGAAAAGTGAAAGGTGTTCCTCCAGCCAAAGGCAGGCTGGGGCAGGGTGTAGAAATGAGGAGATCTAAGCTAAGGACAAAGTCAAGGCTTCTCCTCCTTCCCACACCACCCCCAGCCATGTTGTTGGTTTTGTTTGTTTGTTTGTTTTTCCAAAGGGGGGCTGGTTTCGTTTGGTTTTGTTTATTTTACTGGAACACTACATTTACTTCAACCTTTTGGGTGACTAATTTCTCAATCTGCCTGATAATTTATAGATCACTCATACAATGTGATCAAGTTTCCTTACTCTACCCGGCTCTCTTCCTGGGCAATGTCACTTCAGTTCCAAGTTTTTGGCTTTGTTTTCTGCACTTAGGCTAAATCCTGTAGCTGTTTGAAACTCAAGCCTGTAACTGAGATTGATTTATTGTTTTCCCATGGTTAAGATACCGAGGCATCTTATCACTTACTTTAGATGAGATGGGGTGAGTAAATTAATCAACCTCACCATACATGTCTTATCCCCCCTACAGGATTTTAACCTCTATGAAGGAGGAAAACATTCCTTATTCATCTTTTTATTCTTACCCAACAGCTAATGAAATTCCTTGGACCAAAGAGTGATAAATAAATATTTATTAAATTGAATACCAATTCAACCATGTCCAAACCCTTCTCAAATACCCCTTCTTACACACATCCTATTTTCTATATGCTACATGTAATCTATGTGTAGGGCAGTGAGCTTGTCTAGTGGATAGAATGCCAGAGTTGGAGTGAGAAAGACCTGACTTATGATCCTAATTCAGATGCCTACCAACTGTGTTATCCTGGGGAAGTAATTTAATGTGTTCTTGCCTAAGTTTCCCCATCTATTTGGACTACATGGCCTCTAGAGCCATCTCCAGTCCTCAATGTGTAATTCTGTTTTTCTTTTTTTTATAGGATCTCTATAATTCTATAAAACCATTGATCCTGTGATGCTATGATTCTCTTTTCCAGCTAAGAAAACTTATTCTCCTTCTCTTGAGATATGCTTTCCTCTCCCATGTTTAATAGTCATCATACCTTTCTGGATTTCATTTTTCCCAAAGAAAACATAAAAAGATTGGACTACACAATGTCTAAGACTTCTTCAGACTCAAAATCTGTGACTATGATGATTCTTATTTTTAATCGGTCCTCTGTGTGTGTATATGTGGTGTGTATGCACACATGCACACACAAGCACTCTTTCCCTTTCTCTATTTACAATGTGTTGTTTCTAAACCTCATTTCAGGATCCACAGAATCACAGAATTTCAGAGGTGGGGAAGGATCCACTGGCCTTCTAAGAATGTACTATTCCAAATACCTAAATGTTTGGCCAGCCTTTCTTTGAAGCCCTTCAGGGAGAAGGAAGCCACAAAGTCCCAAGGCAGCCCATCTTACTTTGGCACGGCTCTAACAGATGGGAAAAAAAAATGTTTGTTTGTTTTTTTCTTGCTACCAACACTAAATATGACTCTTTGCAGTTTCTACCCTTCACTGGTAGTTCTACCTTCTGGGGCAAAGCAGAATGTATCTAACACCTCTTTGATTGAATATCACTTAAATATAATAGAACAAACCAACCTGTCCTCCTAACCCCCAAACCTATTTTCCCATTTGCAAGCTAAGCATCCCCAGTTGGACAACTCTATGCCCATATGAACTCACTTCACCATTCTCATTGTCTTCATATGGACATTTTCCAGGTATGCTTCCTAAAACATGGTTTACAGAACTAAATTCAACACTCTAGATCACAAGACCTTATATGACTCTGCTATTTATAATTTGTGTGTGGAGGTGGAGCCAATATGGTGGCATGGAAGCAGGAAAACTCCATAGCTCCCACATAGCCACCTCAAATACCCATAAAATATGACTCTAAACAAACTTTAGGGCTCCAGAACTCACAAAAGTACAGAAAAACACATCACCCACTGAAGGCAGCTTGGCAGGTGGGACAAGAAGGGCTCATCTCAGTGAGCTGGGAGCCAAAACCAGCAGGCCTTGAAACCTTGGCTTAGCCCTGGGGCCTGCCAGGAAAAGCCATGGCTGGAGCCTTCAGGAGAGTGGATCAGCAGCAGCTGTGGAAGTTTCCAGAATTATCAACCCATAAGAAACAAGGACTAAGTGAAAGGTCAGGGGAACTTGGTTAAATTTGGGGGAGAAAAGCAGGTCCAGCCAAACTGCCTCCAGGGCAAGGAAGCAGCAGAAGCAGTGGCCCTGCAGCCACTTCCATGTGGCTGCTTCCGAAGCTCCCAGCCTGCAGATTGCAGGGGGGCCAAGCAATCATTCCGAGGCTAAGTGCTCTTGCCTTGAGCTGCCTGGATTCTGATCATGGCCTTGGGTGGTGGTCCTGGGGTGTGTTTTCAGTGAGCCAATGCTGGTGGTGGCTGCAATGTCCTCCTAATAGCACCAGCAGCTGTGAAAACCCCAGCAATTTGGGACAGAGCTTTCCTCTCTGGAAGCAGAGTTCTATTGAGCCCAAAAGTCAAGTAATTGACTGGCAACATGAGCAGGCAAAGGAAGCAAAGCAAACCCAGTAATGCAACTTTAGATTCCTTTTTTGGGGACAAAAAGGATCAAAACATGAAATGGGAGGAAGACAACACAGTCAGAACTCCCGCACCAAAAGCTTCCAAGAAAAATGTAGACTTGTTACAAGCCATAGGGCAGCTTAAGAAGGATTTTGAAAACCAAATAAGAGAAATGGAGGGAAAATTGGGAAGAGAAATGAGAATGATGCAAGAAAATCATGAA
>CM053580.1:24557683-24588917 GCA_028627135.1 Pseudochirops cupreus
GAAGAGGCAAGGGATAACTGTTACAATGGAGGGGAAGAACAGGAAGGAAAAAGGGAAAGAGTCAACTTTACTCTCATTGAATTTGGCTTAGGGAAGGAATGACATAAACTCTAAACTGGGTATCTTGCCACACAGGAGAGTAGGGGGGATCGGGATGGGAGGCGGGATGATAGAGGGGAGGGCAGATTGGGGGGTAGGGTTGCTGGAAGTACACACTTCTGTAAAGGGACAGGGACAGGGTAGAGAATAGAACAAGGGAAGGGTGGGATAGGAAGGAAGGATATACAATCAGTCTCTCACAATATGTCCACTGTGGAGATGTTCTGTGTAATTACACATGTACAGCCTGTATTGAAGTGGTTGTCTTTCCAGTGGGGGTGGGTGATGAGGGAGGAAAGGAAAGTATCTAGAATTTAAAGTTCTATAATCAAATGTTAAAAATATATTATTCTTATTTTTATTTTTATTCTTATTATTATTATTAACTACATGCAACAGGGAATTAAGATATACAGGCACTGGGGTAGGGAGATCCATCTTGCCCCACCAGAAAGTCAGAATGGCAATGGGGGATGTCGTAGGAGAGAGCAGATTGGGGGAGGGGTTATACAGTGGCATGGCTGTTTTGGGTTAGTGGGCAGGGGAAAGATGGGGAGAAAATTTGTAACTCAAAATATCATGGAAATGAATGATGTAAACAAGAAAATAAATTAATTAATTTAATAAAAAAAATTTGTGTCCTTTTGGCAATGACAATTCCCTTATCTGTACTTCTATTTCCTTATCTGTCAAAGGAGAGAATTGGACTAGGCATCCCTTCTGGCTCATGATCTTAGGGCTTTTCATCCAGATCTTGAACCAACCAGTTAAATATTGTCCATAAAATGTTGAGAGCTCTTTATGAGCCATACATCATATTTTGAGGTTCAGTTACATTGATTAGGGGAATAAAAGAGGGAATTTTGTGTCCTGGACCCTTTGGCAGTCTGGTTGATCCCTAATTCCAAGAATGTTTTTAAATGCATACACAAATTGCTTGGCATTATGAAGGAAACCAATCACGTTGAAGTAGTTATTAATTTTTTTTAAAAAAAGATCACAGACCCCAGATTTAGAACGTCCAGAATCAAGATCTAATGAGAGCAAGGCAAAGACTAAGAAGACAATCCTTTATTCCTTCCTCAGTCCTCTGGCTCTCAATTTAACCCAGGACTACATTGGATTTATAGGCTGTCCTATGACCCTGTTGACTCATACTGAGCTTTCAGTTCACTCAAGTCCCTAATGTTGTATTGCTAATTTTGAGTTTGTGAATCCAAGTAATTCACCTGGAACAAGAAATTTCAGCTTTTGGATCTAATACTTGCTAAACCTGCCAAAGTTCTGTCACTTGGTAGAAGGTGAGATTTTATAGGGTTACATCTGTCTGCCAGTCCCTATTGACTGAGTGTCTATTTTTGCAAGGTATTGTGCAGCCCCAGACTGTATATTGAAATATCAATAAACATAAAACCTCATCCCTACTCTATTTGGGAAGATGAGATATATCTATGGAAAGTGAAATCAATAATAAAAGATTAAATCACAATATAGGACAAGAAGACAAAGAGAGATGACAAGGAAGGATGTGATTCACTGCCAGATGAGGGGCATAGATTATAAGTGCTGAGTTCAGAGAAAGGAGTTATCATCGGGGCCTGGAGTGCTTTAGGATGATGCCATGGAAGAGATGGTGAGTCTCAGGGGATAACAGTGATATGAATAGGAAAAAGCAGAGAGGGGGAGGAGGGAGGGAGGAGAGCGCATTTGAAATAGAAGAAAAGGAGACCCAACTCAAATGGTAAGAGATAAAATAGAATATGATGCATTCAGAATGCAATAGGAAGTTCAATTTGATTGGAGTAGAAGGTTCCTTCTTGCAGGGGATGATGTAAGATGAAGATGAGAAAGGTCATGTAGGATCTAATTACAGACGGCCTTGAATACCAGAAAATGTAGTTAGACTTTATCCAGTACCCATTAGGGAACCATTGAAAGCCATCAAAGATTCTTGCACAGTGAACTGACATGAAATAATAGTCTTATAGGAAGAGTAATGTCAGGACACCCAGTAAAATGGCCCCAAAGGACAGAGAGAACACCTCTAGGTAACCTGTGGTCAATGACAGCAGCCATGACTTTGAGTGTCTTACCCGAAGAAGGCGTAGCTCCTCTTTCCAAAAATGCAAAACTTGCTTTGAATTCTTTGAATGTAGAACAGTAGAATAAACATTAGAATAGAAATCAAGGTTCTGCTCTTTATAACTTGTGTGCTTTTAGCCTGGACAATTCCCTTCTCTGTACCTTCATTTCCTTAACCATCAAAGGAAGGAGTTGGACTAGGCATCCCTTCTAGCTTGTGATGTTCATCCAGATCTTGAACCAACCAGTTAGATATTTTCTATAAAGTGTCAAGAGCTCTTTATGAGGGATACACCATATATTGAGATACAATTATATCATTCAAGGGAGAATTTAAACCCTACATTTTGGCAATATTTTATTGCAATAAAGGAGAAATGTGATTCTTTTGTCTCGCCATTGACATTTTGGTAATTCACCGTTGCCCACCCCGATGGTCTCTGTGGCCAGATATGCTTTCCTGTAGCCAGGAGAAACAGGGTTCTGTAACCAGAAGCTTGGCTACAATTCACTCACGAATTCGGCAAGCTGCCCCAGCTGGGCTCTGAATGTCTTTGTCAAGATGGCTCTTCCATGTGCTTGGCTCACTGTCTTCTTCAGATGGTTCTGAAGCATCAGTTGCATTCCATGCTGAGTCCAAGAGATATGGGAACAGTATCATGTGATATCATGTCATATATCAAGTAAAATGTTATTTATGATGCAATTGAGGTTTCTATGACCATGATGAAAAAGCTATAATCATGTCTAAAAGTCAGGTTATGGATTCAAGAGGAAAAATACTCCATAGCTCTTATTGACAGGGAACTTATGAAATTATAATCCATCAGTGTTAAAGCAGATAGTACAGCAAGTACATATGCCACCTGTGATGTGGCCTCCTAGGTCCATTCCAGGTTATAGGCAATGGCACAGCACACCGAAGTTTGGTCAGGAACTGGCCTGCACCTAAGCTCTGGGAATGTGAAGACAAAATTTTGACTTTTTAAAAGTCCTTTATAACTTAGTCTCCTCCTACCTTTCCCTTCTTCTTACACCTTTCTCCCCTGCATGTACTCTGATCCACTGACACTGGCCTTCTTGCTGTTCTCCACACAAGATGCTCCATCTCCAGTTCTGGGCATTTTCACTGCATCTCCCCGTACCTGGAATTCTCTCCTCCTCCTCTCTGACTCTTCCTTCAATTTCAGCTAGAACCTCCCCCTTTCCCAAATCCCCTTCAGCGCTAGTGCTTTCTCCTGGAATTGTGCCCTGTGTATCCTGTATGTAGCTTGTTTGTCCTTAGTTGTTTGCATGTTGTCTAAACATTAGATCGGGAGCTCCTTGAGGGAAGGAACTTTGTTTATTTGTGTTTGCTTTATTTCTTTCTTATTTTTCTATTTCCTTATTTAATATTTAATACCTTCTTTAATGTATTTGTTGATTTATTTATATCTCCAGGATTTAGCACAATTCCAGGCACAGAAGAGGCATTTAAAAAATTCTTCTTGACATTACTTGACAAAATAAAAATGTTTCCTACCCTCAAGGAGCTTCTGTTCTATTGGGACAAAAAGTATAATATGTAAACAGAAAAATGTCTTCTGTCCATTTCCTTCACCCAATCATCTCCCACTCACCTCTCGGTCCCACTCCTCCATTTAACTTTTGCCTATAACATGGGTCAGAGCTGTTCTAGGTTTCCCACCCTGGGGAGGTTAAAGCCATTTTTCATATTGATAACATTGATGTTTCTTCTGAAAACTGCTTGTTCATATCTTTCAATCATTTATCAACTGAAAAATGGCCCTTCTTTTTGACTCATTTCCCTATATATTTAAGAAATGAGGCTTTTATTAGAGAAATTGCTATAACAATTTCCCCCAGTTTCCTGTTTTTCTTCTAATTTTGGCTGCATTAGTTTTGTTTGTGCAAAAACTTTTTAATTTCATGTAATGAGAATTATCCATTTTACTTAAAACACTCTTGGATGAGGTAGCAGTAAAGAGGAAGTGCATCCTAGATAAAGGAGAGAATTTGTGAAAAGATATAGAGACAAGAAATGGAAATTCCCAAGCAATTGCTTTAATTTGATACTGGTGTTTCTGACTCTTAGCCAAATACTATTGGAAAAAAAATAAGAAAATCATCAGATTGGACAGGCTTAACTTTTTTCATTGAATTTTATTCAACTCTGATGTGATTCAGGCTCAGCGGGGCAGCAATTTTATTTGCTTGGTTTCAAAGAATCAGAAGAAGTAAACATGGCTGTGTGGTGCAATGGTGAGACTGTTCCACCTGGAATCAGAGAACACGAAGTTGAATTCAGCATACATTTATGACATACCTACTATGTGTTAGGCATTGAGAATTCAAAGATTATAAAAGAAATAGACTCTACCCTCAAGGAGCTTACCTTCTGTTACTCTTCTGTGAACTCAAACAAATGAGTTACATGTTTTCTCTCAGCATCAGCTTCTTCATCTGTCAAAAAAAAAAAATGGAAGTAGGGCTGGGGCGGGGGGGAGGGGGGGGGGAGGGGAGAGAAGCAGCAAGGGTTAGAGTCAATTACCTGAAAGTCCCTCCTAGCTTTAAATCTTAAGAACTCAAAGCTGCTTTGGGGTGGTATTTGTGATTGACTTTTAGGGAAATGTTCTCGTGCCTTTTGATTGATTCAGGAAACAGAGTCCAAATGGTATAAATCATGCTACAAGTCAAATAAAAATTCATCTAGTAGAGTAAAAATGTCCATTTTAGGGAAGTTTTATATGATCTCAGGTTCCTAGGATATAAAGTCCTTGAGGACAATGTCTAGCACATAGTAGGCATTTAATAAATTCTTGTCAGGTGATTGGTTCTTTTTTGTTTGTTTTTTTTATGCCTGGTGCCTAGAGTTTCATAAATGCTTGTTTAATCAATGCAAGAGTTTTAAAGACAGAGGGGATTTTAAAGTCAACAAGTCAAGTCAGTAATTATTTATTAAGCACCTACTAAATGCTAAACATTATATTAAGCACTGGGAATACAAAGAAAGGCAAAAAAAAAATAGTCCTTGCTCTCAAGGAGCTCATATTCTACTATGATAACAACACGCAATGTGTCATGTACAAACAAGATCAACTAGGTTGATTTAGAGGTAATTACCAGAGGGACCTTTCAGGATCAGGAAGTCCTCTTTTCATAGACAAGGAAACTGAGGACCAGAAAGATGAAATCACTTGCTCAAGGGCATACAGATAAGTGACTTTCACTACTAAAATGTAGTTCTTGGACCTCCAAATCCAGAGTTCTTCTCATTAAGTCACACACAATGGAGCCCATCTGTCCTAAGCAGTTCTGCTCACTTTCCCTAGTCACTAAGAAGGTCCTTATCTCCCTGGGTCACCTACATAGTAGGCACTTAATAAATGCTAGTTAAACCAAATAGAATTGAAACCCAATGTGTCAGAGCATTTCCAAAGGTGAATTCCTTATTAGATTTCCAGTGATGCTTTAACACTTTGGAACATAAAGAAAAGCTAGATTGCATGGACTGAATTTTGGACTGATTATGTCACCATTTCACTCCCTCCTATTTTTAGTCTTTTGCAGGAAAGCTTTTTTTTCACCTGGGTGCCATTTTAACTTTCAAACAAAGTGTGACCTTAAAAAAATCAAAAAGGTTCTCATGTTTATTGTTATCATTAATGTTAGTGCTGCTACCTCCACTCTCCCTTTCTGACATCACTTTCTGTTAAGTAGCAACCTCTCCCTGGGATGTAGAATTATATTGCCTTGCAAATAAGAAATTTTAATGGTCCCTGTTCTGTAAATAACTATTCCCACAGAAGTCCCTCTCCTGAAGGCCACATCCCTACATATGGGAAATGGCTTAATCGATTATTATAATGGCATTTTGAACGTAAATTTGCTTTCAACAGAACTGCTTTCCATCATCAACACAATACATCTCTTCCAAGTACAGGATCCTGTGGGTACATTTGCTGACCCAAGGCCAAGTCCAATATTCATATGATTTCTGCCACAGATGGTAGCATCACACAGAAGAACAATATGGTCTTCTGGAAGGGATTTGGGCTAAATACAGCCTTTAGTTTCCAAAGCTGGTCAAAGCCTCAGGTGAAACATTTTTGTTTGTTTGTATGTTTTTCTACCTCACTCACCTGATAATTAAGAACATGACTTCAGCCAAAGTTGGGATTATTCTGCATCCACTCTCTGCTATCCCAGGAACAGAAAGTATGGCTTTATTAACAACTTGTTAAAATGACATCCAAAGTAATTTGAAGGAGTCAGCCCTTCAGTTGAATGTCGGAAGGAGATAGGGCTTCCCAGAAGTAGAGACGACAAGAAAGACCATTCCAGAAATGGGGGACAGCCAGTGCCAAGACACAGGGACAGATGCTACAGATGGTATGTTTTTTATAGTGAACACCAACTAGACCTGTTAATCCAGAACATATCATGTGTGAGAGGGAGTGATTTTCTTTTTATCCTCATGGAAAGATAGATCTGAGTCAGATTGTGAAGTGTTTTACTCATGAAATAGAGGATTTTGTATTTTTTCTTGGAGTGAGAAAGGAACTAGTAAATCTTCTTGAGCAGGGAAATGACACAGTCAGATCTATTCTTCAAAAATATTAATTTGTCAAGTGTATGGAAGAATGAGTGGAAAGGTAAGAAGCCAGATAGACACCTATTGCAAAAGTCCTGATGACATATGATGCCCTAAAGCAACAACAGGAATAAATGGTGCTTATATAGCACTTTATCAATATTGTCTCATTTTAGCCTCACAACAATCCTAAATGCAATTGTTAGCACCATTTAACAGATGAAGAAAGTTGAGGCAGACAAAGGTTAAGTGACTTGTCCAAGGTCACACCACCAGTGTAAGGCTGGCTGTGAACTCAGGTCTTTCCTACTTCAATACCAACACTTAATCCACTGCACTGCCTAGTTGCAATTTGAGTGTAGGAAAGACTACAGATGAAAGAAATGTCATGGAAGTAGAATCAACAATATTGACTGAATATTGAATGAGAGTAAAAAGTTGAAGATGAGTCCTAGGTTGGAATTCTAGATGATTTAAAGAATAGTGATGCCCTTAGTAGAAATAGGAAAGTTAGAACAAGGGGTGGATTTAGAGATTGAAAATCAACAACAATTAGTTCTGTTTTCAACATACTGAGCTTGAGATGGCATCAGACATCTATGTGGAAGTGTCCTGTGGGCAGCCAGAGATACAGACTCATGCTAAGGATAGATGACATCATCTACATAGCAATATATGTGAAGCCTTGGGAACTAATGAGAGCATAGGAAAAAAAGAAAAAAATGTCTGATATATCAGCTTGGTCACAGAAGGCAGGACTTTAAAAAATGGGTGGCAGTTACAAAAAACAAAAACAAAAAATTTAAGATTAATGTAAGGAAATGCTTGCTAATGTAATCCATATAATCTCTGAGATTCTTTATCCCACCTCTGTCTTATACTGGAAGATTTGAGTCCCCACATATCAGCTCCTCTGAGATCTAAAGATACCCATGAGAGGTGGGAGCATCTTACTGATTTGATTGGCTCAAGCCCTCATACTGTGTTCTCCCCAATAATAATCACCAGTTATAGTTAGTATCTTTCCTAAAACATTGATTAACCCAGTGGTTAGTGCTCAAGTGTTATTTTGCCATTTTTCATATCGATAGCATTGTTTTTTTTTTCTTCTGAAAACTGCTTGCCCATATCTCTTGATCATTTATCAATTGAAAAATGGCTCTTCTTTTTTGGCTCATTTCCCTATATATTTAAGAAATGAAGCTTTTATTAGAGAAATTGCTATAACAATTTCCCCCAGTTTCCTGTTTTCCTTCTAATTTTGGCTGCATTAGTTTTGTTTGTGCAAAACCTTTTTAATTTCATGTCATGAGAATTAGCCATTTTACTTCCCGTGATCCTCTCTATCTTCTGTTTGGTTACAAGTTCTTCCCTTATGCATGGATCTGAAAGGTACATTTTTTTCATGCTCTTCAAATTTATTTATGGTATCAACCTTAATGTCTAAATCATTTGTCCATTTTGACCGTATCTTGATATGTAGCATGAAACATCGGTCTATGCCTAGTTTCTTCCAAAGTATTTTCCAGTTTTCTCAGCAATTTGTGTTAAATAGTGAGTTCTTACCCCCAAGGCTTGGATCTTCGGGTTTATCAAGCACTAGATTACTATGCTCATTTATTGCAATGTATTGTGTACCTCATCTATTTCACTGATCCTCCACTCTATTTTTTGACCAGTACCAGATTTTTTGATGATTACCACTTCAAAATAGAGCTTACCACCTGGTACTGCCAGTTACCTTCATTTTTTTTTAACTGATTCCCTTGACATTCTTGGCCTTTTGCTCTTCCAGGTGAATTTTGTTGTGTTTTTTTCCTAGCTCTATGAAATGATTCTTTGGTACTCTTATTGCCATAGGACTGAATAAATAAATTAACTTAGGAAGAATTGTCATTTATTATATTGGTTTGCCCTACCCACAAGCAACTGATATTACTACAATTGGTTAATCTGTATTTATTTGTGTGAAAAATGTTTTGTAGTTATGTTTATATAGTCCCTGGGTTTGTCTTGGCAGGTAGAATCCTAAGTACTTCAGGTTGTCTGCGTTTATTTTCAATGAAATTTCTCTATCTCTTAGTACTGGGTTTTGTTGATGGTAGATAGAAATGCTGATGATTTGTGTGGGTTTATTTATATCCTTCAACTTTGCTGAAGTTGTTCATTATTTCACCTAGTTTTTTGTTTGCTTGTTTTGGTGTTTTTTCTTTTGCTTTGTTTGTTTTTGCTGTTTTCAGAGCTGGTTCTTGTGGTTTAGGAATTTTGGGTACTTTCAAGATGGTGTGATCTGGGAAGACATTTAGTCACTGCTCTCTTAATAAGTACTCTGGTTCTTACCCAGAAAGTGCGCCTGCTCTATTGGGATTGTAATTGATACTTCTCCTTAGGTTTCTTCCTCCCTTGTGATTGTAAATGATACTGTTCCCCAGGTCCCTGAACCCTTGAGACCAGAAGTGATACTGTTCCTAAGGGCTTCTGCTCCCTTGTGACTAAACATGCTCTTTTCTGCTCTTGAACTATGACTTCGAAGTGGGCATAGGCAATGGAGTTGTCAAACAGCATTTAGTCCTGTGTCTGGTGCTAGGATAGAGGTTCTCTGTAATCTTTCTGACCAGTGACCAGTTTTGAGAGTTCCCAAAACTGATGTCGCTTCTACCACCTCCTTCTATCGCCTCCCACCACTGGTGTTTCATTCAAGTGGGCTCCAGGCCAGCCTCCTCCCCCTCACCACAGATCTCTCTTTCCAATGTCCTTATGTTGTCCTGAGCTGGAAGAATGCCTCACTCTAGCTTTTTCTTAGCTCTGTCCCTCCAGAATTAGATTGCGGACTTTATTTTAGAATTGTCTGAATAGGGATGTTGGGAGAGCTCAGCTGAGTGCTTTCTCTACCCCACAATCTTGATTGTACCCTCAGAAGTTCTCAGGACCTTCCTATTCTGAAAGACTTGTATTCTAATAGCTCACAGAGGACCAGAGGAGTGATTTAGTATCTAAAGATGCTGATTCCTTTTTGGGGGTTGGAACATGTGCCTCTCCCTATTAAGTCAAGGAGAAATCCTTCACCTTTGTATCTTATTTGTACTCCAAAGTAGAGAAGTGAAGTGATTTCTCCAAAGTCAAATAGGTCATGGCATCATATGATCATTGCTGTTGAATTAGAATGGGCTTTAAGAGTCAATCTAGTCAAAATTCTTCACTTTACATATTCAAAAACTGAGGAACATATATATAGGTTAGTAATTCACTCAAGGACGTACTGATAGTAAGGGGCATAGGTAGGAGATAAATCTATACACACACACACACACACACACACACACATACACACACACACTAATGCAGTTGAAAGAGGATAGCAAGAATGAGATCTTGCATCAAAAAGCCTCACCTACAATCTTTTTTTTTTAATGGAAAATATTTAACGGCACATTAAATTTTTGGAGCAAATAGTTGAAGCTTATCTGACACCAGAATTCCAAGGTGATAAACTGTGTTTTTCCTCTTTGATATGTCCCATACAAAATAACTAGTTTGAATAGATTCTTACAGAGTCACCTTCCCTAAGGTAACTGATTCATCCTTCCTTTACATTGTAGAATTCATAGAGTGTTTGTTAGCAAAGTGACATACTATTATACAGGCATTGCACTGGAAATTGTAACTGATACTGATGGGGTGGGGGAATTAACCCAACAGAATGACTGATAAGTGACAAAAATCCAGTCCATGTTCATGTGTGCATACACTGGAACAGCCTGGGAGCTTTCAGCCGGTGGCACCATGAAAACCTCATTCTCTCAATGGACAGTTCCCCATGGATTATACGATGATTTTAGTTGATTTTACCTGACATCACCCTATGATTTCCTTCAATGACAGGAAAATTGCAGCCAGCCCTTGACAGTTGGTCACAAATGGACTGAACCAAACAAAATCAAATGGTGAACTAATCCCCAAGTAAATTTAATGAAACTGACGTCCCAGAGGGAAGCACACTTCTGTAGGCAATGGTCTTATTTAATAAATTTCCCCCTTGCTCTCATGGTGCGTGCTGTATTTACAAAGACAAATTGAATTCATTGGGTTTACATTTCCTCTTCCCTTAGTTTGGCCACTAGGCACATGTGGTAAGGCCCACAACCAGGTATGTCAGTGCTGGGAAGAGAATAAACAATGTCACCCAGTCCTGCCCAGCTGCTATGGAAACAAGTATGCTCTTAACCAGGGTTTTCCTGGGTTGCAATTTATTCATTAAGAAGACATAGAGAGCCCATATCCTTTCGAAGGAGGCCAACATCCCAATAATGGTGCCCATTCATTTTTTATTCCATTTCAAGGAGGGATAAATTTTATCGTTATTTATCTTCTCTCTAGCTCCATATTTTTCTTGGGTGACACTCCCCTATTATGAAGATTGCACTTTTTTTTTACTACAAATGTGAAAGAGAAAGGCAGATAGAGGGGCTAGAAAGAGAAAAGAGAAAAAAACTGAGAGAGAAGAGACACGAAAAAGCAAAAATGGAAAGAGAAGAGACAAACAGAGAGTGAAAAGACACAGAGAAATATACAGAGAGATGAACAGAAAGAGAAGACAGAGAGAGCAAGAAACAAGAGAGGGAGAGGGAGACAGAGATAAAGAGGAGGGAGAAGAAAAGAGAGAGGGGGGGAAGAGAAGAAAGAGGGAGAGAAAGGAAAGGAGGAAGAGAGGAAAGTAAGGAGGGAAAGACAAATTGTTATTATAAACTAATATACTGCAGCAAGCAGTAAATCTAAAATGATCCATAAAGTCAATTACAGACTCTGCTTAGGAACAATCAAATTAAACAAATTGTTATTCTGGATTGAAGATGGTGACTAGCTCAGAAGACAAGCTGCCAATTGGCTCAATGATACGTAATAAAATAAAGATGAGTCCCTAGCTCCCAAAGACTTACATTCATGTGCTAGGCTATCAGGAGCACTGAAACTTGTGATAGAGGAATGTGTGATTAAAAAAAATCCCCAAAGACATTTTAAAAGGCTCAGTCAGATACTTAATTTTTAAACTTTCAATTATTTATAATACTCTTTTGTATGCTTAAGAATAAAATAGCTTTGGCTCCCTTGGCTACATTCTTTCCCCTTCCATTTGGCAAAGTCTGCTTTCTTTTCCTTCTGCAAATCATGCCTTGAACTCCAACACTGGTCTGTGCAGGTCATTATTTAAGTATCTCAACATTAATGTTAGTTTTAGTGGAGATTCTGCATGCCTTTGGGACTCTTCTCCCTATCCTCCTCTCCTCCACGCCCCTCCCCCCAAAAGGCCTACTCCAACACAGGCATATATTCAATCCATAGTTCTTAATTCTCTCTGACATATGCCCACCAGATAATTCAATTCAGCAAGCATTTATAAGACACCTATTCTTTGCCAAACTGCTCAGTGCTCAACGTACATTGAAGAATTATAAAGTTCTAATGAACAGAAATGGATCAGTCCAACTTAAATGCCATTTTAGACATCCTTTTCCTAAATCACATTTTTGAAGTATGAAAAAGATTCAAATGAACATCTCCTCCTAAGCAAAAAAATGAAAGTCTCAGAGGACAGATAATGAAATAGAAGAGAACCTACTCCAACAGAATACAGCAAACATCATGAGATATGGTGTATCTGATACTTTGTTTAATTTGTTTTGGTCACAAAGTCAGTTTCAATATAGGTCAGCTAGGTTGATGCAGTGGATGGTGAAGAGCCTGGAATCAGGAAGACTCATCTTCTTCCTACGTTCAAATTCAGCCTCAAACACTTAATAGTTTTGTGACCCTGGGCAAGTCACTTAACCCTGTTTGCCTCATTTTCCTCATATGCCAAATGAGCCAGAGAAGGAAATGACCCTCCCAAGTGTCTTTGCCAGTAAAACCCCAAATGGGGTCATGAAGACTTGGATATGACTAAAAAGAGATTACCCAAATGAGGTTCTCCCACAGACCCTCTTGTTGTTGTAAGTCAAAATGTATCATTGAGAGGAAACATGTTGTAGTAGAGTCAAGAAGACTGAATTCAAAACCTGCCTCAGATTCTTAGCTGTGTGACTCTGGACAAATCACTTAATCTCTGACCACTTCTGTATCATCTGTAAAGTGAGGATAATAATACATGCACTACTTTCTCATAAGGCTCCAATGATCATAGGGTCATAGGTTATAGGACTGATAGGAGACCATCCAACTCCTTCATTTTACAGATAAGGAAACTGAGACCCAGAGGGTCAATTGCCTTGGCCAGGACTAAAGTGATAAATGATGGAGTCAAAACTCAAACCCAGATCCTCTGACTCTGTATCCAGCTATCTTTGCTCTGCTTGTCACAGGAGATCACACAAAGCACTTTAACAGCATTAAAGTACCATCAGAATGCCAGTTACTGTAATCAAGGTTCTTATCTGATTTTGGTTCCTTTTTTTTTTGTCAGCAACCACTATTGACCATCACTGTCTCAGCAGATGGAATGTAACTCATCCATTCAGTTCTCACTGTGTTCATCAGAATTCTTTCTTTACAGCATAGCTTAATAAAATGAAACGGCTAGGAGGCACCATAGTGTATAGAGCTCAGGACTTGGAGTCAGGAAGACCTGAGTTCATATTTGAACTCAAACACTTATTAGCTGTGTGACCCTGGGCAAGTCACTTAACCCTTTTTGCCTCTGTTTTCTCATCTGTGAAAATGAGCTAGAAAAGAAAATGGCAAACCAGTCCAATCTCTGCCATAAACCTACCCCCCCAAAAAAGGGGTCATGAAGAATTGAACATGACTGAAATGACTAAACAACAAGAAAACAACCCATAAAATGGACCCTCAGGTTCTACTTAGCTATGAAATGCCCCCTTTTTCAGGAGGCGAACTACTCTAGGTTGAAGGATTTTCTTTTCTTTTTTTTTATTTCCTTTTTCTTGTAAAACTGAGGCTCGATTTAGGGAGCGGCTCCCTAAGAAGTCAAATTGGCTCCAGCCCAGTCAACATGTGATTGGATGCTGCTGGAAAAGCATCTTGGCAGCATCTCTTCTAATTACAGGACTGTGAAAAGGGGTTCAAGAAAATATCCATAAAAGGTGTAGCTGGCTCTGAAGCAATGGCTCCCGCAGCCAAGAGCAACTGGGCTTTCATGTTCTCAACTCTGGAGCAGAGGCTCGACATTTTCTCTTGGCAGAGCTCAGAGGAAGCAGAGGAGCTGGCAGGAAGAGGCCTGCCACGTGTCCATAACTCAAAGGATGGGCAGCTTTGGGCCCAATGTGTTGAGAGTAGAAGGCAAAGACCCAGCTGCCTGATGGCTTGAGACCTTCCAGCTATGAACTTTCAGAGCAGGGAGAGGTTCTGAAGTGGCCACAGAGCCTAGACACCTTCCACTTCCATGACCTGGGGTACTTAGCCTTCATGGGGACTTTCTTCTTCTAGAGGGTTGTGAGTCATTGAGTGCGTCAGAAACTAGACAATTCAACTGATAGTATTCCTGAGCAAACCCCCTACATGGTACAGAAGGGCTTGGAAAACACTGGTCATGGAATAACTGCCCAGTGCCAGGAAGAAGAGATCAGGAAATGAAGGAAAACCTGGCTGCTACCAGTGTAACTCACAGTAAACAAAGTGCAGACAGGCCAAGTATAGTGTTTACTAGAGTATACTAACAAGTATAGAGATTCTCTCTCTCTCTCTCTCTCTCTCTCTCTCTCTCTCTCTCTCTCTCTCTCTCTCTCTCTCTCTCTCTCTTCCTCTCTATCTCTCTGTCTCTGTCTCTCTGTCTCTCTGTTTCTCTCTCTCTCTCTCTCTCTTTCTCTCTCTCTCTCTCTCTCTCTCTCTCTCTCTCTCTCTCTCTCTCTCTTTCTGTCTTTCTATGTCTCTCAGAACTATAAAAGGCAGAGTAGGATAACAGATTGAAAGCTGGATGTCTCTTTACATAATATCTAATCTAGTTCCCTCATTTTTGTAGATGGAGGAAGCTGAGTTTAAGTGGCATGCCTGAGATAAGTTCTGGAGTCAGAGAATGTGGCTTTCATCTCTCCACTATCTTATGACCTACATGACCTAGGGCAAGTCCCTTGAGTTGTCCAGGTCTCAGTTTCCTCATCTGTACAGAAGAAATGGTCCCTAAGGTTCCTTGCAATTCTAAGTGTTGGATGATTTCAGAAAACAAAGTACAGGAGACTCGAATGTCTCCTGTTAAAGCAGATAAGTCTCTGCTGGGTTGAAAGAAATACTAAGAGACATTTGCTATATGCACAGAGTACGGTAGCCTACTGTTCCTATCCTCTCCAATTTACCTAATTACACAAACCAGATAAACTCCAACGTATCCATTAAGCATCATCCACATAGAGGACGTAACTCTTGGCACTAAGGATACAAAAACAGAAAGGAAAGTAGCATCTCTTCACAAGGAACTTCGATTTTATTGGATGGAGACAGTAGGCTACAAATCCAAGGTGTCAGTTAAATATTTAACACCTGGCTCTCTGAGGGGAAAGGTAGGCATGAGAAACTTTTAAGTTTATTCTGTAGTAACACTTTCTCCATCATTTTCTAACCTACACAATCAACAAAACAATTCATCAAGCCCTGATTTGAGACAGTTGCTTATTTCCGAGGTATACAAATTAAATAATCCTCTCTCCTGAGCCTTTTTGAACTGGTTCTGCACCCCTGTTCCAACATTCAAACAGAGAAGTTTATACATCACAATTAAGGCAGGAAGATGTGTTGGGTACTTAAAATTACAGGGGTCTGGAAAAAAAATTCCTATAAGGGATACTTGAGTTGAACCCTGAAGGAAGCTAGGGATTCTACCAGGAGGGAGTGAGTGGATTCCTAATTCAAGGGAGAGTCTTTCCAAAGGTACATGGTTGGGGAGATGGAGGACTAAAGCAAGTCAGTCACTTTTGCTTGTTCACAGGTTAATGTGCCATAATCCAAGCCCAGATTCTCCTTCGGGTTTTGAGGTGCAGTGAGAGGCAGTATCCTTGTGAGGTTTTGGTGAAAAACAACAGGACATCCTCTGCCAGAGAGAAAAGATTAATTTCCACTGGGGAGTGGAAATAATAGTGAAGAGCAGAGTGAAAGCCAAGGAATGATCCAAATGCAGCTCAAGAAAATGAGGGAGGGAAGAGCAAAACTTCACTCCAAGAGCAGCCAAATCGAATCATTACGTGCTGGGTGTGGACTTCCTTGTTAAAGTTTGAGGACATGTGGACAAGGGATGCATCATATGCCTTTCCAAGAGTCAACTTTCACACATTCCCAAAGTTATAGAGCAAAGCAGGCTTGTGAATTAAAAAAAAAATTTCCTTGGGGGTTGGAGAGTGGCAGAGGAAGCCATGATTTACCATAGATACAGATAAATACAACTAGGAAGTGAGCAGCTATTCACAAGGCATCTGGGTGTCCTAGAAAGGGCACTGGGCTTAAGTTCAGAAACATCCTGGCTCAGTTATCTACAAGACTATGGGTAGATCACTGACCCTCTCTAGATTTCCATTTCCTCATTAGTCAAATGAGAAGGTTGGACTCGTTGACTTCTGAGAGCCCTGTTAGCCCTAAAGCTATGATCCTAAGTCACCAAACCTCTCAGCCTCAGTTTCCTCATGTGGAAAATGATATTACTTGTCCTACCTTCTTGACAGGAGTATTGTGAGAAAAGTGCATTGGGCACTGTGAAACGCAAATCTGAGATTAATTGATGATGATAATAACTAATGTCATTTTAGCAAATGGCATTTGCATAACTGATAGTACTGAAAATACTAGCACCTACTATGGACCAAGCACTGTGCTAAGCACCCCAACCTCACAACAACTCTGGGAGGTAGGTGTTATTATTATCCCTACTTTACAGTTGAGGAAACTGAGGCAGACCAAGGTTAAGTGATTTACTCAAAGACACTCAGCTAGTAGCTGAGGCCAAATTTGAACTGAGATTTCCTGAGTCCAGGTCCAATGCTCGATCCACTGTACTGGCTGCACTGCACTTGTGGCCTTTCAAAGAGTAGTTTAGTTTTGCTGAATTTAGAGCTTTACAAAAACCTCATTAGGTTTGAGGCTTAAAAGTTACTTTTCTTTACATATGAATACACATCTGCATGCTCATATATATACATGTGGAAAACATACTATGTGGGATGGTGATTCTAGAGAACTTATGATGGAACCTATTTCTCTGCTCGCCTTTGAAAGGTGGTGAACTGTGGGTTTGAACATGTGTCAGCCATGGTTGACATGTCAGTTTGTTTTTGCTTAACTTTTTTTCTACTACAAAGGAGGAATGTGTGTGTGTGTGTGTGTGTGTGTGTGTGTGTGTGTATGTGTAGCCATTAGGAAATGACTGATATTACTTCTTAATAACTTAAGAATTAAGAAATATATCTCCCAACAAAGCAAATGCATCAAAATACATTAGGTTTTGTTAAAAGCAAAAATTTACGTTGGGAAATTTCATAATCTTCAGCTTCAAAGCTAAAATAGACAAAGAAGTCATTTGGATAGTTTAAAGGACCATGGGGTGTGTGTGTGTGTGTGCTGGATTTGATGACTTCTAACTGTCCTTTCAATTCAAAATCTCTAATCCTCTGATCCCCTAACTTTTATAGATGGTCTTTGAGAGTTTAAATATCTTGAGTCCCATAGAACTTCAAATTCCTTATTATTATGTTAGATATATAGAGATTTGCACATAGCATCAGTTAGAAAGTCATTAACATTACTTCATGGGATATGGGCAATTGAGCTGAAATTACACTTTGCTTGAAGGTGTCAGCATTAGCGCACAGTTTATCATTGCCCTGTTGTAGAAAAATTGTGCAGCTATTGTGATGGCCTGCATGTACAAGCAGTGTGTGTGTGCTGCTGATGAAATGGACCTTGACCTGTACTCAGGGATGTTTGCTACTGTTGGCCATTGTATCTCCACTTGAACCAATTCTATCTACACTCTGACCAAAGTGGGAGAGTGCCATTTGGTCAAATACTGGATCTTCCCATTCAAAAGCTGTGTGACCTTGGACAGATCCCCCTTCATCTTTTGGGACTTCCATTTCTTTATCCATAACATTAGTCATTGAGTTAGAATAGAATGCTTGACTATCTTGTCTATGTTGTAGCCCATTTGGTCTATTTCATGATCCCTGAACATGACATTCCATCTCCCGTTTCTATGTCTTTAGACATAGAATGCTTTCCCTCACACCTCTATTCCTAGGCATCCCAAGTTGACTTCAAGACTCATCTCAGATACTACCCAGGGCCTTTCCTTATGTTAAAATCCCACCCTACCTTAAATCACCCAGTATTTGCTTCGTATATATTCTGTATTAATTTAGCTGTACCCATATCTCCCACCTCACCCTACCACTAGGTAGAATATTAGGTATTGATCAAGAGTCTGATTTTTTGTTTTTGTATTCCCAGCACCTGGCACATTGCCTGGAAATCAACAAACATCAATAAAGACTTATTTAATTCAATAATGGGGGAGGAGGAAAAGGTGAAGTAAGAGAAGGGGAAAGAGAAGGAGGAGAGGGAAGAGGAGAGGAAGAAGGAGAAGAAAAAGGAGAAGGGAGAGGAAGAGAAAGAGGAGGAAGAAGAGGAGAGGAGGACAAGGAGGATTAACTACTGTCATTGGAACTAAATCACAAGAGAAGGGATCACTGCCCAAGAAAATGTGTGTCAACATCGATTGGGATCCAAGGAAGTACTTTCTAATGATAGAAAGAGAATACGAATAAGAAAAGTGGGTACCTCTTTTGAAATAACCCATTTTGAAATCTAAGATGAAAAAGAAAGAATCTGAGGAAAATCTCTGTAAGTATAAGTATGGTGTCAGAAAGCTATTGAGAACTAGAGAAAGCTGGGGACCAAGGGTAAGCTACAATGGAGTGCTGATATCTTATGGAGGTAGGAAATGGGAAGAAGATTGGAAAGTGATTTGTTTTTATTTTATGGCACAAAATAATCCAATAGTCATAGGAAGAAAAAAATTCTTTGACTTACAGAATTCTCTCTCATACTGAGCTTTCTTTCTCCATAATTGTTAGTGGTTGAAGGGGAGCAGTCTTAAGGAAGAGGAGAAAGAAATGAGCATTGTGTTTGCACCTGTAAATAAAGGCTGTAATTCACGGATATAATCAAAATCACAGGATTGAATAAAGGTGTGAACTGCCCCAGAAGATCTATAGCCTGATCGGGATTTACCTTTCTCCTCTCCCTCCCCACCACAAGTCCAAGCTTATTTTTCTTCCTGAGACTTATAAGATAGTAGAAGCCTGATTTAGAATGGGGGTTCTTAGCCTTGCCTTTTTTCTTTTTTTAACATTATGACAACTATATTTCAATAGCATTTATTTCCTTGTTATAATACTATGAATTTTATTTTATGCATTCATAAACACAGAGTTGAAAGAATAGATTGGTTCATAAGTTTCTCAAAACTTCCAAAAGGTTGTATAACACAAAAGAAGGCTAAGAAATTCCTATATATAGGGAATCCCTCTTTTTAAATTTTTTAAAAATAGTTTGATAACTTATTTTATTGTAATAGGTTTCCTTTGTAATCCTAAGTATCTTGCATTTAAAACATAATTTAGAGAAGGGGTTCATAGATTCCACTACACTGCCAAAGAGGTTCATGATATAAAAATGGTTAAAACCCCTCATTTAGGAGAATTATAGAAACCACTAGGTATGTAGTGAGGCAACTGGGAGTAGAGGGAGAATGGTAATTGTTGAAAATTAAGAGGAGAGGAGAAGGGAGAGGGAAAATAGAGAGTGAGGAGAGGAGAGGCAATGGGTGGATATAAGAGGAGAAGAGAGAAAAAAGGAGAGGAGAGAACTATACCCACGTGGAACAACAGAGGGTAAAGACAACACTTAACAGGAGCCTATCATATTTAGATCTCTGAGGACTTAGATTTGGGAGAGATGCTTATTCATTCAAGGCTTCGTTTTCCTCCTTTAAGTAACACTTTTATAATGCAGTGAACTCTGTACCCACAAGTGAGGAGTCAGTTTCCACATACTGGAGAGGTGTCTAGGTGGCACTGTGGAGAGAGTGCTGAACCTGAAGTCAGGAAGATTAATCTTCTTGAGTTCCAATCTGGTCTCAAACACTTACTAGCTGTGTGACCCTGGGCAAGTCATTTAACCCTGTTTGCCTCAGCTTCCTCATCTGTAAAATGACCTGGAGAACAAAATGGAAAACCTCTCCAGGATCTCTTGCCAAGAAAACTCCAAATTGGATCTCAAAGAGTAAGATGTGATTGAAAAGCAACTGAACAAGCAAAAACCAAAATCGTGGAGACATTTTTCCTGCTTTTCAGGATAGAATAATTTGAGCCAGCAAAAGTGAGAAAACCATTCCTGAAGTGTGCCTGGGCCCTGGAAGCTACAGAGGACAGCAGAGAGATCTGTGCCACAAGGATGATCTGTAGACAAAGAACAGAAGGCAGAGAGTTGGGGAAAAGAAGACATGAGCAGTGCCTTAGTCAAAGGAGATGATATTTTAGTCATATCTTGAAAGATGAGTAGTAGAGATGATATTTTAGTCATATCTTGAAAGATGAGTAGTAGGGGAACAGATGGAACCTAAAGATATTTTTCTAGCAGAGAATGATGTGAACAAAGGCATGGAGGAGATAAAACACAATGTATATTTGAATGACTTTGAACCATCTGATTTATCTGGAATGTAGGGCTGTATAAAGGGCAATCATTAGTGATAAAGTTGGAAAAGTAGATTGTGGAGATGATAAATGACTGATGTGCTCCCTAATAAAGATGTCTGGTCATTTGATAGGTGGTCTGTATCCAATATAAAGTCATGCCTCAACCCCCTGCACCAGAACAGCGATGGAACTCTCAAAATATGTTGGGATAGGGAAAAAGTAGACTGACAAATGTAGACAGAGAGACTAGGACTACCATCCTTCCTCTGCTGGGAAGGGATCTCACCACTTGATGATTCCCTTGTTTGTACTGATAGAAAATGTGCACCCAGAAATAAAAAAGTAAATTTAGGAAAAGTGTAAGAAAAGGAAGTGCAGTTAGGTAGGTGAAAAGAAGGAATTGGAATATCAGGGGTACATGGCAAATGCCCTCACCGGATCTGCTTCACTGAATGAACACACAAAAAAGAACTTTCAAATATAGAGTTTCAGACCAAGCAGCTTAATTCTCCTTGATTCCTACTGAAATAATGAGAAGTCTCTAGAAGTACAGTTAAAAGAGTGCTGGAGTTGGTCACCTAAGACCCAAGTGGAAACCATAACTCCTCTTCTCCTCAGCCTTGGAGAGTGCAGATGGATATATTCCCCAAGCACATCCTCAGGTGTGGGAAATCTAAATCAGCTCACATGGGGCTGATGCACACAGCTCCAGATCAGATGAATTGGCGTGCCTTTCTGCTACACTGATCAGAGCCACAATTCTGGATCTAATTATTCTAGCTTCTGCTTTTAATAGCACTTTAGCTTTGCAGAGTTCTTTTCCTACATCATCCTATCTGATACACAAGTCACTTCAACTCATTGCTTCCAATTTTTCTGGGAATAAAATGCAAAAGAAGATTCCTCTTTGCTAAAGCCAAATGGACCAACCCAGCAGGAGATACACAAATTTATCCAATATGCCAAATGTGAAGATGAATACCGAACACAGCAAACGGAATTTTCCCCAGTCACTTAGCCCTATACAGGCATCTTAGCAGTGATAGCACCCAGATTTCCTACCTTACAATAATTTCTTCAAGACTAACAGATATATAAGCAGAGTGACAGGGCCAGCAGCAGAAACATCTTAAAGGTTCATAAAAGATCAATTTTACCTCCTCCAACTCAGAGAGACATTCTTTACTTGGGTAGAGTTGCCCAGTCCAGTCTCCATTCACCATGTCTTCTACTCACACCCTCAATCTACCTTGATCTCTCCTGTCTAACAGTACATTCCTCTGCCTATGATTGCCCTGAATGGCTATATTTCTTACTGTAGGGCATCCAGCCACTTCAGGGCATTCCCTAGTTGTTAGTGGCTGTAATTTCTTCCGATAGGGCATCATGTCACCTCGAGAGATTCCCCAGTTGTTAACCTTGATTAATTTACATTGTTGTCACTTACAAGCTGAGTGACCTTGGCCATGACACTTGATCTCTCTGAGCCTCATTTTCCTCACTGCAAAAGTACCACCTACCCTATCTACCTCATTCATCATGCAGGTGATTACACTCAGAACTGTTCAGTCTATGGTGACCTGCACATGAAGGATTTTTATCTAACTGTAAACAATATGAGTTGGCAAAGGTGTCAATTCTTAGACTAATTAAATTACAACATTGAAGAATAGTCTGTTGGGGATTAAGCACTCCGGCATGATCAGTCATAGCCAGTGATGGCATTATCTAGTTAGGATTCATGGAAAAGAATACTTGAATTGCATAACAATTCTAACACAAAGTAATGAGTCAAGAAAGATTTGGTTGTCCCAACCAAGTCCTATGGGCCTCTATGGCAAGGGCTGCAGTACTTTGAACCATTACAGCAGAGACCTATATAACCCGGCAACTATTTTGTTCTAGGTTTGAATGAGAACAGTTTTCTTGCTGTTGTTTTTGTCGATGTTGTTGTTTTAAACAAAATAGTTTTATTTGCATCGAATTTCCGGTTAGGGTTCTAACCTAAGCCTGACAGGACATAGAGCGTTGGTGAGTAATTCTTCTGCCTATTGCATCCCGTACTCACATGTTTCAGGGATTTGAGCTTTCCCTGGGACTAGTGTCCCTTCCAGTGGAACAGATCACAATCCCTTGGTTCACCGATTTGGGGACTTACTGCAGTTACCAAACTGTCAATGGACCTATTTCTATTTCTACTGACTTTGGGCTTGTGCTTAGAAAACAACACACAGTCTAATGCTGCTTATAGACTTAAGGGCACTCCAACATGGCAGACCCAACCAGAGATTCCATTCAGCTGGTGTACTCTTAAGAACCCAAATTAGATACCAAGCCATGTATAGCATGCAAGGAGGACTGTAATGAGGGATACAGAGGAGGGAGAAGGTTTACTTCAATTTAATTTTACACCAAAAACAGTTCCTGTGCTCAAGGAGATTACATTTTACTGGGAGATAATATATACACAGATAAGTCAGTATAAATCAGTGTTATAAGAGAGATAACGAGTATCTGGGAGAACAAGAAAGGTCTTGAATAGAAGTTGGTACCTGAGCTGTACCCTGGAAGAACCGAGAGAATTTAACAGAGAGGAGGGAAGGAGGGAGAGCTTTTGAGGGATGCCTAGGGGATAGCTTGCTGCCTACATCTGATAGAATTTAAGCTGTTCAATGGCAGGCATTGCTGCCTGCATTATTTCCACATCCCTAGCACCTATCACAGAGCCTGGCGCACAGTAGGTCCTTAACACTACATTGACTTAAATCTCTGAGACAGCTGCCTGACCAAAAAGATTTGGTTCTCAATGGGAATAACTTGAGCAAGACCGAAAATACCCAATGAGCCATCACTTTGACTGTTTAAGCAACTGAGTGCCCAAGAACATGAAATGAGACACTGGCTGGCTTCCAAAAACAGTGTAACATGTGTTTTTGTTCTTTTTTCAACAGGGTGCCCAGACGGCACTTATGGTCCTTACTGCCAAAAGATATGTAAATGCATGAATGGAGGCCATTGTGACCCCCTGCTTGGCACCTGCGACTGCCCCCCTGGCTTCACTGGCGCAAACTGTGGTGAGGGTAAGTCACTGGAAATGGTCTTGGAGGGGTTAATTGCATCTTGCCAGGACAGCTTAGTCCCTTAGCCAAAGCCAGCACTGAATGAGAGTCTTTAGGAGTTTCAGTTAGCGGAAAAAAACAATGCCCCAGCTATTGTATTTGATAATTTACTGCAGCGCAAACAAACACACACTGACCCAAATCTCAGGGTGAGTATTCCTTTTGTCAGAACTTGATTTAAAGCTGGAGTCTGTGGAAGTCAGCCAAAGAGAGAGTTCTGGTCCCAGCACCTCCCACTCCCACAGAGCTGGGTCAGACTCAGGATTGGAAAATGAATTGGCCAAGATCCCACCCAACCAGTGTTGCTTGGGTTCAAAATTTCAAACTCATTTTCAAGATCTTATAGTTCTATTTCCCCAAAACAATTTCCCAGCTCAAAGGGAAACAGTTCCAAAAGACTCTGAGACTTCAACTTGAGATGACTGAACAACCATTGACTTAAGTGTGAGTGGTCAGGGGCACGCAGATCCAATTTCCCTAAAAATATGTTTGCATTTTGAATTGTCAAGGAAAGAGTTCAACAAAAGAAAAGTATGCCTTGCTAGATCTTAGGAGATCTAGTTGCAAAGATTTGTGGGTTCTCACCCCCACTTCCTCTCACTTTGTTCCCTTTCTCTCTGCTCACAAAGCCATCACAAAAATTCAGAGCCTTATCTCTTCTTTATTATAATAGACTATTGCAATCCTCCTGAATGGTCTCCCTAACTCAATCTTCTCCCCTCTGCAATCCATCCTTCATAAAACTACCGAGACGATATTCCTAGAATCCAGACTAGCCATGTCACTCTCTGATCAACACAGTTCAACAGCTCCTTATGACCCCGAGGGTAAAATATCAACACATCTAAGAGTCAAAACCCTTCATGATCTGACTCTCCTCTGTCTTAGGTGTGTTATTACACTCCATTCTCTCTTACACACTCTTCATTCCAGTCAGATTAGCACACTAGCTGTACACAAGGGATAGTGGATTGAGTGCCAGACATGGAATCATAAAAACCTGGGTTCAAATCCAGCCTCCAATATTTACTAACTGTGTGACAGTGGGCAAAACATTTAACTTCATTTACCTCAGTTTCCTCACCTGTAAAGGAGTTGGAGAAGACAAATCCCTCCAGTATCTCTGCCAAGAAAACCCCCAGTGGGGTCACGATGAATCAGATGAGTCAGCAACTGAAAAATGACTCACCCACAAAGTTGTACACAACCCATCTCTCATCTCTTTACCTTGTGCTTCAAATAAGCCTTTCTCACCTCTACCTCTTGTAATTTCAGTATGCCTTCTATACTCATTCAAGTGACACTTTTACTCCCGCTAGGTTTTTCCTGATGCCCCACAGTAATAGAGTTCTCCCTTATATCTGATATTAAATAGTACCTTGTGGTAGCAAGCATGTTCATTGTTGTTGTTTGTCTTTGTATCCTGGCAACTATTGCAGTACCTTATACTTAATAATAACAATAATATTAATAATAATGATGATGATAGTGGTGATGGTGATGGTGATGAAATAAATGTTGAGTTTTATTTTTTTTTTTAATTTAATGGAAGGGATTGTAAGCAGCACATTTATCTGAATGATCCACAACACATTTGGGGATAATGTCTCTACATATCATGTTATAGCTACTTTGTAGGAAGTTAGTATGGCACACTAGTTGAACCAAAGGACTTGAATTCTGATCCTACTCTCCTACCAGAACCAGGAAGGCCTGGGTTTAGGTTCTCCCTCTGACACATGCTGGTCTTGGACCTCCCACAACACTCCTAACCCCTCAGCACACTAGTCAGTGATATCAAACTCAAGTAGAAATCAGGGCCACTAAACTATGTGGATTGCTCTAAAAAACCACATATTAATATCATCCATGTTCTATCGTATTTTTATTTCTTTTATTCAATGTTTCCCAGTTTCATTTTAATCTGGTTTGGCCACATTTGAGAGTGTTGCTCTGCTCCAGGGAGCTCATTAGATTATAGATTGCTGAGAAAGTGTCAACCTGCCTTGGTATAGGAAGCTTCCTCAACCAAGAGTTCTTGTACTAGTGAAGTCATAGACTTTATCTTGTATTTCATATTTAACTTCTCTGCTCACACATTCATTCCCTCCAGATAGGCTGTAAGTTCTTCAAGGGAAGGAAGTAATGCCTGTTTATCTTCCTATTTCCCATACCTGCCACATAGGAAGCACTAAACTGAACAGAAATTCATTTTCAATTTAACAAATATCCATTGTTGAGCCTCTAATAATGTACCAGACACTATATATGGACTCTATTTAGACACTGTCTTATCTCCATTTAAGAAACCACATGGGAAACAAAGACAATTATTTACCAATCCACAGGAATACAATGTAAGTAGAACTTGAATTCTGCTCCTACTCTTCTACAAGCCATCTATGAGACCTTAGACAAGTCACATCAGGGCACCATTTTCCTCCTTTATCAGATGAGAGGGACTAGATCATTGCTAAGGTCCTTCTTGGGCCAGCATATGATGGCATTTTGCTCATAATCAAGCAAGCAGGCATGTCCCAGGCACTGTGCTGAGCACTAGTCTTGTTGGGAACAAGAAGAAACACAACACTAAAGAATACTTATCAGCCAATTTACAAAAAAGAGCCAGTGAAAATAATTCTGAGCCCATAACTCCTACACGTGTAGAGTGTTCTCTCCTTGGTTTCAGCAGTGAAGACCTGCTTACAGTAAGATGCTATCTTGGTATTTGCACATGCAAGCTAGACTTCTAAGGAAACCATTTTGGGGTCAAGATTGAGAGCTGGAAAGACCTTCAGTGGTCATTTAATCCAGTGCCTTCATTTTAGAGATGAAGAATCTGAGACCCTTGGAGGTTAAGTGAATGTCTTAAGGTCACAAAGGAAATAAGTGGTCAAATCAGGATCTGACCTCTAAATTTGGTTCCAAATCCAGTGCTTTCTACACAAAAGAAGAATATGTACGTTTTAGAAAGGTGAACTTCAATCTAAATTGGGGCCGTTTGAGGCCCTTGATTTGCAAGAGAGATTTCTAGTCAAAGTGTTTTGACACTATGTGTTTGCTTGGAAATTCCTAACATCAACCCAAATTGCAATGAAAAAATAAGCAAAGCTCGGAACAATTTCTTTTCCTTTTGAAAGCAACTTTTTTTAGACTCAAAGATGAACTGAAGGCAAGTCAGAGAAGGCTGTTTGATTAAAAGAATTACAAAGTTAAAAAAAAAAAAAGGCCGCTGACTGCCAAAATGTTTTAATGAGAAAAATGTGCTCATGTTTTTCTTGTAGTTTGCCCTGAAAATCACTAGGGGAGAAATTGTGCCCTGTTGCATTTCTGTGGCCCAGGGCAGGGTGACCCTAAGACTGGACAGTGCCAGTGCCTGCCTGGGCATAGTGGACCCAGCTGTCAGAAAGGCAAGAGAATGAGATATACAAGGTCACCTTGTCTGTCTAGGAAATCACAAATATAAAGCATAAAGGTAGCTTGGGACCCAAGGAAAGTAAATACACTATTCTTATTTATAATGGTTTCTTCTTGGGTGAAAATCATGTTAAAATACTTGATCCTGTGAGGCTGCACTTTAATTTTTTAATTGTATTTTTAAAATATACTTTTGTTTTTACATCATTTGCATCCCCTATTATGCCCTTCTTCCCTCTTCCAGAGAGCAATCCCTTATAACAAAGAATAAAAAAGAGGTGAAGAAAATAGCTCATCAAGACCAACCAATAATCAAGACAACCAATAAACATTTATTAAGTACCTACTGTGTTCCAGGCTCTGTGACAAGCCTGTTGAAACAGCCTGCCTTTAGTTACAGTGTTCCACACCCAAGGCTCCCCATCTTTTCAAAAAAAATAGGAGAAAGAACCACCATAGATGTCTTCTTTGGAACCAAGCTTGGTCCTTGTAATTTCACAGGATTCAGTTTCAATTATTTTGCTATAATTGTTCTTTCCACCTTCATTGTATATGTCACTTTCCTGTTTCTACTCACTTCACTTTTCATCAAATCAATCTCTCAATACTTGTCTATATTCTTCACATCCATCCTTTCTTACATCACAGTAATATCCCACTAAATTCATCCACCATAACTTGTTTAACTATCCTGCAACCTATGGACATTTGCTTTATTGCCAGTCCTTTGCTACTATGAAAGCAACATATGAGGAATGTTTCTTTTTACTGTTCACCTCCTTCTGTATGGTTGTTCATAACTTGCAATTCTCTTTTTGAGAACTTTTCACCTTTTTATTATTTATACATTGGGGAATAGCATTCGTTCTTATATATTCTTGTTCGTTGGCTATTTATCTTGGACATCAGTTTTTTATCAGAACAACTGGGTACAAAGATTTTTTTTATCCCAGTCAACTATTACTCTTCTTTTCCTATTTGTATAATTTTGCTCATGCAAAACCTTTTCAATTACATGTAATCAAAATTTATTGCGCCCTTTGTAAACACCAGTCTTTTTATTTATATATTTTATTTTAAAATTATTTTCAGTTGCAAATATATTCTTCTCATTCTCCTTGCCTCACCAAAGAGCTATCGTTTGTAACTAAAAATAAAATAAAAAACCAAAAAAGAAGGGGGAAGCAATTCTACAAAATGAAATAATGCATCACCCAAGTCTGACAGTACAGACAATACTTTGAAGAGCCTATTACAAAAATCATAAATCTCCTCATTTAATAGGAAATTATCATATAATAGTTTGAGTGCTATTTACAAAATTTTAAATGGGTCTGTGCATGTTCAGTTCTGTGGAGAGAAGTACATACAACATAGAGGTGCTACAGCCATCAGAGTTCATTTCAAACACTCCAAGGAGTCTCATACTGTGATTCTCATCCACATCTTTCAGTAAATCCCCCCTCATGAGTACAATCAATGGATAGGATATTGTCATCCTTACGTTTGTTGCCCTGAATGATACAGCAAGGATACATGTGAGTAAATTGATCTATCCTCTTATTTTCTCACAATCTCACTACAATACAATATCACTGACAAAATGGGTCCCAAACACTACATGGTTCAAAACCGAAGTCATCATATTTTACCTCAAACAACCTCAAACAACATCCCAGTCACTTAGGGTTGCACCTTTGACCCTTTACTCTCTTTTAGCCCATATATCTAAAACATTGACCAACTTTATCATTTCTACTTTCACATGCCCTCCTTCTCCCTACTTCTCCAGGTCATGCCCTCATCATATATTATAAGATCCTTCTATTTGTTCTGCCTACCCTAACTTTCTCTGTACTCCAAAACATCCTTCACTCAACTACCAATGTGAGTTTTCTAATATGGAGGTTTGCCCATGTAACCTCTACCTCCCCCACCTTGGTAAACTCCAATGACTTCCTATTACTTTGGATAGACTAAGGGCTGGATATATACACCTTAGAGTCATCTGCATAGAGATTTTCATTAAACTCATGGGAGCTAATGTGATTACCAAGTGAGACAGAATAGAATGAAAATAGAAGAGGGCCTAAGACAGAGCCTCCAAGATATTCCAATGCTTTTCTTGAAGTATGTGTCATATACTGGTGTAAAGCTTCTGAAGAATCCACAAAGCCCTTACCTTTTTCACTCATTGATTCTCAGTGATGTTTACTAACATTTTTTGCCAACCCCGCCTATAATCAATGTGACAATTGATGTTGCTGAGATCAAACCAAACAATATAAGGAAAAGACTAAATTTGACTATATCTTATCAGGTCAAATATAATTAATTACCAATATGGGAGTCATTTATGAATGAGCTGTCATCATCTAGCCAGATTAACTAGATAAAGCAAGGACCAAAATCAACAACAAATTAGAAGAAAGAACAAAGATGAGAGATGGGTAAAATTTCAACAGCTCCCATCTGACCCATTAAAATGAGCTATTGATGCTAAAGAATGGAAAATGGGTAAAATGAAAGAACTTTGACTCTGATGCAATCACTTCTGAGAGAAATTGAATCAACATTAAATAGTCACTCTGCAAAAGAGGCCAAGAGAGCCCCCAAACTGTCTCAGCCAGGAAGCACTTGAACTTGCCAAGCACAGAGTCATGGCAGCCAAAGTCAACACTACTTTAGAATGTAAACTCATTTGCAAAATGTTACAGAGGAGAATAGTATAACATTGAAAATGGTATCATCTCACAAACAGCGGAAAAAATGTATCTGAAGGAAAGTTTGGCTCAAGACCTAAACAGGCTACTTCATCCCAAGAACATTTATATGTGAAAATGAAAGGAAGATAATAAATAAACACAGAATGGAAGAGAGATTTCCTAATGTTTCTTTGTTCATGATGGACAATGATTGAAGCATTACATTTGGACCCTAGCACTTTGGTAATCGGTGTGTTTTATAAGGAAATGAAACTAGCACGTTTAAAAGACAAAGTCAGGAATAGAGGATAGACCCTACCAAGTAAACAGAGAGAGACTCCATACTGGAAATAGCACAATTTTGAAGGCCACTTAGAACTGACTTTCATGATATCTAAAAACAAATGGAAAGAATTCAAGTGATCATGGACTTGTTATTATCACCAAGAAGAGATAGTTCAGAAGACTGGCAGCTGTGAGCTTATTTAATTGTTTATTTTCTTAGTAGTAGCCTTGTGAGAATGACAATTCATATGTAGCCCAATCTAATCTAAAATACATTTATTAAACACCATGCTAAGTTCAGGGGGGCACAAAGTCATTTCAGTTGTTTTTAAATTGGCCCATTGATGTCACTGGTACAGGCAACTTTCAATGAGAAAACTACAAAGCCTATGAAAAAACAATCATCATCCTCAGACAGGTTACATTATCCTGCATGAAAATAACAGAAACTTATAGTCTGGACTTACATTTACAAGGTTCAGTTGGGGGTGGGAGGGATTCTCATAAATCATTGTCTTTGATTCACATCTCCACCCAGAATTTAGACTAGAAACATCAGAATTTGGTTCATTTGGCCCCTACCCATGGGCCTCCCCTAGAGACATCATAATATTTCTGCTTTTAGGTTTCTACAGATGTGCATAAAAGGTCCTTAGTTTTCCAGTGTAAGCACTCGAGTTAATAATATCTATCAGATTCATGGCTATCTTTATTCTACCATACAGAATATAAGGGACTCACAGGAGACCATGAGCACTAAAGGGAAATTCTCCTTCACTTCCTAGTAATTCCCACTTTTTCCTTCCTCTTAGGGACCTATACCATCCTTCAGATATATAGCACCACTCTGGTTGAGACTCTCCAGAAAGAAAATTTGTGTAAGATCTAGAAAAACATCCTATTACCCTTCAGTGAATTCCTCTGTTCTGCAAGAACCTAAAATTAGAATACTACCTGGAGGTTTGGGATTATTCCAATTTAAGGTTGCTAAACTGTCAACCACCCCACTTCAGTTTCCACAAGAACCATGACAGCAGGGGAAGGAGCATAATGCTTCAGTCCCTTGTTACTCCTCTAGCTCTGCACCAAAATAGATCTTTGAAGCGGGCCTCTCACTCCCTCGGGCCCCCTGCCCTCTACTTACCCATCTACAGGGTCTTTGGTCGTCACCAGCCCCGAATCGGGGAATAACCAGACAGAACGCCCGAGGTTGATCAGAGGTTGTTTATTCGTCCACTGCTA
>CM053580.1:24598197-24613929 GCA_028627135.1 Pseudochirops cupreus
GGAAGAGGGAATGAGGGGGAGGAGGAGGAGTGGGAGAAGGGGGAGGAGGAGGGGGAAGAAGGAGGAAGAGGGGGAGGAAGAAGGGAAGAAGGAGAGGAGGACGGGGAGAGGGAGGAGGGGGGAAGGGGAGGGAGGAGGGAGAAGGAGGTGGAGGAAGGAGGAGGAGGAGGCTGAGGAGGAGGAGGAGGCGGAGGGGGAGAGGAGGGGGGAGGAAGAGGAGGAGGGGGGAAAAGGAGTGGGGAGGAGGAGGGGGAGAGGAGGGGGAAGAGGAGGGGGAGGAGGAAGACTGACATTGATATGGTTCATTAATATTTGCAAAAGCACCTTGAACATATTATTCCATTTGATCCTCATAGTAACCACATGAGATAAGTGTTATTAATTTCCCTATATTATATAGGAGGAAACTGAGGTGACTTGTCCATGTTCACACAGGCGTTATGAAATGTTGGCTTTGAACCCAAACATCTTCACTCCAAAGCCAGAGTTCTACTCACTACCTCATACTGTTTCCTGACCAGAGATGGCTTTGCTGAAGAAATGACCCTTGAGATGAACCTAGAAGCCAAATAAAGATTCTGAGAAGCCATGTTGAAAAGAGAGTCCATTCTCCCGAAGGCTCAATAATAGCCTTTGAAAAGGGATGAATGGTGGTTAGACACTCAAGCTGTTGTTTGTAGCCAGTGGGTTTCCACTCAACTTAATTCCTATTATTTTATCTATGTTTGGGAGCCTTCCGCTGTGTAGGACTGTTGAGGACAACTGCCTAAAGTGGAAAGATGTTTGAAAAAGCTGGCAAAAAAAATTAGTCTGTAGATTTAGAGGTAAGGTTATGGGAGAACAAAATACTAAAGTAACTGTAATTTACTGATTCATATCCAATACACAATATGCAACATAATCAAGTTAAATAGGTTGATAGAAACCTAAGTAGCACTGTGTCCCAGCCAAGTTTCTTCTGAGTCAGAGGAAACATGGTTCTCCAAAGCATTTATGGTTTCCACCCTACCCATTATGATGAATTATGTCAATATAGTAGTGTAAAGACACGGGTTCTCAGTCAGCAGGATGAAAGACAGAACTCTGTTCTAACTGTAATTGTCTTTATTGAAACAAGGCTGTCAGGCCTTACCATCCCTTCAAAGTTCAATCACAGTGCACATTTAAAAGGTCTAGCTCCCTAGAACTTAGTCAATAAGCATTTTATTAAACCCTTATGCTGCAGGCACCATCTAGGAACGCTGGAGATACAAAGAAAGGGAAAAACCACAGTCCTTTCCCCCAAGATGCCCACATTAAAATGAAGACGCAGCATACATATAATACTGGGCATACAAGTTCTATACAGAGGAGATGGAAGGCAATCTCAGAGGGAAAATGTTACTTTGGCCACACCAATAAAAACTTGCCTCTACTTACCTTCATGCTATTTTCACTCATTGGGCCTCAGGCATCTTGGAATCTGGTTCCTCTTCTTCAGAGATTAAAAAACTTATCCAGTGTAACATAGTTAGTATGCGTCAGAGATGAAATTTGAAATCAGGTCCTCCTCTCAACTCTGAAGCAGCTTTCCATATCACACATCCTCTCATTAATCTTGTATAAATTTGTATTCCCTTGTCTCTATAGAAGATAAGAAGTGTGGCAGCTTTTAAATAGCCCTAAGGTGAGGATGTCCTGGCTCAAACACCACTTCTGACACACACTGGCTCCATGACCCTGGTTAAACAATCACTACCTGGGGCTCTGAGTAGCCCCCTAAGGCTACAAACCGTAGAATAGGGGCCAACTCGCATTTTAAGAAGTCGTTTCCCTACCTGAGAGATGTCTATATCAATGAAATCACCAATTTAGTCTCCATACCTATTGGTGTGCATTTTCCCCCCAGGTGAGTGTAAGCTCCCTGAGGACAGGAAGAGTTTCATATTTGTCTCTGTTTTGCCAGGGTCTGGCACACAGTGGGTGCTCAATAAAGGCTTCATGAATGAATGGATTCAAGATCCTTCTCAGCAGTCTGATTTCTGATTACATCCCCAGAGGGAAGCCAAAAGACATTTCTATCTCTGGTCACCATTTCACCGTTACCAATAAACTTCTGGTGAGGGTGATCCAGGGCATTATGCAGAGTTCTTGAGATAACAGCAAAGGCCCCACTGTAGAGGGGACTTGGGTGGTTTTAAAATGAAATTACACATGGGAAGTTCTGTGCAAACATTCAAACACCATGTAAGTACCAGCTGTTATCATTATATGTGAATATATATGAGCACTTTATAACCACAGATGTAAAAGTTAACTTATACCCAGTTTCTCTTCCTGATCTGTCTGACAGGTTGAAAACTGACTTGAAAAAGGCAAGCATCCTTTCTTATGGAAACCTTACAATAGATAATGAAACTCTGTGAAGCATTAATGATGTGAGGCATTGCGGTGCTGCCGGTAGAGGGAATTCTATAGTGTCAGGACACCCTTGGTCCAAGACCAGCCTCTGACATATACCAGTTGTGTGACCAAGAGTGAATCACTTAACTACACCCCAAGAGTCTAAGTTAACAAAAGATCACTTATCTTCCTCACTGGGGGGAGTCCCCGTGGAGAACTTCTACAAGCCAATCATATCACAGGGTCAGGCAAGATAATAACAGTAAAGTATGAATCTAAAAAAAGATGACCTTTATTGCACAAAGAATAAAGACCAAACATTGTAGAGAAGAAAGGAATAAGGAAGAGGGGATGTTTTAAGGTAGAAAGTGAGCAGGAGTAGGAGTCAGGGGATCTGGGTTTAAACACAGAAACCATTTAAACTCCCTGAAGTACGTTAGTTTCCTCATTTATAAAATGAGAGGCTTGGACTAGAGACCCCATTTGTGCCCTCTTAACATGTAAATGGGTGATTTTACTGTCCTAGGAAAGAACAAAAAGTAAGGCAAAAAAAAGGGGGGGAGCTACAATTTAAAAAAAACAATTATAATGATGATAACAATAACGCTGCCTAATTTATTTTTAATTTATGGAATAAAGTATTTTCATAACTTAACATAAAAAATGAATTTCATGTAAAACTGCAAATCTATTGTGTACGGCGTGTTTTTACAGTTTGCTTTTCAATTTCTGGACCTGTTGGGCATTTGAAAATTGTTTAGCTGAATAACAGATACTAAATTTGGGATCTGGGTATCCTGGGTCAGTTGTTTCTAACAGATAAAATGTTTAAGAACAATAGGGAATGTGTAAATCAATTAACATCTCAGAATTATAATTAAAGAGTTGGGAGCCACTGTAGCGATCATTTGATCCAACTCACACTTTTTACAAATAACAAAAAACACCCAAAGCTGAAATTCAAAGCCAGGTCCTCTGCCTCCCACGTCCAGGCAGCTTTCATCTCTAACACATGCCCTGTGATCTAATCTAGTCATTTGAGGAAGATCAAATTACACGTTTTCAGTGGGTACAGACAGGATAAGTTGAGACTTGAATACCAAGCGGAAACAGCTGGTCTTTAACCTGTAGGCATTAGAAAACCATTCAAAGTTTCTGAGCAGAGAAGTGGAGCCATCAAAATTGTGCTTCAGAAAGATGAATCCAGAGTTAGTGTTTAGGACAGATTTGGAAGGAGAGAAGCAATCAATCTTTCAAAAACATTTAATAAGAACTTACTATGCTCCAGGCACTGTGCTAGGCAATGTGGGTACAAATATTGTTTATTAAGCCCTAATATGTGCCAGAAACTGGCATATTGTAAATATAATGAATGAAATAAGCCCTTCTTGCAAGGAGATTGCATTATAATGAGGAGCTAACAAGTATGTGTATGTATGTATAGATGTGTATATATGTGTGTGTATATATATAGAGAGAGAGAGAGAGGGAGGGAATTCATATAAAGTTTAAAAATACTCACACATACAAAGTAGTGGAATACAAGGTAGTTTCAGAGGGAGGGCAGGCATTTCCATTTGAGGAGATCAAGAAAGACTTCATCCAAAAGACAGTGTTTGGGTTGTATCTTAAAGGAAGAGGGAGATTCTGTGAGGCAAAGGTAAGAAGAGACTACATTCAAGGCATGGAGCCTTCTCAATGCAAAGACATGGCAATGAGAGATGGAGGATGGTGCACGAAGAATTTAGAGAAGACTAGTATGACTGTGTCACAGAATGCAAGAGGGGAAGCAATGTCCAAGGTTGGGAAAGAGTTTCAAAGCCAAACAGAGTAACTTGTTGGCACAGTTGTAGGCTAGCATCAGACTCGAAATCAGGGACACCTGGGTTTATCTCCTGCCTCAGACACTTACTAGCTGCCTGAGTGTCAGAAATTCACTTCACCTCTCCTGGCCTCACTAGCATCATCTGTAAAATAGGAATATTTAATAGCACCTACCTCCCAGGTTTGTTATGAGATTCAAATGAGATAAATATTTGTAAAACACTTTGTAACTCTTAATGTGCTTTATAAAGGCTATTATTTATCACTATTATTACTGCAAAAGGATATAAATTCCCTTTGTCCTTTCCAGGTTAATTGCTGGGATTAGTACATACATACTTACTTAAAAAAAAAAAACTAAATTCTTTTCATCAGACAAAGATTTCTTTGTTTTAATTCACTGGCTTAATTTACTATGATCAAATGAGGTCTTATTTGTAAAGCCCTTAGCACACAGTAAGAGCTAAATAAATGCATGTTCCTCCTTCTTTCTCTGCCTCTTCAATAAATTGATCTGCCTTTTTGTTCTTGATTCTGGGACACAACAAACCTAGAATGGATTATTAACTTTGTTTTTCCTCTTTAAAAAGGCCAAAATCACATATTGCCATTTCCATTCCACAGAGTGTCCCCCTAGATTTTATGGCTTGGACTGTGCTCACCCTTGTGATTGCAGAAATGGAGCCAAGTGTGATGCTGAGAATGGCACATGCATCTGTCCTCCAGGTTACCATGGCAGCCAGTGTGAAAAAGGTAGAGCCTGAGTGTATTTGAGTATTTACCAACCAGTCAGTCAAGAAACATTAAGTGCTCGCCTTGCATCAAGCACTGTGTTAGACACTGGGAATGCAAAAAGCAAGAATATAAATGATCCCTGACCTCAAGGAAACTACATTCTATTGGTGGGAGAAATGTGTTTATATAAATATATTTAATATATAATATATTTAATATTAATATAATATAAATATTTAATATGCATATATATCGTGTATGTTTGTTTATGTATATATTTAACATAATATAAAATTTTCATATTATATTTATATAACATTGTTAATAATGTTAACTATATTTAATAATTAATAATATGTAATAAAATAGAAATATAAGAAATTTAAATAGTAAGTTTATTTAATATATAAATGTATTTGAAATGAATAAATAAAATACATACATTTGAAATAAAAACAAGGCAGTTACATATGAAATAATTAGGAAGGGAGGACACTAGCAGCTGGAAGATAAGGAAAAAAATTGATGTAGAAGGTGGTGCTTAAACTATACATTAAAGAAGAGAAGGATTCTATGATGGGGAAGTAAGGTAGGGAGAAGTACCTTCCAGGTCTAGGAGATGACCTATGAACAAAATACGTTAATTTATATGTGAAAGTTAGGTTTATTCATTAAATCTCTTCCTCTGAGAATGAAAACAAAAACTTAAAGGACAAATATGCATGTAATGGTTTTGTATTTGCATGTACATGTATATGTGTGCCTATATACATACATGCAAATATATGCACGTACATGTTGTATATGTATGCTTTGGAATCATGGCCTTGGCTCATGTATTATATTATATTTTGTTAATAATAATCAATTATTAAATATAGTTAACATTATTAATATTATGTAAATATAATGTTAAATTATATATCAAAAATACATACATATACATTCCTACAAATAAACATGCATCAAATATACATATTAGACATTTATATCACATTAAATACATATTAAAGATGCTTATTAAACACATGTCTCCCGCCAATAGAATGTAAGCTCCTTGAGGTCAGGGATTGTTTATATTTTTGCTTTTCGCACTCCCAAGGGTTGGAGTCCAGTGTGGTTTGAGGGATAGAGGCTTTGGGTGTAGATCTTGCTCTTGATACACACACTAGCCATGTGTCTCTAAGAAAATCATTTAATCCCTCAGTGCCCCAAGAAATTCTTTAATAAAAGTGGGAGGGGGCAGGTAGGTGGCACTATAGCAGATAGAACACTGGCCCTCAGCTCAAGAGGACCCGAGTTCAAATCCTTCCTCAGATACTTACTAGTAGTATGAACCTGAGCAAATGACTTAACCCTGATTGCCTCAAAAAAAAAGGAAGCAAAACAGAGGAGTTTCAACTCTGTATTGGTAAAATTGGCAATTCCAATACCAGGAATTCTCACATGTTGAAATCACGAGTCTAAGACAAAAAAGAAAAAGTCTTCAGAAATGCTCTTACAGGAAAAACCTTCTCTTTCTCTGCCATTGGTAGGGTGCCCTTCTGGAACATTTGGAGACAGGTGCCAACAGCGTTGTAACTGTGATGGAGAAGTACCCTGCCATCCTGTCACTGGGAAATGTCTTTGTTCCCCTGGAAGAACAGGAGACAGATGTGATGTTGGTATGGTTAAGAGGCACTTTTTGTATGGTTCCATTCACATGAGGTGGTATTTGGCCCTCTCACCAGGAGGAAAAGTGGAGAGCTGCCAGATGTTTTCATGGCCAATGAAACATTGATATTCAGGCCAATGCCACCATGATAAGAGTACCTCAAATATCTCCAAGTCTTGGTTCACTGAATTGTGGGGTCCTTCCAGAACCCCCTTGCATAGGTGCCCCAAAACAGAGCCTGGAAATGTTGGCATTATGTTGTCAACACAGGGGTATGATGACAAAGAGCCTTTCTTACAGACCTGAAAATGTCATAGAATAATGAACTATTATTATTCTCATTGTCATTGGGACAGGGTGGCCAGAAGTCACAGGGTCAGTTTCCTTGACACTGACTCAGTAACAAGCCTATTTTTAACCCTTAGATGACAGCAGTGTGGTACCATGCAAAGAACACTGAGTTTGAACTCAGAGGATGTGGGTTCAAATTCCTGCTTTGCCACTTATCTCCTATTTGACCTTAAACAAATCACTTCAACTTTTTAAGCCTCTGTTTCCTCTTATATAAAAAAATGAGGCATTTGGACTAGATAGCCTTTAAGGCCCTTTCTAGCTCTAAACTTATGTATGATACAGAGAGATGACCTAAAGACAGATACTTTTCCCTTAGAATGCAAACTTCCTTTTTGCCTATATCCTCAGAGCCTAGACCAGAGTATTAGGTCTCTAATAAATGTTTGCTGATTGATTGATTAATAAAGTATTGGGTCCCTTCCTTTGGTCCCAGGTCCAGATGCTCTTCAGAATTTGTAGGATTCTAGTACTTTTCTTTCCTCTTATTTTCTCCTTTCCATATAGTATGAAGATACATTAATGAAAAGAAATAGCCACAATGCTAAAGGCTGATGTCTGTATGGCCTTATCTTAATACCTGAGATGGAGTAGCAGGGTGACATGCATACAGAGTCAACCTCAGAGCCAAGAAGACCTTGGTTCAATTCCAGCCTCTAACACATAAGGGCTACGTGACCCTGGGCAAATCACCTAACTTCTCAATGGCCCCAGAAGAGTGTCTGACTCTCTAACTTGCAGAGAAGGTACCAATCTCTATTGAGTAGGTTGAGTTGCCTTTTGGGGAATCCCCTATAATAATGGAATCACAGGTCCAGTACCATCTCATATCATTTTGATATCACAAATATGAAGTAAAGTGACAAGACATAGAATCATAAATCTAGAGTAGAAAGGAACCTCAGAGACCATCTAGGCCAACCCTTTCATTGTACAGAGGGAGGTTAAGTGACCACTGGTAGTAAGTGTCCAAGATAAGACTTGAATCCAGATCAACAGGTCACCATCGACTATTAGACATTCTGGGTGTTCTAGATTGGAGGGCTGAGAGAAGCTTGCTATATCTAAACTTGGTTTTAGTCAAGCAAAGAAATTGACTGAGATTCTGCTTCCAAGAAAATTGGTCTGCCAACCAGCTTCCTATCTCATTATAAGAATGATCATAGGGTCAATGGTACTGGCAGCCGTTCTGCCCATCCATGCCAGAATGAGTAGTCTCCTCTGGCTCCCACATTCTAATCAGTGTTCTTAACTTTTCTTCATTCCTTCCAAATTAGGACACAGACCAGCTTCTCCTCTCAGCTGCCCATGGGGTAGGACTAAGTCCAGAGTCTGTGGAGTTTGAGAGAAGGGGATGCCTGAACTTTGTCATATCCTCCAGGTTCTAAACATAATCACATTAAAGTCTCCAAGTCTTTCTTCATGATATCCAAGGCCAGCATGGACTCAGTGTGAATACCTCCTTACAGTCAGAGTTTGCCCAAAGTCTAATGGACCACCTCAGGGGGAAGTAGGTTCCCCTTCACTAAAGGCCATCCAGAAAAGTTTAGATGGTGATCACTTGTTGGATATATTGTAAATCAGTTTCTTTGGGGAGCAAGCATTGCTCCTTATGGTCCCCCAAATCCCTTCCCTAACCCTAAAATTCAGTGATTCAATGAAATAATTATTCTGAGTCAGAGACCTTACAAATCATGAGACTTACTCAAGTACCAGACAAGGGAAAAGGAATGGTTTTCTCTTGTCTAATCCTATAGTTTTGAAATAGGTGCTAGGAAACAGAGAGGTTGTGTGCTTCAGTGGAAAGTCAGAACCCTCCAGACTCCCTCCAAAGTTAAACCTCCTAACTCCCTGGTCCCTCGAAGAGTTTGCAAGCAAGAGACCTTGGAAGCCAAGTGTCCCGTACTGTCGAATAATGAGGAAGCCCCTTGCTCACTGGGGGCACCCTGGTCCCTCGAAGAGTTTGCAAGCAAGAGACCTCGGAAGCCAAGTGTCCCGTACTGTCGAATGACGAGGAAGCCCCTTGCTCACTGGGGGCACCCTGGTCCGCACAGACTTGTTACAAGGCCTGGTTTGTTTGCATTTTTATTTTCAGTTAGGCTCGGTTCATCTGTGATATTAACTGTGAGCAGCTGTGACTGTGCAGGAGCTATAAAGATAAAAGACCTCATTTTAATTTGAACCCTGGTAAAGGATCCATTAAATGGCCATAATGTTAATTCAAAAAAGAATATAATGAGTTTTTATTGGACTATTTTCCCCTACTTGGTAAATGAACATTTGCAGGCTTTCAAACAGATGTCTTAAATACATGTTGTTATTAACATGAAAATGTGGTATTCCAGAAATTAAAATCAGGTTCTGGATTGTAGAGGAGAGATCTTGCCTTGTAACATTAAAAAAAAAATATGGGAAAGTCTAAGGTCCCAGACCTAGCTGAAAAATTCCCTTCTTCCTTCCTCCCTCCCCCTTCCTCTTCTCCAACCCCCTCCTCCACAGCAGGGGTGGGTGTGTTGGCTTGAATTTGAAATGACACAGAAAAATATTTGGTATTTATTCAATGGTTGATGTGGTTTAAAGAAAAGACTCCTGCCATTGACCAAAGTTCCAGAGCAGCCTTTATAGGGCCTATGGCCCTCCTTACTCCCCAAGATTATGTCTTCAATTGGGAAAGGCTTAATGTGACTGTCTGATTACTTTGGGAACAGTAGTGCCAGGGACCAGTTAGGCACTCTTTCACCAGCTCATGTTGCACAAAAGGGCCGCTCCACAGATGTTTCTTGAATCAATAGAATGTGGTGGACAGAGTCCTTGATATTTAGTCCAACACCTCGGTTCAAATCCTACCTTCTTCATTTTCCATGTAAGCTTCTTCTCATCATTTGTCTTCTGGCCTCAGTCTCTTCATCCACGAAAATGAAAGGATTGGACTAGATGACCAATTTTAGATCCATGACCATGGTATCATACATCCTATCTTCAAATCTATGCACCCATGATCCTACACATTTCTGGGATCCTGTTGACATGGTGTTTCTTAATATAACTACCATGTTTATGGGGTCACAAGGGAGAACACCCAATCCAACTGTACCAGATGTTGAAGTAACTCTCAGGGTCACAAAGACAAAAACAATTACTAAACTTTCCCTGACTCAAAGAAGTTCCATTTTCCAAGGTCATAGTAGTTCATATTAAGACACAAGAAATAGCTGATAAGTTGGATTACTGACCAGCATTCCAATAGTCACTACCTGCTTGGGGGTTCTTGAAAGGAGGCCCCCAGAATGTACGGAAGTGGACTTCTGTGGGTCTCTTGGCAAACTTGCATGTTGCATAATGGAAAGAACTCTGGCCTCATTGGATTCCTAGGTAGGAGTCTAGGGAACCATGGCCAGCTCATTTAAACCCTCTGGAACTAAGTGACCTTCTTTGTAAAATAAGACGGTTGCCCTAGATGGTTTTTTAAGGCTATTCCAGTGCCAAATGCCACTAATAACTTCTTCATCTTTGCCTGACACCCACACCCAAGTCTTAGCCATCTTTCCATTCTTTCCACCTCAAATTGATAATCATACATGTTCTACTCACTTTGAATGTCTGTTCAGATAGGGCAGATGCCTTGCTACCTACATCCTCCAAGACCTAGCACTTTAGATGAAATATGATTTTCATAGTGATCGTAATAATTGAGGCTAGTATTTGTGTAATGCTTTGAAGTTTACAAAACACTTTAGGTAATTATATCATTACATCTACACAGCAAACTGGGGAGGTAGGTACTATCATTTTTCCTGTTTTCTACAGAAAAGGAAACTTACACAGATTGATAATGAAATTTCTAGTGACTGCTGACAGATTAATTTGGATACCATAACAGCATTGCAGAAATGAACTTATCAGTTTTCACAGAGATCTTGTTTTCAGAACCAAGTCCATTTCATAAAATGTATTATGCACAATGAATAACTATTCACTAAACTGAAGTTAAATGCCTTAATCATAAGATTAATAAATATCTGAGGTTGAATTTGAACTCAGGGCTTCCTTTCTCCAGATCCGGCTCTAAACCCACCATGCCACCTAGCTGCCTCAGGCTAGAGAAGCTAGAACATTTTTCTCTGTTCAATAAGAGGAAATGCAGAAGTCATAAATACAAAGTCTTATACTTGGGTCCAAAATAATTGACTTCAGGACTATAAAATGTGAGAAGAATGGTCAGCCAGCAGTTTATCTGAAAGAGGTCAGGGGTGGGGGTGGGGGGCATAGTGGACCCCAAGCTCACCATGAGTCAGTAATGGGAAGGGTAGTCAACAAAAAGCTGATGTGATCTTGAGTCATGTTAAGAGAGGTAGAGTCTGATCTAAAGGAAGCGATCTTCCCTCTGGACGCTGCCCCGTCAGACCCCAACCAGCACACTGAGTTTGGTTCTGGGCACCGAAGTTAAGGTAGGACACAGATGAATTGGAGAGTGTCTGGAGAAGAGCAATCAGGCTGATGAAGGGCCCTGGAGCCTCTATCCAAGAAGATCAGTTGAAGGAACTGAGAATGACTCTACTGGAGAAGAGAAGAGTCAGTGGGAACAAGAGAACTGTGTTCAGTTAAGGATTGTTCTACAGAGGTAGATGGATCCCTAGAAGGCATAATCAGACCCGATATGAGAAAAATACAAGAGGTAAATTAAGGCAAAATGGTCGGAAAAACTTGCTAGCCGTGATTTCTCAATCAAGAGCAGAATGGGTGACTTTATAAGCAATTGCCTCCTTCCCCTAACTGGAGGTCTTTCAGCAAAGGAAGGATGCTTCCTTTCTGGGTGTGGTAGGCCAGGGGTTGCTCTTGGCTGGAAAGCTGCCAATGTACCTTTAAGATCCCAGAGCCCCAGACCGCAAAGTTTGGTTAGTAAGGCAGCCCCCTCTTTGCTTCTTGTGGGTTAGGAATCTTGCCCATCTCCACAACACTGGGAAACCAAACCTGTCAATGTACTGCTTAGGTATTACCACCACAGCCAGAGCCACAGGGAACCATTCCTTCAGCTGGGGCAAACTCCCCAGGCTGTGGGGAAATAGAGGGGCCTCCTTTATTGTTGTTCCTCCCATTGACCCAGTGCCTGGTGTCTTGTATCCTATATCTGATAGTCAAACATGTAATTCAGTCCATTTCAAATAACTTTGTAAAAACTCAGTTGGACCACATGAAAAGCCTAGGAGTCTAGTGGAGGGAATGTGTCTGACAAGCTAACCTTTGTGGGGATCTGTGGGTTCCTAGAAAAATTTAAGGGCAAAGTTAAACCATGGGCTGTTTGATTCCTCACCCATGGATTTTAGCACTTCAAGGATCTGTGATTTCTCCAGGCATGGGGACTCCTTCCACCAAATTCTCTTGATCACGGTAGATAGTGTTTGAGAGCAGCTTTGGGCAGAGATTCATTGTGGGGCCTTGGCTAGGCTGGTCCTCAGAGAACTCCCATATGGTCTGTCTGTCCATCTCCAGGACTGTCCTAAAGGTGTTCCAGCTCAGGCTATCCACAGGTGAAGTCTTTTACCTCCAGAGTCACCTTCACATCATGATGAAAAAGCCAGAGGTGACCAGGATCATAGCTAGAAGGCACCCTGGAGGTCATTTTGTCCAGTGCTCATTTTACCAATGAACAAACTGAGGGTGAAGGTCACAGAGGGCAAGAGAAAGAATTCAAACCCAGGTCTTCTGATTCTAAATCCCACACCAGTGGAAATCTGGAAAATAACCACTATCTTGTGTTATCATGTCAAAGCACCCAATGTCTTCCTCCAAGGCCCAGGCTAGGTGCTATATCCTGCCTGTTAATCTCCTATGCCCACTGTGGCCACCTCATCAGCCAAGCATTTTCCCTCCTTCCTCTGCTTTTCTGAGAGCATCATGGATCTATTCAAAATTTCCATTCCTTCATACTATATACTATACTCATCTCCTGTATCAAGAGGCATCATGGGGTAGTGAATCTCTAGCTGGCCTCAGAGGCAAAGGGCAAGTTCTCTCATGCAGACTGCATGACCCTGGGCAAGTCATTTACCCCATTCAGTGTTCTGGACCCCTGATGTCTAAAATCAATCTAGACTAAATAGATATGGGACCCACTAACCTGTAGCTGAGGCTGCCTCTGGGCTGCACATTGACTAAGCTTTTAAATGTAATATTATCTGTTTTATTACACATTCATGTATTTTGTCAAATATTCGCAAATTATGTTTTAATCTGGTTCAGCGGTGCTCAGGAATGTCAGAGGCCACACAGAGGTGGCCTCAACAATTCTCTGAGATCAGAAGTAGCAGAGAAGGGGCATTGGTTGAAGGAGTGTCTTCATGGGGCCTCTTTGTGACACCAGATCAAATCTCTATGTCTCTCACTCTTTCTTCCACCTTCCTTCCAACCCCAGCTAGGTATTTTCTCTCTCCTCCATTCAAATTAACTTTATTTTCTTCTCTGTGTGCACACCATTCGGGAGCGGGGGGAGGGGGAGATGATTTCATTTTACATAGCATTGCATCAGACCTGTGATTTCATTACTGCAGAGAACTCTCAGATAAGGAAATTCCCTCTATCAATATAGATCAACACTGTTTCTTAAGAGCTGTCTGAAGAAAGCAGGCTAGGTGACACATTGGTTTGAGCAGTGGTCCTGGAGTCAGGAGGACCTGATTTCAAATCCAACCTCAGATGCTTACTGGCTATGTGACTCTGGGCAAATCACTTAACCTCAATTGGAAATTCAGGTTGCCACCTCTGAGACCTACTGGTGATAGGATCGTGGCAAAATCCCATCACCTTTCACTATGCTGAGCAGCTCTCTAAGATGATAAAATTCATAGAAAGTACCAGCCTACTTTGGTACGGTGAGATTTCTCACTCAAGACCTACCTCTGGTAATGTAACCTAGGTCCAATCTGTATCCCTTAAATCTTCTATATACTTATACATATAAATGTGGTCTCCACAGCAGAGTGTAAGCTTCTTGAGGACTTCATCTTCATCCTTCCATTTCCTAGTACAGAGCCTCCAACATAAGAGGGTTTTATTAAATGCTTATTAATTGGTCATTTGACAATTGCCCAGTTTTCCAAACCTCCTCCACATGACTTTTCTGCTGTGATAGTCAGGAACATCTAAGTAAGTTTCCTTAAAATAAAAGCTGTTCTCCTGTCTTCTCCTTCCCTCCTTTTCCTCCTGATCTCCTGGATTTTCTTAGCCCCTTCTCTTTTTCCAGAAAACTAATCCTTTTCATTATATAACATTCCAGGGCAGGAAGAAGATACCACATGGCTAACCGGCTGACTTTATGAGTCTATCATTATCTTACTGAGAGCCAAGAAGCAATAATAAAAATCAATGTGAATCCCAAAAAATATATCTTGTAAAGTCCTGCTCCATTTGTTTTCCCTTTTCACTTTACAGAATGCAGAGCAGATAGGTACGGGCCCAATTGCTCTCTGCAGTGCCAGTGCTCCCCAGGATCCCAATGCAACCCTCAGAATGGGAAATGTGCATGCCCCTTGCAGAGGACGGGACCAACCTGTGAAGAAAGAGATTCAGAGAAGAAACAGCAGCCCAGCATGAAGGTTCTTTAACTCATCCTAAGCCATAAAAACAATCTAACCCACAACGGCTACCAGTCTCTCCCAGTGGGGGGGAAAGTATGGAACCCAGACTCTGGGAACTTGTCCTTATCTTGACTTTCTGATGCTACACACACACACACACACACACACACACACACACACACACACACACATTCCTTTTCTTCCCTCCCCTAATTCAACCTCTCAAATTCCTACAGAATATAATCCAGAATATGTTTTTCCAAGTGCCCAATACTAGCAACATCAACTAATAAATGAACTTTATGTGTGTATTTATATATATAGTGTGTGTATACATATATGTATGTGTGTATACACACATATATAATATATATGTATGTGTGTATACACACATATATTATATACATATATATATATATATGTATGTATGTATGTTTACAAACATAATTTAAATTTGGAAATAGGTTCCTTTAGTTAGTCTGGGGACTCTGCTTCCTTGTTAACATTTTTCTGACTATTATATTCATCTCTTGGCCTGTCTTTTGTGGGGGGAGCTGAGTGTTTATCCTTCTGCAGAATGGACCAGAAAGATGGCATGAACATTTGCTAGGAACCATCCAAATATCTAGTGGTAGTTTAATCATAATTAGCAAGCAGAAGGGAAATAGGTCATGGATAGAAGGAATTTTAGAGGTCATTTGTGCCAATCACCTTTTTTTGCAGATGAGGAAACTCACTCCCAGAGAGTTTAAATGACTTGCTTTATAGTAGAAGTGTGATAAGTAGAAGAGCCAGGATTGCTTGATTGGAAAAAAAAATGGTGCTATGAACTGAGCATGATTTGGGGATGTCCTTTGTTTTCATTTCTCTCCTTTGGGGAAGTTGTTCTTGTTTTTGCTTTTAATTTGATGAAGGTGTTTGCCCCTAGCTCTATTGTTGACCTTGTGGGATTTACACTATGCTATGATGCACAGTTATATAGGGTGAATCTAATGGGCCTCTCAGATAACATGAATAACTTTGTTAGGCCAGTGTCTAAGAGGTGATATTGACACTTACAATGACCTTTTGTTTATTAAAAATGTTTAGATAACATTCATTGTTGTCATAGCCCTTAACATAAAACAAACCCCAAAGACCTTTTTTTCTTCTCCATAACATTATGGAGAAAGATAGGGAAGAAAGGAGAGAGAGAAGAGAAAAGAAAAGAAG
>CM053580.1:24619932-24637984 GCA_028627135.1 Pseudochirops cupreus
ACACACACACACTCACACACATACACACACACGCACACGCTCACACACACACACTCACACACACACACACACACACTCACACACACACAAATATACATATAAAACAAGTATTACTCAAGGTATTTGGATTTGATTAAGTCATTTCTTCTATATCAGTATTTCAAGGTTATCATTTTCATCTTATTCGGCTCCTTAGAATGTGCACAGCAAATATCAACCTGAATAAAGGGATGTGAAGGAAATGATTTAATTTAGTTCAATTGGACAAATATCTATTAAGTGTCAATTATCTGACAAGTAGTCAGACATAGGAATGGATCAAGTGCTGGGCTTGGGATTCTGGTTGTTCAGTCATTTTTCATCTATGTCCAACTCTTCATGACCCCGTTTGGGTTTTCTTGGCAAAGATTCTGAAGTGGTTTGCCATTTCCTTCTCCAACTCATTTTGCAGATGAGAAAACTGAGGCAAAGAGGGTTAAATGACTCACCCAAAGTCACACAGCTACTAAGTGTCTGAGGCCAGATTTGGCCTCAGGTCTTCCTGACTCCAGATTCTACCTGCTGGGCCACTTACCCCAATTCTGCCTTTGACTACTACTAGTTGTGTGACTATGCCTTGAGCAGCTCTCTAGGGCTTACTGACTAGGTTAAGACAGGTTGCAATTTGTGTTGGTGAAGGGAATTCCCATATTGAGAACTCCCCACAGTGAAAAAAATCCCAGATCCTCACTGTTTGCTCAAGGTACTGCCCCACACTCAAGTAACAGAAAGACAAAAATGAAATAGTTACTGCCTTCCAAGTGGTTATAGTCTACTGGAGTGTAACTGATGTGTAACTATGTGGAATATATATGTATGTATGCATCATTATTCCATTTTGGCCTTTTCTTTGGAATAGGTCCATAGCTCATTTGGTCCACAGACAAAACAATGTCTTTAGTGCCATGTTGGCAAAGGGATTTCAGGGTAAGGAGCCATGGAGGTGGAGAGAAGGGAGAAATCCCTTTTCTCCCATCACATGTCCATATCCCTCATTCTGTTCTAATATAGCACTGATATGTTGGATGTTCACAAAGTATTCTTGCAAGGTGCTTCATAACAAAATGATTATATTGCAAGACAAGTAATTATTCCCAGAATTTATGTGATGATGTATTTCTGTTTTTCTACTTAATCTACTAAACATATTAAACAGTCATTTTCTCATGCAAGTAATATAAAATGTCTGGTGGCTTGTTTGTGTTGACCTATCCTTGGCTTAGCTGAGCCTTACCTGCCTCCTGCCTTCCTATATGTTACTTCAAATAACACAGCAATTCCCTGAATATACATGGTCTACCAACATACCAGTGAGTTAATGATGAGTTTCTAGTACTTGAAGGACTTTTCCCATTCAAAAGACACGTACACATCAGCACATTCTTCATCTAGGGCTAGAAAGACAGTACTTTTGGACCAAGTTTATTTACAAATTCCTATCTTATAGATACTCCTGTTTCTTAGTTTATTGTTTCCTATGGATACTCCAAAACTAGAGTATCTTTCTTAAGTCAGAGCTTCTGAAAATCCCAGCAGCAACATCAGTTGATCTCTTAAAAGACACTCAGTTTCATTTTAGGACAAAGTTTTTCATGGAACTTTAGTCTGCAATTTATATGTATACTATAAACCTAGTAAATAATTGTGTATTTATATTTAAACCAATTAGCATAATTGGGAGATGTGACATAAATGGTGCTCTTCTAAAATGAAACTGAAGTAGGAATTGTGATTACATGCTGGCAAATGAGGATGGCATATTTTCATTAAAATTAATATATAACTTGAGGCTATAATTGCTTATTTAAATGCCTAAGTAATATCAAAGATTAAGGATACCCATAGAATGCTTAACAGCAGGCTAGAATCCTCTCTTCTTTTTGAGATTAATAAAAAAAAATATCCAACTCTGGGTCCTTTTCTAATTAAATCTTATGGATTTCAATGTAACTACAGTTGTTAATTGATTGTTAATACATTACACATTGTTTCAGGAGCCTACTTTCAAGTAGTAAAGAGAGAATTGGATGCAGAGTCTGGAGAATTGTTTTTTTTGTTCCAGCTGCTTATTCTCACTGGCCGCATGGCCCTGGGGAGGTGATTTGGTCCCCTTGAAATTTCAGTTTTCCCATCCATAAAATAGAATTGATATTTCACTATCTATCTGGGATGACTGCAATAATTAAAATGCATTGTAAAGTTTAAAATTCTCTACAAATGACATATCATCCTCATCATCTTTACCAATTGGCATGGCTCCACAGCCCCTTTGAAAATGACATCATTTGTATAGGTTTGCTCACATCACTGCTTGTGAGTCCCTTCTGTCTAATCATCCATTTCCTGTGGATCAATGTTCTCGCTTACAACAGTATTTCCTTAGACTATTGATATAAGCAAGCTAAGATAAAAATGTCTTTGAAAACAAACCTCACAAATTATTTCAAACAGATACACACGTACTTGGTATTCATATATAGAAAAAAAAATCATTCCATTTATTTACAAACATGCCTTATTCAAAGTAAATTTGTTATATCAGGTTTTTAATTTGTTGAATTACTAAGAGGGGAGAAAATGTTTTAGGTAACCTAAAACCCATCCTTTTGAGCAATTTTTAAGCTGGAATGCAACTATGCATAGCTTTACTACAGATGATATTGCCAATAACCATACAAAAAGGAAGGGAGTAATGGATGATGGGTTGAGATTCATGGGGTTCTTTAGAGCCATGAATTCTAGTAGTAGAAAGAGGCCTTAGAGATGATCTTCTCCAACTCTCTCATTTTACAGATTAACAGACTGAGGTCCGGAAAGACTAATTGACCTGTGTGCTAGCTGAATAGCAGCAGAACCAAGAGAAAGACTCGGCTTCCTGACTCACAGTGCTGTTCAGCACCCCATCGCCTCTCCTTGGCATGAGAAAAGTGTTCTTTTCTGGAAGGTGCAGGCCTGTGGGAGAATGGCCAAAAACAAGGGAGAGGACTTATACTTTAGAAGGTATTATATGTGTTTCAAGGACTACAAGGGACAAAGTAACTCCCAGGGACAGGGGGTGTGGTCTCCCACTGTAGTTGAGCTCCTAGTATATCTCAAAATTTTCCCCATCTGGACCCTTTCTCACAAAAGAAGTTTTCAGTTTTTAGATAAGAGGATATTTTGTTTTGCTTCATCTTGCTTTCCATTCAACTAAGCAAACACATATTAAATGCCAACCATAGAGCAGGTACTGTCCTAGGTGCTAGGGATTCAAAAACAAAAAATAAGTTACCTTTGACCTGAAGGAGTGTACATTTCACTGGAGGGATATAACATATGCAGAAGTATGTAAAACAACCTATATACAAGCCATGGCATACCTCTTTTCCATCTTTGGTAAGGCCATACCAGCACTATCAGGACAAGTAAGTTATTGAACCTAATTGCATGCCATTGAGCACAGGTGTAAAGAATAAAAGTCTTAATTGCATCCTGCTCATGGAACGGCCTTGCCTTCCTTCCAGGGAAAACAATCTAAATGTGTAAAGTGTTCCATTTTTCCGTGTTCTAAGCTTTTCTTTAAACATCTGAGATTTTAGCCTATAAGCTTTTACAGTATTTTAGCTAAATATCATTTTGATTAGCAACAGATTTCCATTTTTCTTGATACTGATTAGCACAGTGGCATAGCTTTCCAGCCACACATGCATAGTACTCACATTTTTTTTTAATTCCCTATTAAGGTACCAAGGAAGCCACAGTGGTCGCTTAATAAGGAGCTTTAGCCAACATTAGCTTTTGATCTCATTTTGCCATCCATGTGAATGGATTGATGGGAGACCAAAATTAATGCTCCTAGTTACTGTATGGCTGATTAGCCAAAGGGATTTTCTCTTTACCAATTCATCCAGTGAAGCAAAAATCTAAAAATTCTGATGAAAACTTAAGCAATATCCGTGATGTAAGAATGTCCTCATCCATGCTTCAATCTTTCAGTCATTACCTGTAAAAATACCTTCTTACCCATAAGTTTTAAGGCAGCCATTTATAATGCCCCCAAAGTCATCTGAAACTTTGCCTAACATTGTAATTCTATTCACACAATGTTTGTGTTATTAAAAAAATACTGGTGCTAATTTCTAATGAACATTTTAAACATATGCTGACTTTGTGCCTATTCATAACTGTGAGGGGTCATAAATTTCTATAATTTAGAGTTATAGGTAACAATAATGTTATATCATCTGCACATGGAAAAGAAATGTTAGAGATGGAGGGAAATCACTTTAGGTATATGAGGGCTTTACTAAACAAACCAGTCCTAGGTTTTTATCTAAAGAACTTGATCAGTACAAGACCAAAAACTGGAACATATTTGTTTCTCCGTTTGGACTGTTTGGTAATCTTAGATTTAGAACTGGGGGCAGCTCAGAAGCATGAAGCAGAAACTCTACATTTTACAGATGAAGAAATGTGAACCAAAGGATTCATCCAAGGTCATACAGAAGCAAAGGTGGGATTTGAATCCTAACTTCTCCGAGTCTAGAACCAATACAGTTTCCACTACACCACACTGATGGTCAGCTAGAAAAGTTTTCTCTTTCCCTCCACTTCCTAAGTGTTCCACGCCCACCACCCCAATATCATAATTATCTTTTTGTTGTGCTCATTTGAATTCACCAAAATTGTCCCATTTCTGTTGTTGTTGTCCCATCTTTTTTCAGTCATGTCCGACTCTCCATGACCCCATTTGGGATTTTCTTGGCAAGAATACTATAACGGTTTGCCATTTCCTTCTCATTTTACAGATGAGGAACTGAGACAAAAAGTGTTAAGTGACTTGCCCAGGGTCACACAGCTAGTAAGTGTCTGAGGTCAGATTTGAACTCGTGAAGATGAGTCTTCCTGACCGCAGGCCTGGGGCTCTGTCCACTGAGCCACCCAGTTGCCCTGTATCTCAGCTTATAACAGAAGTTGCAGGGCTGCAAATCACCTTAGAGATCATATGAGTCAGTCCTCTCATTTTACAGATAAAGACACTTGGGTTCAGAGTAGTTCCATGATTTGCTTAAGGTCATGCTTTCAGAGCTGGCCCAAGAATCCACATCTCTTGCTTCTCCTCAAACGATCTTGTCTCTGTGACTCTTTAGCCACAATGGACCAGAATAAGACAGAACCTCTCATCTACCTTATGATCCATCTTTATTCTGAAGAGCACAAAGTCTAACATGAAGATTAATTCAGTACACAGAGAATCTTGGAATACTCAAAGAGATGTGTGATCTCATTGAATAGACATTCCCTCCCATGCCACTGATCATAACCATCCCTGCCTGCCCATCCTGATTGAGTCATGTGTAGACTGTCATAAGCTCTTCTTGGAAGTTCCATTTTATGTGCTGGAGGCCTTCAGGCTTCCTCCTGATACATCGAGGGTGCAGGTAGAGGATTCTGACTGTGAGCTTGACACTGCTCATCATTGCTACGTGACCAGCCATCTTCTCTTCCCAGATCCTGCTTTTCTTTCCACCACCACCCCCAACACAAACACATCTAATCTTGTCCCTTCATTCTACCTTGTTTAATATCTCTCTTTGCTTGCATCGAACCTTCGTTATCTAGGGCTCAGCTAATGGTCGAGGGCACCTTTCTGGATCTTTCCCATTGAATCCTTCAGACCATCTAGGCTGACCTCTCCTGTGTAAAAAGCTAGGCAGCATTGTAGATAAAGTGCTAAACCTGATGTCAGTAAGGCCTGAATTCAAATCCTGCCTCAGATACTTTGTAGCTGTGTGACTATGTACAAATAAACTATATACAGGATAAGTTTTAAAAATAACTCACAGAGGGTAGGCACTAGGATTAAGATGGATTGAGAGAGATGTCATGTAGAGGTGGGATTTAAACTGGCAGGGAAAGATGAGGAAGGGAGGGATTCCAGGAATAGAGGGCAGCCAGAAATGACGCCTGGAGTTGGGAGATGGGGCATCTTACGAGAAGAACATAAGGAGGCCAGTGGCATTGCTCTGAAGAGTGGGGGGCAGGGGAGAGGTGTATATAAGATATAAGAAGACTGGAAAGGTGAGGGGTGAAGGGAGTGATCATGAAGGACCTTGAATGCCGCAAAGAGGATGTTATTATTGTTCATTTTTTTAAATTGTTGACTTTTAAAAAATATAATCCTAAAAGTAGACTTCTCATCCTTTCTGATACTCCTTAGGCCTCTGGTTTAACTTTCAAACACCTCCCTCCCCTTATGGCCGTCATCATTCTGAGCTTGCAGCGGCCAAATGAACATGTGTGGACAGGAGATGCCAAATAATGCAATTCTATTGAAAGGCACATGTAACTTTTCCCTGGCACGAGAGGATCCTGCTAGCCCACCATATACACTTAATTCAAAAAATGCAGCCTAAGGAAAATGCGGGAGCCATCTGCCAGGCAAAATAGCTATAAAAGGGAGAAATCACATTTTTAATGAATCCATCGAGAGTAGCTTGTGTTATTTTTTAATGTCAGGGCAAATAAACTCTGGTGCAGGGGCTGGGAGGGGATGCTGTACGCTTTTTAATTTATAGTCAGGTTGAGGCCAAATCCCAGTTTTACCTAATGAGAACCTTCCCCAAAGGGGGGTGATTAGACAGTACAAGCAGGCTTACTGGCCTTACCAGTCCAAAGAGTTGGCTCCAGTTTTAATGGAGCAGAATACAGCCTCAGCTATATTTTAACTCAGCATTTCTCTCTGTCCCCTTTCCATGAAAATCATTGCATGACTTGGCTGGCTACTCTGTCTTGTTTCGGAACATGCCCAGGGTGGGAGTAACAAAAGTTCTGGGCTTTGGGACTACAGTCAGGAAGGGTGTTGGAAAGACAGAAACACCTGTTCACTTTCTACCAAGCCATGCCTTGCGCCCGCTTCTCAGGAGGCCAGGTCTAGGGCAAGTCTTCCTTTCCACCAGTGTCCCTTTCTTTGTTTTGTCTATTTGTTTGGGTGTTTTTTGGTTGGTTTGCTTGGGTTTGGTTTGTTTTATGCCCAGAAAAACAAAGTCTTCTGTGTCTTCCCTGTGATCATATTGGTGGGAATGATTCGAGGTATGGAAATTCCCTCCACCAATGTAAATGAGCAGCTCATTATAGACTGAGAGCTGGATATGACTATTGGTTAGATGCCGTCTAGTCCAATTGAGACCAAGAAAAGTGAAGAGACTGACTTGCCCAAAGTGACAAAGGTGATAAATGATTTAACAAAGATTCCAAGTCAGGTCTTCTGACTCCAAACTCCTTCTACTGCATGACACATATAGTCTTATAGAGAGTTTCTTGGGTTTCTGAAAATGGTCATGGGTCACACAATTGGTAAGTATTACAGGCAAGACTTGAATCCAAGTTTTCCCAACTCTAGGACCAGCCCTCTATCTTCCATGTTGCTTCTCAAAATTAATAATAATAGTCCCTCTAAAATTTGATGTAAAGTAAATATATTCCACATTGATGAGGAAATGAAATAGAATATACTGTGGGGGTAAATCAAGATATTACCAATAATTAATTTTTATTAAGTAGTCATTATTTCATTTCTCCTCCCCCCTGCTAGTCCACTAGGCAGTAGTGTCCAACTCAAATGAAAATGGTCCATCAAACCATATATAAGGATCCCTACATAGTAACATTATATATGTTCTATTGTATTTTTGTTTACTTTGTTCAGTATTTCCCAATTACATTATAATCTGATTCAACCTGCCCTGCAGAGTATTGTATATGAGATGCCCTTGAGCTACATGTCTGACATTTCTGCCCTAGGGAACTGTCTGGAGTGGGAGATAAAACTCAGAGGCTCAGAGGCTAGTCTATTCCTACTTCTTTTATTAACAAGCTGAAATGACAACTCAACTGTTGGTCAGCTCAATCTCTCTGTCCTTTGATTGTGTCATCTACAAAGTAGGGATAATAATACCTGCCCTACCAGCCATAAAGAGGTTGTAATGTGATAACGTATATTAAATAATATTGATCTCAATCTCAACATGCCCAAATGAGAGCTCATTACCCCCAACCCACTTCTCTTTCTAATTTCTTGGTTTCTGTCCTGTACATCAACATTCTTTATCCAGGTTCTTGTCCACCTTATCCTGATCCCATATCCAATCAGTGGCCAAGTCTTATTAATTTATCTTCTACAAAATCATTCCCATCTATCACCTTTTTTCACATAGCCAACCCCTAGTTCAAGCCCTTTTCACCACTGGCCTGGACTATTCCAGTAGCCTCCTAATAGCTGCAAAATTGATATTCCTAAATCCCAGCCATCACAATGACATTAGGATGTCATATGGAAAAAAACAGCAAACAGACCAGTTTACCTGGCACAGGGAATGCATGAAAGAGAGTCATGTGACCAGACTGGAAATGTAGGCTCCAGTCAGGTTGTGAAATGTCAAAGGGGCAAGTAGGAACCACCAAGGCATTTAGTGTCATGGTCAGTCTATGCCTTTCTGGGCAGCCACATTCCTAATGACATGACTTCTGGGGTACAGGGGGTCTGCCTGCCTTGTCTCTTTCTACTCCAGTCCATCCTCCGCTCATCTACTAAAGCAGTCTTCCTAAAGCTCAGGTCGCCTATATCACCCCCTATTTAATCAATGCTAGTGGCTCCCTATAACTTCCAGGATCAAACATAAAACCCTCTGTTTGGTCTATAAAGCTTTTCACAGGTTTTAAAGAAATCAGCCCAACCTGGCCTCCCTGCCTTTCCTGTCCTCTTATACCTTATTCCCCTCCACATAGTCTGTGATCTAATGACACTGCGCTTGCTATTTCTGACCCAATGCACTCCATGTCCTGATTCTGGCTATTTTGACCAACTGTCCCCTATACCTAAAAATCTCTCCCTCCTCACCTCTGTCTCCTAGTATCCCTGACTTTCTTCAGGTCCCAGCTAAAATTTCACTCTCTAAGAGAAGCCTTTCCCAATCCTCCTTAACCTTACTGCCTTCCCTCCAGGGCTAAATCCAATTTATCTTGTCCAACTGTTGTTTATCCATGATTGTCTGCATGTCAGCTGCCCCTTCAGATTATGAGCTCATTGAGAGCAGGGACTGGTTTTTGCCTGGCATGTAGTAGGTGCCTAATAAATGTTTGTTCACATCACTTGGCCTGTTCGGTTGATTTGAATCTTTGGTCTTCTTTTTCCTAGAATATAATGCTATTCAAATTTTTTTTTTCAATACTAGGAGAGGAGCAAGGCTGGTAGTTCAATCATCATCACTCAGGAAGCAGTTTGACCTACAGGAGAGGGCAGTTTCTAAAGAAGGGTCTTTGTCCTGTAACTGGTGGAATTGCTGGTGGGAAATGACCCAGGGAAAATCGAGGAATGGGAGAGACGCTAAACTGTAGCCCTCTATGTCCTCTCATGCAGCCCTTTGACTAACTCCAAACTTTATAGAACAAATCTCCTTAATAAAAGGATTTATTCTTTAAAACTTGGCCTCAGTCAAAAGACTACTTGAGGACCTAGAAGGCCGCATGTGGTCTCCAGGCTTCAGGTTTCCCCAACCCTGGACTAGACCATGAGATCCAGGATATGTGGCTTGTGGACAGAAAGACTTAGCTGGAGTTGGAGGAAGACCTTTAAAGTTGCCATTGAGTCATATTAGCTGTGAGACCCTGGAAGAGTCAGGTTTCCTCTTTCAGCTTCCATGTTTTCCTCTATAAAATGGAGATTAAAATAGTACCTACCTTCCCAGAGTTGTTATGAGGATTAAATGAGATAGTACTTGTAAAAGTAATTTGCAAATCTTAAAATACTATTACTGCTAGCTATAATAATAATAAATATTAATTATCACCATCAACCAAAAAGGCATATATTAAGGACCTACTATACTGTGCTAGGCACTGTGTAAATACAAAATCAGAAATGAACAGTCCCTGCGTACAAGAAACCTGCATTTGTTGGAGAAGGGTACAACACACACACACACACACACACACACATAACTATTTACAAAATTAGATACAAAAGAATTAATCCAACAGCCTTGCTTTTACAGAAAAGGGAATGGAGACCCAGAAAGCTTATATGATTTGTCCCCAAATCACATAGTTAATAAATAATAAGTCCAATACCTGAACCTTGGTATCCTAAAACAGGTTTGGGGTTCTTTCCCCTATGCCATGTTGCTATAGGTGTGTATAGGCTAAGATGGCGACCCCTCCTCCCCTTAGTAGGTGGTTTTTATGAATTGTTGTGACCAAACATATTTATGTTCAGGGTCCAAACTTCTGGTGGTGATGGTCCCCTTTGGTCTCCACTAGGCTCACCCTCAGTCTATAGGCCTGGCCTGTGCTTGAGGTGTTTCAAGCTTGGTAAGAGCTATATAGTTTATGGACTACAATGAACCAGAGTTTTTGTTATATACCAGTGAGGCAATGAAGTTAAAAATGTAGTGGCTAAAAACTATTGTCCCTTTAGACACAGTGTTTAAACATAGCATTTGGTACTCATGGTAGGTAATTTCTTGACCAAGGACAACCCAATTGTAGGATATTTATGAACAAGGTGGATTCAAATAAGTTTCCTCTATCTATAGGTACCTTTAATGTGTGCTTCTAAAGGCTCCCTGGATCATATCTGCTTCTGATGTTGCACCGACTCTTTCAAATCTCTCAGTCAACATGAAAAGGAAAATTGCCATGATTTTGGATACTTGCCAGCTAGTTGAAAACTCCTTGGGACAATGGAAAGACCAATGTTTTATTTTGAAGATTAGTTCAATCTGAGATCTTGGCTTTTTGTTGACTCAGTCTAACTTCTTGGAAAGATACTTCTTCACCAGATAAAGACATTCATATACTCTCTTTAAAAAAAGCTTTTAATCTTTGTATTCCTGGGAAGACAAATTGAGTGGCCATTAGCAAGAGTCCAATCTTGCTTTCTTTTGTTTGGAGGTGTGTCTCCAGTGAAAAGAATTGAGTGAAGGTGAGCCAGCCCAAGCCTTGGTAACCATGACTACTCTGAGTCTAAGATTAAAAATGGTTTGTTTCTATTTTGAAAGATATAGTACAATTCCTTGATGTCTAGTTATGGACACCTTTGTTATCATGGGGTCTGTAGTTATGCCCGACTAGTCTGTTTACCTACTTATCTTCAAAGGATGGCTGTGCTTAATTAATACTTAAATATTAACCTTGAAGATGTGTCCTGACAAAAAGGCTGACTGAAGAATGGCCTGGAGACTAGCAAGGTAATGAACAAAGAGTAAGAACCAGCTCATGGGGGAAGGGAACACGCCATAGTAAGAGTTTCAGATTGAGCCAACTTCTGTTGGAGCAGAAAATTCTGTAAATGGCTTTCCATTCTATTATGAAGATACTTCAACTAAAGTAAGAGGAAAACTAAAACCTTAACATAGGTGAACAAGTGAGGAACTTGCCTGAAACATACTAAATCAAGGTGCACACAAAAATTTGTAAAATACATATCTGCTATCCAAAACATTCTAGACTATTAACATAGGGGAAGACCAATATTGTTCTTGCACTGGGCATAAAAGAAGTTCATCACAGTTCATGAGAAAACTGAAATAACAGGAGGAGCAATTAATCAATAAATTAAGAAGCCTATATTAAGCCCTTACTATATACCAGGCACAGTGCTAAGTTCTGGGGGTGCAAAGAAAAAGCAGAAACAGTCCCCGTCCTTAAAAAGCTTGCTTTCTTATGGGAAAGTCAATATGTGCATATATAGGTGATCTTTAAATATATATTGGCCATTCAACTGAAAAAAATGTTTAAAATAATTAATAGTCAGAGAAATAAAAATTAACAAAGCCCTCTGGTATCATGTCATTCTACTAAAATTTGGCTACAGTGGTAAGAAATGGAAACAATCCAGATTGGAGAGAGCTAGGGGATAATGGGTATACTAATTCACTGCCAGGAGAGCTGCAAATTAGGCCAACTATTTTTTGGGAAAAAAACTGGAATTGTTTGGGACAAGTTGCCAAAAAGTTTATATCCTTTTATTAAGATCCCACTGGGTGTAAAGGCCAAGGGAATCCATGAATACAGGAGGAGCTCGAGTTTCCAGTACAATGAAAATTCTTTGACAAGACTATTACGCTTTTCATCTGTGTCCCCAGTGCCCAGCACCATGCTTGGCAATAATGACCTTCAGGGCAGGAACTGTTCCATTTTTGTCTTTGAATCATTAACACCTAGAATAGTTACTTTGTACATACTAGGTGCACAATACATGCTTTTTGAATCATTGAATTAGCAGATACTTGCTGAATTGAATTAAATCCAATTGGATGACAAGAAAAGACCCACATGCGCAAAAACATTTATGACAGCACCAAAAGCTAGAATTACAGGTTGAAACATGGGAAGAACATGCAGGAAAAAATAAAGAGCAAAGAAAGAAGAACAGGGAAGAGGCACACAATGGCTACCATGATGGAGAGGAAGAAAATGGTAAATGGCAACAAAACTCAGGTGAAATTAAGTGCACAATATTGTTAAATCATTTCTAGTCATGTCTGACTCTTCATGACCCCATTTGAGGTTTTCTTGGAGAAGATACTGGGCTGGGTTGCCATTTTCTTCTCCAGCTCATTTTACACATGAGGAAACTGAGGCAAGCAGGGTTCAGTGAGTTGTCCAGAGTCACAACTGATAAATATCTGAGGCCAGATTCCAACTCAGGAAGAGGAGCCTGCCTGACTCCAAGTCTAGCACTCTATCCCCCATGTCACCTAGCTGCCCCTCAGGGGACAATGGAGACCCCAAATAGTAAAGTTATAACAGAAATCTTTCTTCTTCTTAACTTCTAGCAGAAGTCTTATCTTCTTGTTAATTAATGATAAATTTTTGGGGGAGGTGGAGAGAGAAAAAGGATATGGTTGCAACAATACAGTCCCTTTTAGGTGGTTTTGTTGAACTGCTCATTATAGGATACTATTATAGGAAGGCGAGCCTGTTTGTTGGGAAGTAACAGATGTGCCTAAACCGAATGTATCAATAAAAAGCCAACTCCATGGACCCTAGCCTTTGCAGAAAATCATTCTCATAGGGTTCAATATCTTACTTCCTGCCCAGAGCTAACCCCTGGAATGTTTCATGTATTGATGATATTGAAGTAGGATGGGCTGTTGTAACCAGGCTGTCACCACATATGGGGAAATTGCTGCCTCTGATTTTTGGTTCTGCTCTAACAAATTCCTGACCACCGCACCATTTTGTTTAGAACAGGCCATTGTAAACCACTATGCTTAGGGCAGACATATTGTTTTACGGTTATTACCGTGAGGTTTTGTGAGGAAGGAAAACTCTGGCATGAGTCATTACGTTATTATAGATTATAGATGTTACGCTGGAAGACACCCTGGAGACCATCTAGTCCAAATGCATCATTTTACAGATAAAGAATCTGATCCAGAGAGGTTGAATTAGCTTGTCTGAGGTCATACAGGTAATAATTGGCAGAGCCAGGATTCAAACCTGGTTCCTCTGGCTTCAAACACTCCTTCCTAAGCATCCCAGTGGAGTGTAGTTTCATTTCCCTGACAGTAATCCTAAGTGGGATGGACTGCCTCCTGAGATAATGTTTTCTCCCACAACAGAAGGTTTGAAGCGGGACCTGGATAAACACATTTTAGGGATTCTTATTGAGTCATAGATTGGACTAAAGATGACCTCCAACTCATACATTCTCTGATTCTACAATCCCTGTGCACAACATCCCCAGCACAGACCAGAACACAGAACTCAGCTCGTAATATATTAACCGGAGCCTCTCCTATCTGGTACAAGCTGTCTCTAAAATGTCCTTGGCTTGCTAACCTCTCCAGATGGTTGTAGGACATTAGCTGAACTCCAGGTTCCCTCCAGGACAAATTGGCAAAAAAATTCTATGATGTCATATTATATACCATATAACAGTGTGTTTATGACATATTAAGGATATCTGTGGCCAAGATAATAAGACAATAACCATCTACAAAGTTAGTTCATGGATTCCAGGAAGGGAGCTCACATTACTCGTGATCTCAGGAAAGTTACCTAGTTGTAACTTACTGATGTTATCTCAAAGTGTACAGTAAAGGCATGAGCCAACCTGTGACATTTGTCCTGCTCCTGGGGCATGTCACAACCCAGACTCCAGATCTATTGCCTGAGCTAGCTGTCCTTTGCCCTCTGTTCTTGGAGGGAGTACATTCCTTTATATGTACTACAAAGTCAAAAAGGTTCTCAGGAAATTTTCACAAATTCACCAATTTAAGGTAGGCTCTGTAAACCAATCAGCAGATAGTCAGATAAGAAAATACATCTGGGTTAGAAAGATTGGTTTTAGTGCTTAGGGATCACATATATGAATTCTTCAGTCACTCTGGTTATTTTCATTGTTCTGCCTCCCACCTTCACCTTCAATCCCTCTGAGGAAAGGGGCCGAGTCTGTCCTGATTGCCTCATTAAATGTAATTTAATCCTCTTTCTACCAAAGTATTAGAAAATATCATATCCAGTCTCACTCACACATAGCAATACACCACCCCGCTTATGCTACCCAATGCTACCCCATGGGGTAGCATTATGAATGTGGATCAGAATCCACTCAAAACTATAATTCAGGAGCCCCCTACCAATGTGTTTCTTTTATAAGAGTAGGAAAGATATGCCTACTGTTCTCCTATAGGTAGGGGAAAGCAAGTTCCAGAGAACACACAAGACTAAGCATAAGATGTATGTATAGGTCATAGTAACATAAAATAGTCTTAAACTCACACAATTAAATTAGTGTTGAAGCCAAGATTACACTCCAGGCTTTCCAACTATTTTTCTAAGACCTTTTCATTTAAATCACTCTATTCTTTCCCCATGGACCAAGACATTTGGAGACATTTTCAAATGAAGTCCTAAAAGGATTCTGACTTCCACTTCTTTGGTCAGAGATAGGGAAAGTGATCCAGGTAAGAGCAACAGGATTAGATAAAGGATCAGAAGGCATTTAAAAGAGAATTAAGAGTTGGCAGTGCCTCAAAATCAACAAAATGACTGTTTTTGAAGGTTGCTAAGTGGTTTAGGGGCCAGAAAGACCTGAATTCAAATCCAACCCTAGACACTTAAGTGTGTAGCCCTGGACAAGTCATTTAACCTGTTTGGCTCAGTTTTCTCATCTGTAAAATAGGAGTAATAATAGTGCCTACCTCCCAGGGTTATTGTGAGGATAAAATGAGATGTATGAAAAGTTCTTAGGAAAACTTTAAAGTATTATATAGTACTAATAGTATCAAAGTACTATTTTACTACTCATTTTCCTTAAACTGGAAGACAATGAAGGACCTGGAAGACCCCTTTTAGCTATTCCATAGGGTTTCATCCTGGAAGAGAGGTTAGATGGTAGAATCATTAGGTATAGACTGAGGCCTGAAAAGGATCCTGAGGTTCACCTAGTCCAATCCCCTCAGCATATGATACAGAAACTGAGGTCTAGAAATGGGACAGGACTCACAGGGAGCAAGTCACAGTGTCAGAATCTGAACCCGAGTTTTCTGAGCCTCAATCCAGTCTAATATACCCCCATTGCCTATTTTCATAATATCAGGTTCAAAACTTCCATCCTTGTTTTGCAAACTCTACTAGCAAACAACTTCACTGATCTCATCGTCCTTCCTCTTTCATGGTTCGGTGACTGTTGTCTCTTGCCACGAAGGCATTTGACTCTGTCTTTCTAAATTAAAAAAATAAATAAAGTACGACAAATAGTGCTAACTAGCCAACCTGAAAGCAGGCAGGAGAGCAAAGCTCCAGGGCTGATGGGAGGGCTCAGAGTGCTTTGTTCCTTCCTTTTGCTGTGGGGTAGATCCTCACTGCCATTCTCCTTCAATGGTACAGGGCATCAGGGAAAGGGAGAGGAAGAGGAGAAGGAGGAAGGAAAGAAGGAAGGAAACGAGGAAGAGGAGAGGAGGAGGATCAGGAGAAGGGAAAGAGAAGGAAAAGGAAGACAAGAGAAAGAAAGAAAGAAAGAAAGAAAGAAAGAAAGAAAGAAAGAAAGAAAGAAAGAAGAATGGAGGAGGAGAGAAGAGATAAGGAAAGGGAGAGAGGGGAGGGGAGAGAGAGAGAGATGAGGACGAGGGAGGAGAGAAATAAACAAACCAATGCAGAGTCAGAGATGGAAGGAGAGAAAGAAAGATAAAGGAGAAGGAGGGAGGGGGAGAAAGAAAGTCAGAGACAGAAACAAGAAAGACAAAGTGAAACAGAGACAGATAGGAGAGAGAGAAAGGGAAAGAAGAGGAGAAGGGCAGAGAGAGATGAGGAAATACTGACAAATCATAAAGTCTGAGTTGGAAAATCAAACAGGAGAAGTCATCAGGGCCCACCTGTGGTCACAGTAGGTCCAGCAGGTCCAGAAGCCCGTGCTGGAGGATGCCCAGCAAGTGAGAATTCCCCACCACTTCAGGATCATCACCAGGTACTTCAACGGGGCTCAACACACACTCCCTTGGTTGATCATCCCAACAATGCCTTGAGGCAAGCACTCTAGGGATGATTGTCATCCTCATTTGCAGATGAAGAGACTGAGGTTCAGGAAGCCTAAATGGCTTTCCTTCTTGTCCCATAGCTACAAAGTGTGAGAGGGAGGATTTGAACCCAGATACCCCAACTCCAGGTTCAGGGACCTTTTTAGGAAATCGTGCTCCCTCTCACTAAGTCCTGGGGCCGAGATTTCTGCTTTGGGTCAGCTCTGCTCACTGGGAAGTTTGTGGGGTTTTTTGTTTTTATTTTTGTGTTTCTGACATCACTGCATCTTCTACCCTTGTCCTACATCAGTTCTGCCTCTGGGACCAAGAAGGTTGAAATGGTGGAAGCTGGTGGCACAGTGGATAGAACGATGCTGGCCTGTAGTCAGGAAGACCTCAGTTCAAATCCAGCCTCAGACTCTTCCTAGCTGGGTGACCTTGGGCAAGTCACTTCACCTCCTGTCTGCCTCAATTTCCTCGAATATAAATGGAGACAAAAATATCATGTACTTCACAGGGCCATTTGGGGATCAACTCTCTTGGGGATTTGTGGATTAGCTCGTGTTTGTACAGTGCTTAGCACAATGCCTGGCCCATGGGAAGAGCTTAACAAATATTTCTCCTCTTTCTCCTCCTTCACATGCTAGTCCTTGGAATACGCGAAAGCAACGGTCGCCTCCCTGTTCAGTCTTTTCTCCTCCAGACTAAACTTTCTCTGCCTTCACTGTGAAGACCCTCCTATAACATGGCATTGAGTCCCTTCTCACTGCCGATGGTGCCCCCTCTGAACCCTCTTCAACGTCCTTCCCGAGACACGGTGCCCCAAGTGAAACCCAATATTTCAAATGAGATCTGGCCCAGTCAGAGGACAGTGGGACTTTCACCCCCTCCCTGAGGAAACTAGGCTTCTAGGAGGCGACCTAAGATAGAAGAGGTAAATAAGCCACCAAACAAATAAATAAACGCTCCACAGGCCTTGGCAAGCTTCCAAGAGGAATGCGTTTTTCCAGGCTTTGAGAGTGAGCCACGAGCTGGGGGCTGTTTACCTGAAGGGTCCGAAGGAGAAGGTCAGCTTGAAAATTCTGTCTCTGCTGCTGGCACGTAATAAATCCTCGCTGATTCCTCCTGCTGGGGCCCCACCCCCCACCACACACAGACACGCACGACAGTGTTTGCAACCGCCGCTCTTAGCTGGTAGCTACTGTCCGTGCTGAACGGCCGCACAATCACACCGAGGCGGGAGCGGTGTTCTGGTCTCTCCCCTCTCTCTGTCTCTCTTCTCTCTTCTCTTCTCTTCTCTCTCTCTCTCCTCTCTCTCTCTCTCCCTCTCTCCCTCTCTCTCTCTCTCTCTCCCTCTCTCCCTCTCTCTCCTCTGTCTCTCTCTCTGTCTCTGTCCCTGTCTTCTCTCTCTCTCTTCTCTCTCTCTCTTCTCTTCTCTCTCTCTGTCTCTCTTCTCTCTTCTCTTCTCTTCTCTCTCTCTCCTCTCTCTCTCTCTCCCTCTCTCCCTCTCT
>CM053580.1:24638484-24691212 GCA_028627135.1 Pseudochirops cupreus
CTGACTCACATTGATAGAACATCCTCATTTCTAAGATACTTACATCAATGAAATCACAGTTCTGATCCATATCCCAGAGTTGTTTTGCTCAATTAAGAGGAACAGAACCATTCCCTTGTTGGCCAGTGAGGTTGCCTAAGATGTAGTCATTTTGGGAGGTTGCACAAGAATAGGAACTGCCTATTGCCTCTGATCATTCTCCCTCTTAACCTAGGATCAGACTCAAGTCAATGGCATTCTGCCACATTGACCTTGTTTTCTGCAGTACAGCTTCCCAAAATGAAAAGCACAATCATAACCACCCTAGAGGAAAGCCCAACCTAAGATGTTTGTGACACAACCCTTTCTTGGTTCTCCTCCTCTTTGAACTGTTCCCTGCTCAGTTCCCTTTGCTGGATCATCATTCCTATCACCTATCTATGGGCCTCCTTGATGACTCTCTTTGGGACCCTTTTCTCTCTATACGCTCTCTTTCTTGGGGGCCTCACCAACTATGTGGTTTTAGCAAAATTAGACTTTTTGTTTTTAAGGTGACAAAGTAGTAGAGTCAGTAGAAGATAAAGTCTTCGATATCTTTGTGTTATCAGTGACTTACATATAGCAGACATTTAATAAATTCTCATAGAATTTAAATTCAATTGAATCAAAAAGACTTTCCTAGTTCTCCACTGAATGGTGAACAAGAATAATAACAATAATTGGTAACATTGAAATAACACATTAAGATTTGCCAAGTGCTTTATAAATACTCTCTTTTTATCCTCACAGCAACCCTGGGAAGTAGAGACTATTACTATCTCCATTTTACAGGTAAAGACACTCAGGCTAAAAGAGCTTAAATGACTCACCCAGGGTCATACATTTAGTAAGTGTATAAGACAGAATTTGAATTCAAGTCTTCCAAGTCCTGCATTTTCTGCCACTATAGAATCTTGCCTGCCTTTTAGGAGCTAGAGTGAACCAGTCACTCCTACCTATTGCAAATTTTACTGTTAGTTAAGTTCCAGAGTAACATTAAGATAATCTACATGTTTCTCATTTGATCAATGCATCCTAAATGTGAAATCTTCCAGTATATTTTAATGCTAAAACCTGATTTTAGGTGAATAAGCATCCAGAGATTGAATCTCATGAAAGTTATGACCTTACAAACCTTGAAAGTTAAGATGGGCCATCGACAGTCAGTCTGTTGAATTCAATAGCAATAACAGTTGAGTCTGTAAGAAGCCAACTTGCTTGACCCTGCCCACTAGTATCTTGACATTGCATCCAAGATGCCAAGTCACGCAAGGAGCTAGCCCAGCCAAACAACTGATGTCCATCTTCAATACTAGACAAAGAAGTGAACTTGATGGAGATTGCTCAAAGAAAAGCATCAATTTCAGGATGAGGACATATCTTTTAGTCACATGTGTTCCCTACACAGATATCTTTCAACATTTTTTTGTCAAAATTTTATTTGAGACTCAAACGCCAGAACACAAATACAGAATAGAGAAAAAAATATCATAAACTTAAATATTGGAACTTAAATACAAAGTCAGAAAGGAAAAAAAAAGCTTTTCATGTGCATAGCAAAAAATAGGAGAGAATTCAAAACATGTAACAATAAGTTTTCATTTCGAGTGGTTTGCTTCCTTGTGGGTTTTCTTTCGTTCTCTGCTGTGCATTTTTTTACTTTGTTCTTTTTTACCTTCCCCCCAACTTCCCCTCACCCAGAGGGCCACAGTCTCAGTGCTTTTGTGATTTAATTTTGACGCCACTCTCCACTAGAATTGAGTGTGTGTAGAGGAGAAAATGTGCCCCCAGTTGGGGAGTGTGGAGATTTTTTTTGTAATTTCTGTCCTGGCTATATCTTCTCAATAAATAATCTTTTGTAAAAGTTATTTGATAACAATTGGTTAGTTGATGTTGACTTAACACACAAGAGTGGGGCTTATAAGGAAAAGCGTTAGAAACCATACTCCCTCAGCATTATCCCCTAACACAGAGAGAGATGAGGTACCTGAGGCCTCAAATCCACATGTGGCCCTCGAGGTCCTCAAATGCAGTCCTTTGAATCCATACTTCATGGAACAAATCTGGCTGTGGGTTCCCCAACTCTTCCCTAAAAACTGAAAAAGCCCATCTCTTTAAAAACCATGCTAATAATGCTATATAGTATGATGGAGAAGCATTTCCCCCCCAGAAGAACTGAAACTACATTGGATTCAAATCACAATGGAAAGTCTCAAGGTGGACACATGCAGGATATGGGATATTCCTAATGAGCACTCCCTCCGGACCCACTCTTCCAACTCCCATTGGCACTGGCAGACTGGGTCCCACGTCCTACATATACCTACTTTGAGACTTTCCATTGTAAATTATTAGCATTATTAGCATGGTTTTTAAAAAGATGGGCTTTTACAGCTAGTCCCATATTCCTCAGTTTAGACCCTTTCCCTGCTTTTGTTCGCCTTTTTTTCCCTGCCCCTAACTTCCATTCTCTTTCATTTAGCTGACACTTCTATTCTTTCCTTGAATCCTGTTGTTTCTTCTCCATCTAATCCATTTTATTGTGTAGCTACAGATTTAACTAACAATTGGTTCACAGGCAAACCATCTTCCTTTAAATGAACATTTTTATGGGACCCATCCTTGCAAAGTTTGGTCTCAGTTCATTACAATTTTTTTAATTGAAATACCGATGGTTCAGGTATTTTATTAATATCCACGTGGTTTTAATAGAGTTCTGGGCTTGAAATCAGGAAGACCTAGATTAAAATCCTGTCCGTGACATTTACTATCTGTGTGACTTAGCAAGTCACTGAACCTCAGGCCTCAGGCAACTGTCTTAGACATCTCTAAGAAGTTCTACATTGTTGTAATCTGCTTAGTTGTTGAAGTTTTAGTAGTAGACTATTGTAATTGAAATTACTATTGTAATCATTACTGCATTCGTATTAATAACAATTTTAATAATAATAAATAACAAAATATAATAATCATTGTAATAACGGTAGACTATTGTAGATAGACTGCAAGTAGACGGACCTGGAGTAAGGAAGACTTGATTTTGAACTCTTCCTCAGATGTTTACTATATGATCTCAAGCAAATCACTTCTTCTCTGTCTTAATTTCTTCATCTGTAAAATGGGGAGGCTCAAATGAGGGAATAAGACATAAGGCACTTTGCTTTAAAATGTGATATAAATGTTAGATGATGATGATAATGGCATCAATGATGCTGCTGCTGCTGATGAGACAATTCCAGTACCAACAAAATCTCTTATGTTTAATTTCTGTAATAAATAAAAAGAAAAGAGAATAGCCTGAGAAATCATTTTCTGATGGAAAAAATCCATTCATGCATGGTGTGATGGATAGAGCACTGGCAAAATGAGTGAAGTCAAGATGCTCGAATGGCAGTCTCAGCTCTAACTACCAACCTAGTCTTAGGCATGTTCCTTACCTACTCTGGGTTTCTTTTTACTCAAGTGTGAAATGAGGCAGTGGCATTGTTTGATTCTCAAGGTCCTTTCCACCATGAAAAATTTTATAATTATAAATTCAACATTCTGTCATATTACTTTTGAAAATGTTTGGTAGCTAGAGCACCAGAAACACAAAACTTGAGCTCATACAGATAGGTTCCATTTGTGGTGTGGGAGAAGGAACAGTAAGTGAATTTGGAATACATGAACTTAAATTCAAATCTCACCTCTGCTAGTTACTAGTTTATGACCATGGAAAGTCAATCAAGAAGCATTTCTTAAGGCTGCCATTTAGACACTATGTTATAAGGGGGATAGAATATAATAAATGACATAATCCCCAAGTGCAAGCAGTATTGATTCTAAGAAGCTCTCTGGTATATTCATAGTAGCTCTCTGGGACTGCTTTCTTATCTTCAAAGATGAAGAGACCAAATTAGTTGACCTTTGGAGCCACTTCCACTTCCAAATACTATGACATGGGAAAATTGTAATACAAAGCGTTAATGAGAAGGTATGAAGGAATCATGAACTGCCTTGGTAGAATTAGTGTGCACACCAATAACTCCCCAGATCCAATCATACGGCAAAGAACAAGGAAAACAACGTTATTACATCACATCGCATTATATGCAGCTTCTTCTGCTCACAAAGTCTGTATATCTGTGTGTCTGGTCTCTTCAACTACTTGGCAAAGTCTATGAACGTGGGAATTATACCTTTACTTCTCATAAATTCCCACATCTAAAGCATCTAAGGAAAAGTCAGCTACTTATAAATCAATAAATACTTGGCCTTGACAAAGATATCACATAAATTCTGGCTAATAAAAACAGAATAGAGCAAGCATCAAATCATAAATGGTGGTTTTGATTCTGCTTCCATTTCCTGAACTAATACAGTAAATGATGTCTTGTGTCTTTGAAAGAGATAAATCAGCAAGCATTTATTAAGGACCCACTACACACCAGGTTTTATGCTAGACATTTGGGATACAAAGACAAAACATGAATCTCTATTTTCAAAGAATTTAGGGGAGACATGTAAATATTTAAGAACATACATAAAAATATATACAGTCAATAAAAAAAAAAAGCTAGCTGTTCGCTCAAGAAAGCCTTCATGTAAATGGTGGCATGTGGACTGAACCTTGAAGGAAACAGGGATTCTATAAACATTAGTAAATCAAAATACTGACTTCATGGTGTTGAATGGGAGACTCTTGAAGTCAATGCTTTAACTTATTAGTAGCTCTTAAAATGAAGGTTCTGGCAGGAACCAGTCAATCAGAAGAAGAGGCTCCACCAGGGCAAAAGTTTCCTCCAATGTGTGAAGTTCATGGGTGGAATGAATTTCCAATGAGAAAAGGTTTCTATGTCATGGTAAAAATAGTCCAGACAGTCAGGAGTGCAACTTAGAGGAGAATGAATGTGCTATATATACATATAGATACATACATGTTTCTATATGCATATGTGTGACTATAGAAGCAGATACAGATATGTGTGTTCACGTGTGTATACACTTCAAATACATACAAAATTCCCAAGCTCAATTTAAGTGCTTATAAGATTAATTACTGAATTATATAAACAAGATCAAGTACTAGTCCAACATAATCTTTTAATTGAATAGGCATTTATGAAGCCATGTGCCAGGTACTGTGCCAAGTACAAGAATAAAAATGTAAGCAGAAAGACAGTTCCTGCCCTCAAGGCAATTTATAATCTGATGGTAAAAGACAATGAATAGAAAGAAGCTGAAAATTGAAAGGGGTAAGGAGCCTGTAGTGGAATGGTAGAAAAAATCCAAAGAGTGAGGGGGACAACCTGGAGAGAAATAATGACATGGTCAGCCTAGGTGTCTTCCTTAAAGAACCAGCTTTCTCTGGACTATGAGGAGTACAGGGGCATAGTAAATTTCCAGAAAGAATAATTTCTTCAGAAAAATAGTTTGGAGAGTCAGAAGTACAATTTGGAATAGGAATAGAAAGTCTCTATAGCATTTACTGTTTAATTCACAAATCCTATGTTGAAATTTACTGATGTATTCAAGAATTAACTTTAAAAAGTAATTTGGGGCAGCTAGGTGGCACAGTGAATAGGGCACCAGCCCTGGAGTCAGGAGGACCTGAGTTCAAATCTGGCCTCAGACACTTAGCACAAAAACTAGCCATGTGGTCTTGGGCAAGTCACTTAACCCCAATTGCCCTATCTTCCCTCCCTCCAAAAAGAAAAAAAAATATTTTGACACATGTACACATAGGTTCAGAAATCATCCTAGTCAGCTATTCATTTTATGGTAAGCCTGAAAGAAACAAACCCTCCCACTCCCCATTAAAGATTCATTATTTTGGACTTAGTGAAGAATAAAGGAAGTAGGGCTTTCCTGAACTCTGCCCTAATGTGTGATTTTGAGGGACACACAATTACACTGCAGGTCACCTGCTATGGGAAATACCTGGGATGTCTATTAAGATGAGATGGCTTGAGTTCCAGTCATCCTACTGCAGTGGCAACCACACTGGCATACCCAGGATGGCTGCTAGCACAGATTCTTAGATCTGATTTACTAGGAAAGAGAGCTATTTAAGGGGTCAACAATCTTTGTTAATTACATTCACTAGTTCAGGGGAAAAGTCAGCACCCTAAACTTCAGAGACGATACAAAAAAGAGAAAATACAAGCAGAGAAATAATGACCAACAGACAGGACCCTGACTGCCCGAATAAACTATATACTTTACATACAACCCTGTATCAAGAGAGCCTTTACATTTGAGCAGTTGGGGAGCTCTGAACATACGGCCACTCAGAACCTCAACCAGGGAATCCCAAGATCTTTCTCTTAAGCAAGTCTCCACAGCAAAATACCAACTCAGAGTATATATACACTTCTCAGGGCCAAAAGGTATCACAACCCCCCTGACTCAGTGCCTAATTAGAAATTAGCAAAAGATGTTAAAGCCTTTCTACAAGCAAGCCTCCCCTAAGCAAGTTTCCCATAATGGGCTCTACTTGAGGTCTATTAATGGAGGAGGGGGGAGTTGGAACTTAACTCCCGTCAACATTACACCTATATACCCATTGCATGACTATTGACAAGTCACTTAGCCTCCCAGGAACCCATTTTCTTTACCTTCAAAGTATATATATTGGTTATCAGACTGCTCCTATCAGGCGATTGCTGGCAGGTAGATGCTTTGATGGAAGCAAGAGCTGTAGCTTTTAGAGGCTAGAGAAGTGTGAGCTATTACGCTCTCATGTCATGTATGTTCCTAGCAGCAGGGTGTGGACTCTATGGGGGCTCATTAGAGGCCCTGGCAGTAGGAAAACGAGGGTGGAGCCATCCATGGAATCAGTGTCTAAAAAGTGAGAATGAGGATTAGGTTTCCTGTGTGCTTTTATTTGTGGAGGGGCTGTCCTGTTTCTCATTATTGCACATAGTACAGTATCGGCTGCTTGTGTCAGAGACGTAGGGACTTTTCAGCTGCTGAAAGAGAAATCAAAGTTTGATATAATTAATACTAATTAGTATTACCTCATCCTCTTGTCACAAAAAATTAGCACCAAGAAAACACAAACTAAAAGATGCCATGTTTTAATTAAAAAGAGACTACATTTTGTTGATCAGCATCAGAGGCCAGGTATTGAAGTAAGAAAGGGCACTGAACTAACCATGAGAAGATCTGAGTTCTAATCCTAATTTTAAATCTAAGTTTATTTGTGATCTTTGGAAAAACCACATCACCCATCTAGATGAGATTCTACCATCCCAATTTATTTTATAGATAAAAATATTGAAATCCATATAGATGAAGTGACTTTTTCAAGATACTGGGCCAGCCTACACCCACATGTCACAGACATATCTTTCCAGGCTTCAAAATTGTCTTGGGCTGGAAGAATGCCTCAACCTGACCTTTTGTTGGCTCTGTCACTCCAGAATTTGATTTGAGACATTATTCTAATGATGTTTGGAGGGAAATTTTGGGAGAGCTCAGGAGGGCACATTCTCTACTCTTCCATTTAGCTCCCCACTCTATTTCTTTAGGAGTTCCATGTGAGTTTTCCTTCTCAGTGAATAGAGGAGGATCCATCACTATTTGGCATAAAATAAATGTGTTGCCATTACTTCGGGCCAGTTTTTCTGTATTATTTTTCATTGCAGTAATATCAATACTAAACATATATGCACCAAATGGCAGAGCATCCAAACTTTTAAAGAAAAAGTTAAATGAAGCACAGAAGGAAAGCTAAACTAGTGAAGGACCTTAATTTTCCCCTATTAGAGTTAGATAATTCTAACCATAAAATAAATAAGAAATAGTATGATATTCAGACTTTTGATTCATCATTCTTTCCTAGTAGGCCTATTATCTTATACTACCAAGGTCAGTTACATAGGTTTGAATAAAATGCTTTTATTTTTCCAACATTTTTATTTTTTTCATTTGCTTTTTAAAAATTTTCTTCTACTTCTATATTTTGAGTTCCAAATCATTCATTTCCTATATCAGCACCTCAACTGTCTTGCTATGATTCTCTACTTATTTTCTTTTTTCCTGCTTGTGAGTTTTTATTTCTGGTGCCATAAAGTTTGAATATTAGGCACACATTCACATTCACAGTTCTGATTCCTAACTGTATATTTCCCTTTATTTTATTTTCTTCTGTTTACAGTGGAGAGGAAAATAAGGGAAGGGAGGGCAGGCAATGCTTGAACCTCACTTATATCTGAATTGGTTCAAAGAGGAGGAAATACACACATACACATACACATACACACACAGTAATAGAAATCCATCTGGCACAACAGGAAAGTAGAAATAGAAAAAGATAATGCAAAGAGAGGAGGGGGAATGATAAAAAGGAGGGCAAATAAAAGAAGACAGTGCTCAGAAACAAAACAGACTTTAGAGGAAGGACAGAATAAAAAGAGAGAGAGAGAAAGGATAAACAGAAGAAAATGATATGAAGGGAAATATGCAATTAGTAATCATAACTGTGAATGTGAATGGGATGAACTTGGCCATAAAGAGAAGGAGATAGCAGTATGGGTTACAAACCATAATCCAACAAAATGTTACAAGAAACACACTTGAAACAGAAAAACATATAAAGACTTAAAATAAGGGACTAGAGCAGAATTCATTATGCTGTAAAGCTACACACAAGCAGCTTTCCAGAGGACTGCTGCTGTGAACAGCTTTCAAGTTTATGATTACATACTATAGCAAACTCTCTATTCAATAACAAATCAGAGCAAAACATTCAGAAAATCAAGGTACAGCATTCACAATGTTACAACTTATCACAGAAACTCAAAATGCAGCATTCACCATGTCATGACTCAACAAATTATCACTAAAATGGCCACATAGTTTTCACCAAAGCAGTCACATAGTTTTAAACAAAGTACATTCATTTAGTCAATCACAAAATCCTTAATTCAATCACAAAGTACAAAAGTCAAAGTTCTCCACCCCTGGGTCACAGTAAATCATAATCTTCTTAGTCAGTACAAAATATCCAAGTAAAGTCTTCTTTCAGCTTGACTCCAGGCTGGCTCTCAGCTTCCATGGTTCTTCTTCCATGGTCCCAGATCCAACTGTCACCTGAGTTCAAAGGCAGGCAGCTCCCAGTTCCTTGTCCAGCTCCTTGTCCAGTTCTTTGTCCAGTTCCCATTCCATATTGAAGTTCACAGTGTCCAGTCCACTGGACTGGAGCCACAATAATATTCATGCACACTGCTAGCACCATCATCAATTCACTATCTGCCTGTGAAGTCAACTCAGACCCTCCAACAAGGTCTGAGAACTCAACACAAATAATAAAAATAGAAATCAACACAGACCCACAAACAAAGTCCAAGAGGTCAGCACAAATTATCAATAAAGTCCCAGGACCTCCACAACCCTCCTCCAGGACTTCTGTAAATATACAACCAGAAAATCCTCTTTCAGAGCTTCCAGTAAGGTCCCAGGGCTTCTTACAAAGTACCACAAACAAACATCAACACAGACATAACAGACAAATAGAGTGCTGGGATACCACAAGTTTTCTCCTTCTTGACTCTGCCACCACAAGAGTCCTCTTCTTAGTTCTGCTGTCTCTAGCCCTGGGCCTCTCCTTATACATGGTCATTAGCTCCTCCCTTTCCTGTTGCAGGAGTTCATGAATTCTAGGGTTCACAAGTTGTGGAGTTCACACATTCTGTTTCTTTTCTTTTATTTGCTTTTTGGAGAGGGGAAGGTAGGACAATTGGGGTTAAGTGACTTGCCCACATGGCTAGTTTTCTGTTAAGTGTCTGAGGCTGGATTTGAACTCAGGTACTCCTGACTCCAGGGCTAGTCCTCTATTTACCACACCACCTAGCTGCCCCAACACATTCTGTTTCTTAACAGACTTTATACAAGGCTCAAAAGTAACTTGATCTGAACCAAGGTGTTAATTCAATAGCTGAAACAATCTGTGAACTACTTCTGTGCTTCCATTACATATGTTTCAGTTGAAGTAAAAAAGGCAGGGCTAGCAATCATTATCTAAAAAAAAAAGAAAAAGCAAAAATAGACCTAATGAAAAGGGATAAGCAGGGGAACTACATCTTGCTAAAAGGAAGTATAGGCAATGAAGCACATGAACCAAACCAAACATATATGCACCAAATTGCAGAGCATCCAAGTTCTTAAAGGAAAAGTTAAATGAATCATAGGAGGAAATAGTAAAGTTAAACTTGTGAAGGATCTTAACTTTCCCCTCTCACAGCTAGATAAATCTAACCACAAAATAAATAAGAAAAAGTCAAAAAGATGAATACAATTTTAGAAAAGTTAGATGGGCTAAGCTTCTGGGGGAAAAAATTGAATGGGAATAGAAAGAGATATACCATTTTCTCAGCTGTACAAAGCCTCTTCACAAAAATTGACCATATATTAGGACATTGAAACCTCACAGCCAGATGCAGAAAAGCAGAAATATTAAATGCACTCTTTTCACATCAAAATGGAATAAAATTACAATAACAACAGTCTGTGGAAGCATATATTAAAAATGAATTGGAGCTTGAATGATATAAAACTCAAGAATGAGTGAGTCAAACTACAAATATTAAAAACAATTAATAATTTCATTAAAGAGAATGACAACAATGAGACAACATTCCAAAATTTGTGGGAAGCAGCCAAAGTAGCACTTAGGGGAAATTTTATATCTCTGACTGTATACATCAGTAAAAGAGAAAAGGATCAGATCAATAAATTGGGCATGCCATGATAAAGACTAGGAAAAGAACAAATTTTAAATCCCCAATTAAACATCAAAATGGAAATCCTAAATATTAAAAGAGAGATTAAGAAAATTCAAAGTTAATTAAACCAAAAAGCAAAACTTGGGGCTATTTTTATGGAAAAGCCAACAAAAAAAAATCATTGATTAATTTGATTTCTGTAAAGAAAGAGGAAAATCAAATAATTAGCATCAAAAATGAAAAGGATAAAAGCACCACCAGTGAAGATGGAAGTAAAACAATTATTAAGATTTATTTTGCCTAATTATATTCCAATAAAACTGAAAATCTAAGTGAAATGGATGAATATTTACAAAAATATAAACTGCCCAGAATAACAGAAGAGAATGTAGAATACTTTAAAAGCCCTATCTTAGAAAAAGAAAATGAACAAGCCATCAATGAACTACCTAAGAAAAATCCCCGGGACCAGATGGATTTACCAGTGAATTCTACCCAATACTATATAAATTCTTTTTAAAAATAGGTAAAGAAGGAGTCCTGCCAAATTCCTTTTATGACATGAACATGGTTTTGATACCTAAACCATGGAGAGCAAAAACAGAGGAAGAATACTATAGACAAATTTAACATAATGAATATCAATGCAAAAAAATTAAATAAAATATTAACAAGCAGATTATAGCAATATATCACCAAGATCCTATGCTATGACTGGGTGGGATTTATATCAGGAACACAGGGTTGGTTTAAAAGTATGAAAAATTATCCACATAATTAACCATATCAATAATCAAAACAACAAAAGTCACATAATTATATCAATATATGAAGAAAAAACCTTTAATACAAAAAAGTATTAAAAACACTAGAAAGCACAGGATTCAATGGAGACTTTCTTAAAATGATAAGTAGTATTTATCCAAAACCAAGGGCACATGTTATCTGCAAAGGAGATAAATTTGAAGTATTTTCAGTAAGATAAGAGTTGAAGCAAGAATGTCCATTATCATAGCTATTATTCAATATGGTAGTAGAAATAACGAGACAAGAAAAAGAAACTGAAGGAATAAAAATAATCAATGAGGAAAAAATTATCACTCTTTTTGGATGACATGGTGGTATACTTAGAGAACCCTAGAGAATCATTTTTAAAAAATTAGTTCAAATAATGAACACCTTCAAAAAGTTGCAGGTTAGAAAATAAGCCCACATAAATCATCAACATTTCCATCTAGTTGCCCAACAATTTAGATTATATGAAATTTAAAAGTTTTTGTACAAACAAAACTAATGCAGTCAAAATTAGAAGGAAAATAGGAAGTTGGGGGAGATGTGTTACAGGAAGTCTCTCTGAAAAAAACCTCACTTTTCAAACACATAGGGAATTGAATCAAATTTATTTTTTAAAAAATGAATCATTCTCCAGTTGATAAATGGTCAATGGATATGGAAAGGTAATTATCAGATGAAATCAAAGCTATCAATACTCACATGAAAAAATACTCTAAATCATTATTGATTAGAGAAATGAAAATTAGAACAGTTCTGAGACTGGTTAATATCACAGAGAAGGAAATGACAAATGCTAGAGGAGATGTGGACAAGTTGAGATACTAATGTACTATTAGTGAAGTTGTGAACTAATCCAATCATTCTGTAGAACAATCTGGAACTATGCCCAAAAGACTATAAAACTGTGCATACCCTTTGACCCAAAAGTACCATTCCTGGGTCAGGATACCAAAGAGATCAAAGGAAAAGGAAAAGGATCCACATATACAAATATACTCATAGCAGTTCTTTTCATGGTGGCAAAGAATTAGAAATTGAGGAGCTACCCATCAAACGGGGAAAAACCAAATAAGTCATGGCATATGATTATAATGGAATACTATTGTGCTATAAGAAATGATGAACAGAATGGCTTCAGAAAATCCTGGGAAGACATATATGATTGCAAGTAAATTAAACAGAGCCAGCAGAACATTGTACAAAGTTACAGCAATGTTGTTTGCTTTTTTGGAGGGCAACTGGGGCTAAGTGACTTGTCCAAGGTCAGACAGCTAGTAAGTGTTAAGTGTCTGAGGCCGGATTTGAACTCAGGTCCTCCTGACTCCAGGGCCAGTGCTCTATTCACTGCACCACCTAGCTGCCCCTGTAAAAGCAATATCTTAAAGATGATTAACTGTGAAAGACAACTACTCTGATCAAGACAATGATCCAAGACAATTCCAAAGAGCCTATGATGAAAAATGCTATCTAACTTCAAAGAGATAACTGATGAACTCTGAATGCAGAATGAAACTTGCCTTTTATTTTACTTTCTTTTATTTTTCTTGCTTTATATTTTTGTCTGTTTTTTTAACATAGTTAACATAGAAATATGTTTTGTGTGACTTCATATGTATAATCAATATCAATTTCCATGCCTTTTCAAGGGGAATGGGTTGAGAAGAATGGAGAGAACTTGGAGTTCAAAAATTTTAAAAATGATGGTTAAAATTGTTTTACATGTAATTTGGAAATATTTAATGAAATACATTAAAATATATATTTTTTTAATTATCATGTGCAAGTTTCAGGATTTTAAGTATTATAGATAGTCATGATCAAGGCCTATTGGGGGGCGGTACAATTCAAATATATCTTGACTTTTACTAATATGTGATAAATCAATATTTGGAATATGATATGCTGAAAAGAGAAAGGTACCCAAAACAGGGAAGATATGATAGAAAAAGAAAACTGTAGGCCACCTTCACTAATGAATAATGATGGAAATGTTACAATTAAAACCCTAGAAAATAAAGAGTATTATATCGAAAAACCAACTCACTCTGAACAAGTTGAACTTTTACCAGAGATGCAAAGATTATTAAAAAATTATTATGCACACTATGAAAAAAACAGAAACAATAGTATAATTGATCATATATACAGTGAAAATATATGATCATACCAACAAGTATATAAGACACTCTAACAAAATATAATGGTCATTTATATTTTTTTAAAAGCCTTAAAAATTACAGCCCAGAGGAGTAGAGGGGGCTTTCTTTACTATGACCAAAAGTGTATATTTGAAAGTAAGCATTAACATTATTTACAAAGGAAATTATCTAGGAGCTTCCTCATTAAGTATAAGGGGGAAAGCAAGTAGATTCTCTCTCTACTATTATTTGAAAAAGGACTAGAAATGTAAATGATAGCAATAAGAAAAAAGAAATAAATTAAGCAATTGCAATGATAAGGCATAATTATCTCTATATGGGTATAATATTTTGATTCACTTAGAAAATGCTAGGAAATCAACATAGGAACTAAATAAAGTGATTGCTGACTTCAATAAAATGTCAGGATACAAGTTAAATCCACAAAATTTTCAGCATTCCCTGCACACAGAGCTAATAAAAACCAGAAAGAAAGACAGAAAGAGATTCTATTACAAAATACAATTCCAGTACAAAATAAGTGCATAATGCACAGCATATTTGGTAGTTAATTTATAAGGATACATTCAAAGCCTCTGCAAATACAACTATAAAAAAGTCTATAGCAGTAAAGAAGTAAATGAAGAGATAACTCATTCTCCACGTTTGAGCTATTAAAGACCTTAGCTTGAAAAGGCCAAGGTCCCCCCCACTGCATTCTGGGGCATCTCCAGTTGACCTGATCCATACCTAGCTATTGGACACAGATGGCTCCAGAGGAGAAAGTGAGGCTGGTGGTTCTGTATAGCCCTCTGTCACTTAAATCCAATTCACTCGCATGTCATCATCACCTCCCTGATGTCATTGTCTTCTTTGAGAATGAAGGACAAACAATAAGTGGTTGTATACATATAATAAAAAATGACTGTACTAAGTTGATTAAGAGATTTAGTGCTTTACCAATCAAAATGGCAATCAATATTTCATTGAACTAGGAAAAAATAACAAAATACATTTTATGGAACTCAATATGTAGAATTACAAGAAAAATAATGAACAAAAAAAAGGAGGAAAGAAAGCATCCTACATTACCAGATATGTAACTATATTATAAAAATCATCAAAACCATTTATTACTAGTTAAAGATTAGTAGAAAAGTTTAGATAAGCCAAGGTCAAGAAGTAAAGTATATATGAACCCAGTATTCAATAAACTCAAGAACAGAACCTAATGGAGAGAAAAGAGAGACAGAGACCAAGAGACAACAAGGAGATAAAACAGAGACAAAGAGAGGCAGAGATAGCGTCAGAGGGAGACAAACATAGTCAGACAGATAGGGACAGAGAAACAGAGAGAGAGACAAAAAATATTACAAGATTTATAAATACTGGCTAAAATAAATTACAATTAGATTAGCAAAAAGGAAAAAATCAGCAAATAAATGCACATACTATCTCAGTATTTGATAAACCCCAAACAGAAACTAACAAAAACACAGACACAGAAACACAAAAAGACATTGAGACGGACAGACAGACATAACTCTTTAGAAAAACCAAACAGTAATTTGATAGTAACTATGCTTAGATCAGGATACTAAAGAATATGCCTTAATAAGCTTTAAGTAGATAAGCAACAAAAACATAAAAGGTCACGTCATTTTCTTTAATAGAGAAAAGAAGGCAGATACCAGATCCGTAGCTTGAGAATGATATTATAATCAAAATAGGAGATTCCAGCACTGATAAAAAAGGACCAAAATAAGAAATGTAAAATAAGGATTCTTTTTGCATGAACTGAATCAATGCCACTTAGAGAAATTTAGTAAGAAAATTGTTTTGTCTCACATATCAACTATAGGAGCCATTCCCTGATAAAGGCATTGCCAGGGGTGCTGAGCAGTTTTGAAAAGAAGAAATGTAAACATCAACAGCTATAAAATGCTTCATCTCACAAAAAATGAGAGAACAACAAGCAAGTTAAACAACTGAGACTTCACCTCCCATCCATGAAATTAGCAAATATAGGAAAATACAGAAATAATCACCATTAGAAGAGCTTTGGAAAGACAAACACATTTCTACCATGTTGGTAGAACTATGGTCTACTCTAAGTCATCTAGTCATTCTGGAAAACAATTTGAAATTAAATATAAGCATCTATAGCCTTTGACCCAGTGATTATACTACTAAGCATGATACCCAAAGAAATCAAAGGATGAAGGAAAGGTTACAAACATACAAAAACAGCAGGAATTTTTGTGTTAGAACAAAGCTAGAAACAAAGCAAATACCCATCATTAGGAAAGGGTTCAAATAAAAATGTGGCATGTGAATGTAAAGCTCTGGCACATCTGAAAAGCATATTAGAAACCAGAGCTATCACCTTGCTGACAAGCATCTGAATAGTCCAAGGCGTGGTTTTCCCAGTGATAATGTCTGACTGTGAGAGTTGGCTTATGAGGAAAGCTGAGTACCACAAAATCAATGCTTTTGAATTGTGGTGCTGGAGAAGACTTTTGAGAGCCCCTTGGACAGCAAGCAGATCAAATCAGTCAATACTTAAAGAAATTAATTCAGGGTCTTTACTGGAAGATCAAATACTGAAACTGAAGTTTAAATACTTTGACCACATAATGAAAAGATGAGACTCATTGGAAAAGACTCTGATGTAAGGAAAGATGGAAGGAAACAAAAAAGGAGACAGCAGATGATAAGAAATAGAGTGCCATGGAAGCAATGAACATGAGTTTGAGCAAATTTCAAGAGATAATGAGAGGAGCAGCCATTGGCACAGTGAACAGAGCATGTGAACTGAGCAACTCGGCTCTGGAGTCAGAAAGACCTGAGTTCAAATCCAGCCTCAGACATTTAGCACTTAGCACACACTAGCTGTGTGACCTTGGGCAAGTCACTTAGCCCCAGTTGTCCTGCCTCTCCTGTCCCAACAATGTACAGCTTTCCAGAAGAATGCTGCTGTGAACAGCTTTTCAAGATTCTGATTACATAGTATAGTGAACACTCTATTCAATAACAAAACAGAGCAAAACATTTACAGAAAATCAACATACAGCATTCACAACAACTGATCACAGAAAATGGCCACATCATTTTCACCACAGTAGTCACATAGTTTTGAACAAAGTACAATCATTTATTTATCAATCATTTAGTAACTCAATCATTCAATCAACTCAATCATTCAATCATCCTTAAATAGGTTTGCCTCCTTAAGGGTCACAAAATTCAAAAGTCAAAGTACTCCACCCCTGGGTACTACATTCATTTAGTCAATCACAGAGTCCTTAATTCAATCACAAAGTACAATCACAAATAAACTACAATTCCTTCAGTCACTACTCAACAGAAAATAACACAGTTCAGCAGACAGGGCTTCCAGTTGTCTGGCCACTACATCAATACCTAGTTAGTTGCCTGAGAGGGAAGCATCAACATCTGGGTTTTCAAAGCCGGGGGCTCAATGGCTACCCAAAGTCTCATCTGGCCAAATCACACAACTCCTCCCAAAGTGAGTCACAAATCAAAACCTCACATCAGGGTCAGTCGCTACTCATTATTCACAGAGAGGTCTTTTCATCTTGACCCGAGGCAGGCTCTCAGATTCCCTGGATCCCCTTCCATGGTCCCAGCTCCTAACTGGATTCACCAAACTGTCACCTGAGTTCAAAGACAGACAGCTCCCAGTTCCTTGTCCAGCTCTCTGTGCAATTCCTGTACCATGTTGAAGCTCACAGCATCTAGTCCACCTTAAATTCTTCACAGTCTCTGTTCCCAGGAAGTCAAGGCTTAGCAAAGCCACAAACAGGTTCTTACAAAGTACCAGCATCATGCTTCCTCAGTCTTTTGGCAGCTCCAGCTGGTCCTTGGCAGTTCCCAGGAGGAGCTCCAGCTGGTTCCCAGAATCAAAATCACTTCACCCAGGTTCCCAAAATCAAAATCATTCTCTCCAGCCTGGGGCCTTTCCTCTTCACCCTCCCTAGCTGCAGCTGCTTCTGCCTCCATGAAGCTTATCTCAAGAAGTTCTGACTTTGCAAGCTGGGGTTTTTCCTATATACAGTATTGCTCCTCCCTATCCAGCCCCTTCCTGTCACATCAGTAACAGACATTTCCTGGTCAGCCCATTCCTGTTACGTCAGCAACAGGCGTTCATACCTTCTGTTTCTTTAACAGAGGCTTAATTTGAAACTACTTAGCAATACAAAAGGAACTTCAAATTTCATTATGATTACACCTTCCCCCTGAGAGAGAGACAGAAAGAGAGAGAGAGAGAGAGAGAGAGAGAGAGAGAGAGAGAGAGAGAGAGAGAAGGGGGGGTGAGGGAGAGAGAAAATGGAGGACCTGGCATGCTATGTTCCATGGGGTCATGAAGAATCAGTCATAACTGAACAAATGAAAAACAACAGCAAATATGAAGATAATAGAACATCATTATTATATAATGAATGTTAGGAGTTGAGCACATCGGGCACTTGTATGAAATGATGCATAGGAAAGAAAACAGAACCAGGAAAACAAGTATTTAATGAATGTTATAAACAAAGCTAGCACACAATAGCACAAAAAATTGCACAAAACATGCACAAACTGCATGCAATTAAAAAAAAGTCTTGACCCTTGAGATCTGATTGTGAAACATCCTTTTTTTATTCTCTCCAAAGAGCTGTAGCAGACAAGAGGTGCCAAACATAGCGTTGTCACGTGTACTCATTGTCTCTGTTTTTATTAACTGTATTTCTCTATTATGTAAGAGGACTCACTGGTGGTGAAAGGTTATAGCGGAAAATGCCTAGAGTATTAAAAAACAAAAGCTATCAGCACAACTTTTAAAACATCCTCTATGACAGGTGTTATTGACCTTTTCTTCTGGGTCACAGGTTTTCTGTGGCAGTCTGGTGAAGTCCATGTACCCGTCCACAAAATAATGATTTTCAATGCATAAAATAAAATGTATAGGATTATAAAGGGAAAGAAGTACATCGTAATGTATTAAATTATATTATTAAATGTTATAAATTATGTTTAAAATAATTATGTTTTTAAAAGTCCAAGAGCCCTAAATTTAGAACCTCTGGTCTATGACCTTTTTCCTTCCATCATAAACTTTTACGAGGTAGCATCACTTTTAGAGAAGGATCTTTTCAGCAATGGACAGTAAGACATTTGGCAGGCTGAACCGGAGCGACTCGGTATTTTCGTTGGGAGAGAACGAGATGTATTTAACGAGGACCAGCCAATGTATCGATCTTCAGAGGAAATTTCTAGCTATGTATAAACATACAAATCTATCAAACAAGCTGTGTACATTGCAAAAATAATTTTAACAATGACTCAAAAGTTATGAATCCCACAAACATTCCAGGATAGTAGAGATGAATTAGCACTCTAGGCTCAGTTAGATCTAGGACTGGACAACTAAGGGAAGCCTCTTCCCCTACATGGATCATAATGAACCTTTCTGCTACCCACAAATCAAGTATAAGATGCTTTATTTTCTCCATGACCAAACATAGTCTTCTGCTTGCCATTCAAAGCCTTTTATAACCTAGCACCTTCCTACCTTTCCAGTTTCCTTTTACTTTACTCCTCACTATGTGATCTCCAATTCAGTGGCACTGGCCTTCTGGCTGTTCTGCAAACAAACCCCTCCTTCTCTTGGCTCTGGGCATTTTCACTGGCCATCCCTCATGCCTAAAATGCTCTCCCTCTTCATCTCTACCTCCCAGCTTCTCTGGAATCCTTTACATCCCAACTAAAATCCCATCTTTCACAGAAAACCTTTCCCAATCCCTCTTAATTCTGGTACCTTCCCCTCTATTAATTATTCCACATTTATCCTGTACAGAGCTTACTTTGTGTATATTTGATTGCCTCTTGTCTCCCCCATTAGACTGTGAGCTCCTTGAGGGCAGGGACTGTCTTTTACCTCTTTTTGTCTCTCCAGTGTTTATCACAGTGCCTGGCACATAGCAGGAGTAGGCACTTAATGAATGTTTACTGATTGAGGGATGCTTCAATCTCCAGGGAAAGTGGTGGGGGGCGAGGGGAAGGGAAATGAAGCCCTGTCTTCAAAAAAAAAAAGACAGAGAAGAGCTGGTATATCCAGAAAACCTAAGAAATTCAAGGTTTTAAAATACTTCCTACTTCTGATATAATTAAAAGATACATTTGTTCTGGGATCTTCCACCTGAGAGTTAGAGAAAACTTTCTACCTTCATTCTAAACTCAAACACATATTTGAAGGCCAGTGAACTTACACATGTCTCTTTTGAAAAGATATCAATTTTGAATGTGTGTGTGGAGGGTGGGAGGGGTGTGGAATAAGGAGATCCTAACCTCTTAATAACTATAAATTATGAGAGAAATTGTTTTTAATAGTCAATTATGGGGGAGATTCAGGCCTTTTCCTTGTCCTATTTCTTTGTTCAAAGCCCAGCCTTTGAAGGATACTACTGACTTCTGCCAAAAATTTAAGGTGAATTCCTGCCCCTTGGGTTCCACTCAAGTAAATTTGGGTGGAGGTAGATCCTTTGTCTTGATTGCCCAAGACTAGGGGTGGTCTAGGTGTAGAGATAGTCTCTTTGTCCAGGAGTGACATGATGTCACTCTCTCAGCCTATCATTAGAGTGAGCTTACTTCTCATTATAATATTCATTCTCTCAGTGATTGTTAACCAATCAAAGTTTATTGCCACCCTCACAAACACCCGCTCTTCCAAGGACATTTAAGCAGTGAGCCCACTGCCATGAGTGGTCTTTGGCATTTTAGAGTGCCACTGACCTATTTTATTGATAACATGCTAGCATTATTAATAAAATGACTAATTACCCAGAAATTATGTCTCTAGAACTTTTTAAAGTATCACAGCTATCACCTCAAACCAGTCACATGATTTTTGTTAAGACCTACTTTCCTCTAAGTTATTGTTCTGGTTAGAGCCCAGTAGGGGAGGGATAAGTTATTCTGTTCCCTTCCCATTCTGAACATTTCCTGGAAGTTAATTAAGTTGTTGTTGTCATTTTAATATAGCCAAGAACAGCAAGCAGGTTTTTAAGACTAAGTTGGGGTTTTATTTTTTGCCATACCTTCTCTTTTAACTGAACTTGTGTTCAGTTAAAGTGTAGAAAGTTCTGGGTGAGCAGTTTCGTCTGCCAATGGAAATCTAACTTCTCTGCAGTTTATCATCTTGGAACTTAGGGTAATGAAAAGTTAAGTGACTTGTCCAAGGTCACACAGCCGGTATAGGTTGGAGGGCAAGGCATGAGGCTATATCTCTCTATCCTCTGTGCCATCCTGTCTCCCTATCATACTTTCTACTTCCTTAATAACATAACATTGAGACCTATACTACTTTTTTACATCAATTTATCAAACTTACATGATTCCAGAGAATCCTACATACCTTCTCCCCTAAGTAAAAATAATGTGTATATACATCCTCTCCTCTTCTTGATCCACTTTCTCTTTTCTTTTTCTGTTATTAACAAACTGGGTTAGATCGGGCTCAGGTAGGGTGGATTGTGGGGTAAAAGTGAACACTCTCTGGTTGTGAAGAAATCTGTTGGCACGGGTTTCTTGGAGGTCCTCTCTCCCCTTCCCCTCATTCCACTTCAGAGACCATCCAATATTGGTTATTCAGGGTCAAGAATAAGTTGATAATAATGTCCTGAACTACATAGATAGCAATATATTAGGAAATTCCTAGCCCCGTATTGAAAAGAGAAAGGAAATAGTAAAAGCAGGAAATCTGGAGAAGTTGATTGAACAGAAGGCGGGGGAAAGAATCTTTCATCCCAAACCAGTTTGGAAGCCAAGAATTTCTATGTCAGTCATTTTTTTCCCCATTCTATCTGTGTATGACCCCCTTTCCTCATTTTATTTTTATTCTCAATGAGGAAACAACAGACACAAAAGAACTGCCAAACTTGGGAATTGGAAGTAGTTACCTAGTCCAGTCATATTTGAAAAAAATGACCCCCAATAAGAGCCTATCTGTCCGCTTCATGAAGATGGCCAAAGAGGAGAAACCAACTACCCCCTAAAATAGCCCACTCAGTTTTCAATTGCTCTGATTGTTAGGGCTTTTCCCCCTTATATCAGCCCTTTGGAGCTTGTACTATAAAAGGGGACTACACTGGCACCTGAGGGACTAACAAACTTAAAAGACAAAGAAATGCAGAAAGGGGCTGCACACAGACATGAATTGAGAAGAAATAACATAGAAATTCAGGATTTTTATATTGCTCTGTCGAGGAAATGGCTGGGAAGTCTGTGTGAATGCACAGGGACAACAGGGGCCAGGACAAAGTGGTACAATCTGGCTAGACATAGAGAACATGTTGAATGGTGGTGTTGTTCATTCATTGAACAAATACTTTATTATACACCTTCATTCTTCCAGGTGGTAGAAATTCTAAAATAGAAAATAACACAGTGCTTTTCCTCAATGAAGTTATTTTAAAAACTATTACCATATAATAGAAGATTATGATGATAAAAATTAATATGGTACAATGTAGGAGTTGTCATAGGTGAAGCAAGATTCAAAATGATCTGGGCAAGTTCAAGGAAAGAAGCATTAGTTTCAGTAGGGAGATCAGTGAAGAGGGCATAGAGAAGGTGGCATCCAAGCTTGATCTTGGATTCTTGAAGGAAGAAAAGATGTCCACAGGAAGAAGTGAGGAAGGAAAAAGCTATCCCCAAGAACTTAGCTTTTATGATTCCTCAAAGATGTGAAAGGATAAAGATGAGGAAACCACCATTGTTGTATATTTTAGTGAAAGGACTCTGCTTCAGGTATGAGTTAACTTAAATGTCCTCTGAAGGCCTCTCCACCTCCAAGGCTCTGTGATACTGGAAACTGGCCAAGATAAACACCCTTTCTTATTTTAGTTCCACTGCCCGCTCTGCCTTGGACTCATCTCCTTGTCAACACTGGACACCCAATCCAAACAAACCATCCTATTCCCAGACACTTTCCTTCACAGAATTGGACTGCCTTTGCTAATGCCATTTAGCATACCTCAACATGGGTTTATGACTAACAGCACAGATTATACAACTCCAATACAAACTGGCTTCCCAGCCAATTTCCTCGTTTTCAAAGTCTCATGACCCTTGTCTCTTCCCAAGTTTATTTTGGGAGCTTTGCAATATGAGAGAGTAAGTCATTTGGGGCTGCCTTTAGTCTGTTGCTTCACTGGCCAACAAGAGGCTAGAAGCAGCAATATCTACATTGTTTTATCTCTCTAACAAATCTCTGCCAAACCCTGAAATGAGTTGATTTAACCTTCTCCTTGCTTCTGTGCACCTCTGCCTCAGTAATAGCCACAGATTCCCCAATCAAGCAACAGCTCAGAAAGCTAGGACTTTTTCTTTTCTAATTGTAAATCCAAAGTCTAGGGCACAAGGCAGAAGACAAAAAAAATGAAGGGGGTGTGTCTACCTTTCCATGTCCTTTACAGAGAGATTTCTTTTCCTTCCACTTCCTTTCAGTGGAAGAATTCTCTAAATTTCTCCCCTTTTTTGAGAGAGAGAGGAAAGGGGATATCAAAGAGGCCACACTTTTCAAATCTGGCTCCCCTGCCCCTACTCCCCCCAGCTCTAGGCTAGCCTACATTTATTCTTCCTTTAGAGAAATGAAGATAATACACAGAAGACTGAAGAGGAGAGAACAAAAGGAAATGAGTCAAGGAAGGTATTTTTATACTTGAGCAAAGACTGATTGCACTCTTTTGTGGAGGGAGAAAATAAAATGGGATCCAAGCCAAGGTTTTCAATCAGGATTAGGAAAAGGGATCCAATCACACCTCTAGGCTATGCTGAGAGGGGTGGGGAAGGGGAGGACTGGCTTCAGGAAATCTCTGCAAAAAGTAACTCCCAATACTTTATTTGGAAAGTTTTCATTCACCCTCAGGCAAAAATACACATCATGGGAACCAGAGGACAATCACATGACTCAGTGATTGAACATCTTGATTTTGTGTAGCTCTGACCTCCATAAATAGCCAATGCCCCCAATTTTAAGACCTATTTGAAGGATTTCTCCCCACCACTATAAAACTATAAAACTCCTGACTTCATTAAAAGTTCCATGCATGCATGAGTATTATATATACAGGCATAGAAATATTTCTGCATGAGAGGGGCATGCATATTTGTGCACTTAAATATTCTAGTGGAACTGTGAACTCACCATTATGCTTCTGCCTTCCAGTGTTGCAGAATGTGTCTTAGCAATGCCTGTCTCTCCCATTAGCATCTTCTTCCTTCTTGACATGTCCTTCCTCCAATGTGGTGAGGCTTCCTATTCCTCCTGACATCCAGAAGATAACAGTAGAACATGTGATCTTTCAATTTTTTTAAAATCTCTCTCTCTCATCATCTGATCACCCACCAGCTTTTTAGTCCATGCATTTCTTCCATGAGCTCTTTAGCAGTGGCTATTTTATTATGTCCTTGCATGTGAGTGTGTGGAAACGTGAGTAAAGCTGCTTTCACAAATCAAATTTTTTTTCTTCATATTTTAGGGTAATAACCAATAGCCATCTGAGGACTGGTTCTTGGTAAGTGCTTGTTGATTGATTCATTCACTGGGAGCCATTGGGGACATCATACACCTATATGGCTGTTGAGTGTCACCTGAAAGTATGACAAGAAAAAATCTTGATTTGTGAAAACAAGGCTGACTTCCAATAAGCTTGATGGTGATTCAGAAGATAATGGAAGCACCTTAAGAAGAGAAGAAAGGCAAAACTAAGACTAGAGGTAGGCACAATGGACAGTTGTCCAGTTCTCAACAAGGGTCACCTCTTAGTACTCGATATGTCAGTATTCTAATAGATCTGCGATCTTAGCAATGTGAATATTCCTTCCAGTGCTGTACATAGAATCCCATCCATTCTTGCCTATCCCATGTGACTGATTCAAATTCTACTGTGATGCCTCATTAAGGTATGGAAGTGATGCTGGGGTCTTGAAAGCTGCATCAGTGCCACAGCTACTTGGAAGAAGCTGCTTGTAATCAGAAGACCTCAGTTCAAACACTTGCTAGCTGTGGGTAATTGACTTGACTTGGTAATTGACTGGGCAATTGACTTTTCAGCCACAGTTTCTTCATCTGCAAAATGAAGATAATTGTAACTACTATCTTACAGAATTGTGATGAGGATCAAAGGATATAACATGTAAAGCACATTGTAAATCTTGTGAGTTATTAGTATTATTGTTTTTGTTACACTTCTGACAATAAACTATGCCTGCTTTCTGAGAACCTCCTTGGCTAATTACTGAGAGGTTCATCACCAAGAAAATGGAGATGGATTCTTTCACCATGACAATCTATTATCCTAAGAAAAATATAAAATAGCTCTCAGTCCCATATGACACTCTTCCATTTCTGCCATGATGGTGGCAAAGTGACAGAAAAGGGGGCAGCTGGTCCTGAGATCCATACCACTTTGTCTTGCTTTAATACAGTGGAAAAGGTTCAGATTTCTCCTGTCACTTCCTATTTGCACGAATCTGGGAAAATCCTTGAACTTCTTACTGCCTTATACACATCTCTAAGACTTATTGACCAAGTCATAGACCAACTGTAATCCTCTCTTGCTGAAGAGATTTCCTGCTCCAAGAAGTTCTCAAATTAACAAAATCAAATTAAAGATCCTTCTTGTATGTGAGTATGCATTTTGATGGATTGGAGGATCTGTTTGGTTCCTTTTAGATCTAGATATATATGTAGAGAGATATAGATATATTTAGATATAGATCTCTCTACATATAGATATAGATATAGACATACAAATTTCATTGTATGTCCAGAATTCCAAATTTTTAATACTCCTGCTCCACTGTGCCCTGCTTAGACCACATCTGGACCATTGTCTTCAATTATAGGTGCCATATATTGAGAAGGAATTTGCTAAACTGGAAAACATTCCAGATAATAGCAACTGAGATACTGAGATGCTGAATGGGTTGAAAGAAGTGATATTCAGTCCTCAGAAGAAAAGATTTAGGGGGAAATATAACAGAAAAAGGGAGAGGGAGAGAGTCAGAGACAGAGAGACAGAGACAGAGAGAGACAGATAGAAACAGAGACCGAGAGACAGAGACAGAGACAGAGACAGAGAGAGCACATGTGTGCATTTTCTGTGTGTCATGCATTGTACCAAGCACCCTAACAACAAATCCAAATTAGCAAATCAGTCTTTGTCTTTAAGAAGTTTATTATCTAATGAGGGAAGATAACATATAGAGTGATGTTGCAACAGAAGTGGGAAGCGGGGCAGAGACATTGGTGATGAATGACAAAAAAGCCTAAGACCCAAAAAGACAAGGCAAAATACCTACCACAGCCAGGAGAACCAAGGGTGGAATTCAAGTTCTGTTGGAAGGCAGGTGAAGATAATGATGATGGCCAGAAATCAGACCATGAAGAACCTCATCAAAAAGCAATTATGTCTATTCTACTTGAACTCAGAAAGCAGAAGTAGGAGCAATAGGTGGAAGTCACAGAGAAGTATATTTTGGCTCATGGGTAAAGTTAACCAAAAGTAGAATGGACTGCCTCAAGAGTCAGTGGGCTCTCTATCACCCTAAGAACTTGAGCTAAGACTAGACGACAGGCTGAACAAGGGTTACTCTGTCAGGTGTAGGTCTAGTTAGATGGCCTCTGAGGTCTTTTCCAATTCTGATATTGTGCATCTGTGAATATGATAAGTTTCACATGTTTCAATAAAGGCTTAAAGCTTGAAATAAGTAGTCATACTATACTTTTCCAACCTTGCCTCAGGCACAGAATTTCCTCCTCCAAGTTCTGGAGCAAGGTTTTATTTAAGAGGGAGTCAGCAACTCCAACTTCTTTTCCCAAGTGACTGACTCATGTGGGCAAGAGAAGCTAAGCTTGAAAACCCCTGGCCTGCTCCAAGGGGAAGTCAGAATGACATCCGCACTGCCTTTCTTGTACTTGGCATTCTAACAATGTATGGTTTTCTGTTGTTCCTGGAACCACTCAAGCATAGAACCAAGTACCAGAGATGGGAAATGTTCAGCCTGAACTGTTATTTCTGTGAGCTGTTTTCCTTTTGCAGCTTAAACAGGATGGTTGAACTGTCTCTTGATTTTATATACCCTAACCCCACCAGCCCCTTCTCATTCCAGTTCTCAAGTCAGTTATTTGCCCAATGTTTGAGAATTTTCACCAGAGGTTCACAATAATGTAAGTCAAACAGATAAAAATACCAATCTTGTTATTCCAGAGAGTCTTAAAAATAGAAGAGAACACAATTTTTCGGACCTTGGATTTTGTACACAAGATTCTGTGGAAGCAAAGGGAGAAGAACTAGAATGGGTCCCTGTGAGACCAACTGAGATTGTACCCAATATAGGCTACCCAGGATGGCAGCAGAGAAGAATTGGAACTTCTTGGCATGCCATTAGTAACTTTAAGCCATAAGTACCAGAACATCTGAGCACGTCACCATGCTCTAGACAAGAAGCAGCTCCTCCACCATGTTCTAAATATTGTTTTAGTTTGGTATAGTTTTAATGCGCTTTCAAAACCAGGTGGAGGAGGCCTGCTAGGATTGGCAGCAACACTGGACATTGTCTTGGAGGAAAGCAGCTTCAACCGGATTAAGGGAAAAACCTGAAGGGAGGACCATAGTGTGTAGCTCTCTCCTTATTCCTCTGTTCTTTGGGAACTTGTATTACCTATGAAGGAGAAGGGTAGGGAAGGGAAAACAAGGGAAAAGAAGGGAAGGGAAGGGGAAAATAGAAGGGAAAAGAAGAGAAGGGAAAGGAAATAAGGGAAGAGAAGACAAGAGAGAAAAAGGAAAGAAAAAATGAAGAGAAAGGAAGGAACAAATTACTAAAAGCTTAGGTTTTGGTTCTTGTCTATGGGCCCTCCAAAAGGGGAATTAGAAAAAGTATTCATGGGGTGGCTATGTGGCACAGTGAATAGAGCACCAGCCCTGGAGTCAGGAGGACCTGAGTTGAAATCTGGCCTCAGACACCTAACACTTACTAGCAGTGTGACCTTGGGCAAGTCATTTAACCCCAATTGCCCTGCCTTCCCCTCTCCAAGAAGGAAAAAAAAATATTCGGTGTAGAATGAGTCAAGTATGTGACAGTTATTTTTTTCTGTACACAAAAGAAATGTTTAAAGACAAAAGATGTACGCGTTGACAGAACAACTTAAAACAGTATTCACTATCTTAAACTGAATCATGGTTAATATGAACTCAAATAATGCAAAATTCAATTTTGTGAAAATTATGAAATCATACTAGGTCACATTTAATACAAGTTAAAATTCAACTAATGTGACTTGAGGGCTTTAACATACTGCTATATCATCAGTCTGTCTCATCTCAGTCATGGTTACACAGAGCAAAGTACACAGAGTATACTCGAGTCCAATATGAAATGATGTGGTCCCAATCCATGGCCCCTCAAAGCCACATGTTCCATTCTCTGAAGCTTTAGGGAGTTTATATTAAATGAAAATTTAGGAATATGATAACAATTGCCCTTTTTAACTTTAGATCTGTGATCCTATCACAATAGGAGGCATCTTAAAATTAACTTGTCTGAAACCAGACTCTATCATTTCCCCCTCCTTCAAATCCTTCATCCTCTCAAATTTCCCAGTTACTATTGAGGTCACCCACTTCATCCTCGATTATTTACTCTTTCACCCTCCCCATATGCAGTCTGTTCCCAAGTTGATTTTGCTTTTACAACATCTTCCCTACATGTCCCCTTCTCTCCTCTAACAGCCATCACTGCAATACAGGCCCACACCACCTCCTGCCTGAACCAATACAATAGCTTGCTGGTAGGCCACCCCAATTCAAACTTTTCCCCACAAAGACTGTCCTCCATTCAGCTATCAGATTAATCTTCCTAAAATGCAGAGCTGACCATGTCTTACACACACACACACACACACACACACACACACACACACACACACACACACACACCATTCCCACCACCACCACCATTACCACTAACTACTACCACTCAATAAACTCCAGTGGCTCCCCATTACCTCCAGGAGCAAATAATATAAAATCTCCAGTTTGGCCTTCAAAACCCTTAATAACCTGCCCCCCCCCAACTTTTTCAACTATTCTTCCACTTACTCCCTTTGCCCACATGCTCTCTGTAATCCAATGACACTAACTCCTTTGCTCTTCCTCATCCAAGATAGTCCAGCTCCAGACTTCAAGCATTTTCACTGACTGGGGAACAGAGAACAATGAAGATGTGCCAAACTGGGTACTTTCCTTAAAATAGAGATTCTGAGAGGAACCAAGCTATCAGAAGCATCATCAATAAATGTTCACGTAGAGAATAGACTCAAATCCATGTCATTGCTTTGGTTTTGTTCCTTCTTATCCTTTCTAGGCTGTGTGAGACAATGTAAAGAACCACCTTTGAAGTCAAGAAAACCTGGGTTCAATTCCTGCCTCTGACCACAACACATCTGGAGCCTCTGCTTGAAAATGACCAATAAAAGGGATCCACTCCCCACCAGGCAGCCCTTTCCACCTTGGACAGCTCTCATGATTAGGAAGAGTTTCCTGACACTAAACCTAAGCCTACTTCTTTGTAACTTCCATCCATTGCTCCTGTTTCTACCTCTGAGGACAAATAGACTGACTATTCCTTCTTCTACATGACAAACAGATATCCTATCCTCCCCAAGGTTCTGCATTTCTAGGATGAATATCTCCATTTCCCTCAGCTGGTCCTTATATGACATAGACTCAAGCTCCTTTTAAGGATCCCAGCAGATCGATCTCTGTTAATCACTCATTCAGTCAAGTAGTCAACTGACAAGCATTTATTAAGCATTTACTTATTTATATAAAACAAATAAAGTGTTTTACAAACATTAAAGAATTATAAAAATAATCTGGTTGTTGTTCATTCATTTTCAAGTTGTGTCCAACTCTTCGTGATCCATTTGAGGTTTTCTTGGCAAAGATAGTACAGCAGTTTGCCTTTTCCTTCTCTAGCTCATTTTACAGATGAAGATACTGAAACAAACAAGTTTAAGTGACTTGTCTAGGGTCACACGGCTAATAAGCATCTGAGGCCAGATTTGCACTCAAGAAAATGTTTTCCTGACTTCATTTCCATCACTCTCTCCACTGTACCACCTATTCTAGCTTTTTATTATTCTGTGGCAGGCACTGTGCTAAGCACTCAGTCTACAAATACAAAAGTAAAACCATCCTCATCCTCAAAGAACTTAGAATATAATGTAAGCCATAAGTAAAACCTAGTTGTGCTCCTTGAATCAACTCCAATGAGGAGAGTGTTTAATATTGTCATGATTCTTTCAGAAATCCTACACAATGTTAATGAAAACTACACCCAAATCCCCTAGATCCTTTTGGAAGGTGGATATTATCTCTTTCTCCACGACTAAGATGGCAATATAGAGGAGAAGAAGAAAAATGATCTGCTTTTTCCCTTTAGAAAAGCTAAAAGTAAGCCCCTCGGAAGAAAGCCCAAGATGTTTCAGTCTGATGTTCAGCTATTTCTTATTCCAAGTAGTTGTGTTTACCACTTGGCCAGAATCTGCAAGTTGTACAGTTTTCCAAGCAATTAACTCTATCAGAAACACAAAGATACACACACACTGGAAAGCTTAAACCAACCCCAGCTGAATGGGCTCCTTTGTGCTCTGTCATGCTTTGGCCTTCATCGGCTAGACTGTGTCCTCTACACTTCAGCCCTTAAGGGGCTCCCTCTGCATTTCATCCACTCTCCATCATTCTAAAACTGACGGATAGTTTTCTAAGAGTCTCCTCCACTGGCAGCTTCGTAGGGCCAGATGGAACAGTGAAATTGAAGTCCTCCAGAGCCCAGTGTGTTTATAGAATAATGTTATTGTTTGAAAAAATAAATGTTTTGGCTCTGGCATCAGCCCCTCTTCAGGAGGGTCTGCAGGCCTTTGCTTTCATGCTTTACTCAGGTGAGGACCTTGATACTCCCTGGAGATGGCTCCCATGATATACTCTTCCAAACTAAGAAGGGTCTCTCCCTTTGAGTAAGGGCATCTGGGAAATGGGTAGAGAAGAAAAGAGGGAGAAAATACTGCAGGATTCAGCTGGTGTATCCATAAAGACAGCTTGGGAACATGGAAACCATATGTGAGCTTTTTGCTAATAAAATGAAATGCCAAAATGTGCAATTGCACCCAGAAAGGGATCACCCATATGTTCGCTTACTTGCTTATAAACAAAATATTTTTTTAGAGTCCTTGGATACTCAGACTAGGTATAAGTATTAGAATCCCTTATTTTTCATCATTCCCTCACACAGAAGGAATGCACGGGTACAGGGTTGTTAGCTGAGTGACATAAGAAAAGCAAACAATATTTAAGCTGAAAGAGTTAATTCAGAAGCTGGGGGGGTCCTTAAATTCCCTTGTTTAAAAATCAATTTAACACCGGGGCATTTTTCCCACTGAATGCGTTCTCTATCGTGTATGTTTGCTGTAGATTTATCATGTTCATGCAAATGAAGGCCAGTCTGCTCAAATTATCAATTCAAATGTCATCTTTCTAGTTTAAAAGAAGTACACTTCCAAGCCAGTGAAAAATGCCAGATTGGCAGTCTTTGGTAGCTGAACTTCTCGTTTTAGCCCTTACATGGATACTATAGGCACATATGATTTTAATCAAGGTTATACAAAATAATACCACATTCCCCTCCCCCGAGGCTTTACTTTTGCTTGTACATTTGCCTGGTACTAATCAGGAGGAAAAAATACATGGTTCTGTGATGTGGCAGGTCTGGAGAGTGTAGGTTTGGGATGATTTCACCTGTCTAAGAGACTTTTCTAATGTCAGGTCCCAGGTATTGGCATCCTGGTGTCTCCTATTGTGGGTGTGTTTAAAGAGTGGGGTGGGGTGAAGATTTGCTGCCCCCACCTCTCCTTTGTAAACCACAGAGTCATAAACCTAATATGAAATATTGTGATTCATTCTAGACACCATATGCTAAGAGTCAGCATGGAATATAAGACACCTTTGAAACCAGAAATACACGAGTTCAAGTCTTTTTTTTTTTTAAGGCTATCAGAGTTAAGTGACTTGCTCAGGGTCACACAGCTAGTAAAGTGCCGAGGTCAAATTTGAACTCAGGTTCCCCTCACTCCAGGGCCACTGCACCACCTTGCTGCCCTAAGTTCAAGTCTTATATCTCACCAATATTTACTGCATGACCTGGATCAAGTCACTTGATTTCTCAATGCTCTAAGGAAACTGAATCCTGTAAATGGTAAAGGAGTTGTCAACTTGCATTGGCAGAACTTTCTTCACCTTCTACTAGTGAAACTGCAGGTCCTGTTTCTCTCCTTACTCCCACATATGAAGAAGGATCGTAAAACTATTGGAGAGCATAAAAGCTTTTGAATATTGACATGAAGACAACCAATATGGTAAGGGGCCTTGAGATCGTGCCTTGTGAGAACTGGGTGAAGGCAGCATGAAATATTCAAATAAACACTTGTTCTGGCGCCAGAGGACCTGCCTCTTTCGGTTGATGTGTTTGGTTACCTATCTCTAGTAAACTTCAGTTATTACCTGTATAATAACTTATGCAAGTCATTTAACCTTCCTAAGTCTTATGTTCTGGGCCCTAAGTTCATGAGTCTCATTTTCTCTCCGTAAAATGAAAAGATTGGATTCAATGGACTCTATGGCTCCCTTCTAGCTAAGACCAAAATGCTATGATCTATGACCTACCTTGGGGGAAGGGAGACTTCAGCATGTACAACAGCTCCCTTGAAGTATTTGAAGAAATAGGAAGAGAGAGCAGACTTGTTTTGTTGCACTAAAAGGGAAGACCCAAGGATCATGAATAAATATGACAAAGAATCAGATGCTGACTTGATATAAGAAAGACAAAACAAACAGTGCCTTCTAAGTGGAGAATAGACTATTTCACTGGTTAATGGTTTTCACTTGCCTGAGGGTTGCAAGCACAGGCTATGGGACCACTTGTTGGGTTTGATCTAGAGCAGTGGTTCTCAACCTTCCTAATGCCACGGCCCTTTAATACAGTTCCTCATGCTGTAGTGACCCCCAACTATAAAATTATTTTCGTTGCTGCTTCATAACTGTAATTTTGCTACTGTTATGAATCGTAATGTAAATATCTGATATGCAGGATATATTTTCATTGTTACAAATTGAACATAACCCACAGGTTGAGAACCACTGATCTAGAGGGAATTCTTTTTCAAATACAGTTTGTACCAAATAACCAGGAGGGTGTCATTCAGGAAACTATTTTCTTTGTCACTTTCTTTATATAAGAAAAAACAGACTGTTTTCTTTCTTCCTTATCTTCTTCTGTAAAAAGACCCAAGTGTTATGTTTCGGTGTTATTCAGCTTTTGATACTAAGGAGTACCAGAAAACAGATTAGGGAATACAGTAGAAATGAAAGAAATAAAATTTTGAAAATTCTTTTAAATTAATACTTTGATTAATACTTACCGGCCTGGACCTTGGCCTTTATTAGTTCCCTTGCCTTGCCTAATGGAGTCCCTTCTTTTATTGCTCAACATCAGAGAAGGCAACCCTAAACCCATTTGGGCTGTTTCCTAGGTGAAGTTCTCTACTTGTAGCCTGTAGATTTGGTTTTAAAAGCCTAGTAGCCAGCTCATTTATCTTCAAAATAAAATTAAGTCTATAAGAATTTATTAAATGCTTACTATGGGCCAGCTATTGTGTTAAGTAACAATAATAAAAATAGAAGCAAAAGGGAAAACATGCACTGCCCTCAAGGAGTTCATGTTCTAATGGTGAAGACGACACATATGCTTTAAAGTTTGGGGGAGATGGAAGGGAGAAGGTATCTACAGGGAATCATAGTGAAGAAAAAATTCTGGAGAGTCACAACTGGATCCCAAGAAGAATGAAGGAATGTACATAACTGTCCTGGGCTATTCCCTAGGATTGAGAGTTTGGGAGGTACTTGCCAGTCATACAAAAAGGCTGAGGGGCTGGAATGATCTTCCATGGTGAGAAGTCATAAGACAGAGGAATATTCTAAAGTGAGAAGGCTATGGGTACTTGGTAGTGAAGGTGTCCTCCAGAATGAGAAGGTTACTGGGATTTGGTGGAGAAAAAGTCTCAAGTCAGGAGTAGGGCCCAGGGAGGAATGAAGGAGTTAGAATATATTTCACTAACCCTTAGCCCTGGATAGGACATGACTTACCCATCTTGCTGACCCTTTCAAGAAGACCTTCTCTACGCTTTACACTTGCAAAGAGTTTAGGGTGTCTCAATTATTTTTAACTCACTAGCAATAGAGAAGTCCTGGCCTTGTCCCTAGACTCCTTAGATGAGAAAGACTATTTCCAATCTGACCACCAAAAATAGTTTTCCTCACCTGAAACCTGGAGCTTCAGGGATTCAGTTCCAAGCTGGTTGTTGCCTCTTTTTTCCTTCTAGAGATTTCAAGGGCTTTGTCTTTTATCCAACTTCTGCCTCAGTTTATCTAAAAGAAGAAAATTCATGACCCCAGTAGATGAGTTGATTTTGCTTTCTGGTAGCCCGTTTGCTTAGTAGAACTATTGGCCTAGTCTGATACTTAACCCAACCACTCTGAAGGCCATTGAATCTTGGACACCTGAGCCCAAACTTCTATACATTTTATCTGTGCCTAGCATCCTCAATCAGCAACTAGCTCAGGGTCTCTATTCAGATTTATCCTTCTCTCTTGCTTTAACCCTGGTAGACTTCCTGTGACTCCCACCTCATTTTCAGGACGGAAAAGATAAACCAACCCTGGGACCATTAAGCAATAAACTCTTCTGATCCAGCTTCATTTTCCAACAAATATTTTTAGATTGTAACCCCCAGGCAAATATTTGACTTGTGTATATATAGAGAGAGACAGGTTCACCATTAGAAAAATATCTCAAATAATTAAATTAAACAATTCTACCTCTGTCAGCACCAATAATGGTGGGGTATGTGTGGCACCACAAAGTATTTTGTTTTGTTTTGTTTTGTTTTTAAGGCATATGGTTTAATATGCTTTAAAAAAAAATTAAGCGGCATTAAACCCAGGCTTTACATTTATAATATTATGTTCTTTTCTTTTTGGGAACCTACCAAAGACCTATGGACCAGAAGAACTGTCATTGAGCTCAACACCACACTGTTGCAATCTTAGAACTCATGGCTAACTGGGCTGTCATCACTTGCGGAGCCAGTTTTGCCAACTGAGATAAAATTTCATGTAAGAATGAAACTCCCTGAGGGCAATTCAATTTCTTTTTTGTCACTATATTCCCAGTCCCCACTGCAGTGTATTGTACATATTAGGCCAGGGGTGGGGAACCTGCAGCCTCGAGAGCACATGTGACCTTCTAGGTCATCAAGTGTGTCCCTTTGACTGAATCCAGACATCACAGAACAGATCCCCTTCATAAAAGGATTTGTTCCATAAAACTTGGACTCGGTCAAAAGGCTGTGCCCAAGGATGTAGAAGGCCATATGTGACTTCGAGGCCACAGGTTCCCCACCTCTTTTAGGCACTTAATAAATGCTTGTTAACGAATGAAGAGTTGAGTACCCAAGTGTCACTGATTCTGAAGTCATCTCATACTTTTTTTCATCTGAACCACAATACAAAGGAACACGACATAAAAACATACAACACAAAATGGACCATAATGAATACAAGAAGATGAAAGATGATAAAGTCAGGATAATGAGATGAATAGTTTACTTATTTCAAATGCTGTTCTCGAAATGCCAATTTTATAACAATTTTTTTTCTTTTAAAATGAGAAAGAGGGAAAGAAAGGGACATGCCACAGCCAATAACTGCTGAAAAACAGTGGAGGTTGGCACTTCCAAATGCTTGGCAGCTTATTAAGCCAATTTTTATTTAGTCCATTCAAGCCATTGGAGGGTCTGTGATTCCCAACTGTTTCGCATCAGAGAATGAAAACATGAAGAGCCCAGCCAAGACCACATTGGTGACTGCCAGCCCCTTTATATGCCAAACATAAAAGCAACAAGTCCAGATGCTTTGATCCTTGCATTTTTGGACTGAGCCCAGCATTAAAGAAAAAAAATCATGTTAGGACAACATATATTATAACTGGAAATCAATCAATAGCGCCATGACCTTCAAACTCAGTAAATGTTTGGAGTTAGTTTCTGAGCATGTAATCTAAATTGGGGATTGGAAGTTGGAACTGTTCCTAACCCAACAGAAAAAAATGTATAGTTTTTAACTGTGGAGATTAAAGGAAGCAATGAATGAAGTTTTAATTATATGTGTACGTGTGTGTGCGTGTGTGAGTGTGTATGTATGTGTATGTATACATGTGTTCATGAAAGAAGTGTTCTAATTTTAAAGATTTCGAATGTCCAAAGATTGGGGGGTGGGGAGAATGCTACAATGGGAACCTCTTCATCTGCATATACACGATAAACTGACCTGTAATGCCAAAAGAGTTTTGGGAGTAAGTAAGATATCTTCCCCAGCTCCTACCACATTTGATGAGAAAATAATGACATTATTTAAAAAATGAATCATTTAGTTGCTAGGATACTGTTACTCCTAACAGCAATTCCTCTGACCCACCATTTTATGAAACTCATTGGCATCAGTCTTGACAGAGTAGGATGCTAACACTCTATATCGCAGGTATATGAAAGACCTTGCAACCCCAAAGCTGAAAAAGAAATAAGATGGCTAACTCTACTTTAGTGGCAAGGAAAAATGTGCAATCTCAATATTTCTGATTCATGTCATTGCAGGGTTGGGGGAGTTGTTTGGCAAATGTCTCAGGTAAAAGCAAATGTCTGTATAAGATAGCTACAAAGCAAGGCTGGCAGTGAGGAGTAATTAAAAAGAATTTTGTGTCAGGTATCTTTTTTTTTTTAAATAATGATCCAACTGTATTGTCTCCGAGTTTTAGTCTAGACTCAATTCTGCTAAGAAATCTTCATCATCTATCTCAGATTTACCTATTAATGTTTTTAATGGTTCCTGGCACCTAAGTAGATTGACCTCACACAAAAGCTAATGATAATAATAGTGCTAACATGAGGAGAACCTATCATTAAGGGGGCTTTGTGTTTGTGCATGGGTGTGTTTCCTTAAAGAACTATCATTTCTACTGACATGGGAAGAAGGGAATGCATTGATATTCAAAATCTTCCAAAAGTTTATAGTCCCCAGGGTGGAATGAGGAAGAGAGAGCTGACCTGAGTCCATTGAGGAGGGGTAAATTAAAAAAAAAAACATTTCACTTAATGTAGCATGGACTAGCACAAACAGAGGTGTGCTGGAATTAACTCATATGGGTTCATGATCGTTGATTGTTGAATTTTCCATGTGAACATTTACACCTCAGAAAGCAGCAAATCCTTCAAATCAAGGCTTGAGTGATTATTGTTAAAAAAATATTAATAGAATGTTAATAATGCAGATGAAATTTAAAATTGTTTTGCATCCTTTTCCCCCTAGAGAGCCTGTTGTTAAATATTTACCAGTGCACTGCTGGGCACATGTGATTTCCAAATACCTCCAAACGTTTTTGCAAAGACACTATTAAGTTGTTAGTGTCAGTCTAGCTCCATCACTTGAAATTCTTTTGATTTTCTATTGTGATAACTTCTAACTAGATGTATATTGTATTCCAAAGATCTGGCTATAGTCACTTGTAGTATTCATGCTGATGCAGGTGACTGCAAGCAATCTATCAGTCCTTCATATTATATATTATAGACGTGGCCTGGGCAAAAGTATGAGGTGAGAGATAAGTAAAGAAGCTATTTGGTCCCCCCTTGTCTCCCCATGAGTTTCCCTTCTGAGTGAAGGGTAGGCTTTCTAGCAAGATGGCTTTTACATACTCTTCCTATCCCATCTCCTTTTCCTACCCAGTCTTGCTGTCTTATTCATTATTTATTCAGTGGAATGAGATAAAGTCATCTTGATGTCCTTTCCAGCTTTGCCATTCTATGAATCTGACTCTAACCCCTAAAACTGACAATGCTGTTAGCTATTATAATGTGGACTGGCCATTGAGAGTCTAGACTTTGCAAGAATCTTCGGTGTTCCCAAGGGCACGCCAAATGCCATACCCCAGATGAATCACTTTCTGTCAATTCCTGTGGTAAAGGAAGTGCTTCTTAGATTGGTTGTTAAGCAGAACTGAGGTGTACAAAGATTTTTAGGCAGTCAATTATAATCTTTTTTCTGGCTATGGTCAAGGAAAGGCATGGTATAGGCCTCTGAATGAGAAAGGAGGTCTTATGTTCTCCTCACCCAGGCCAACATGTGGACAGACCATGGTGCCACTGGGCTTGGCTCTTTGCATTTATTCTTTCACATTTTTAGAGAAATGATTATTGGATGCTGTTGTGATTTTGTGAGCTTTGAAAGGTCAAAGAAACAGAGATCTGGTGATAGAAGTCCTTGCCAGAATATTCTGATCTACCAATATAGCCCCAAAGACTGGCCAGCAGCGGACCAATCCCATAGCGAAGATACTAGGTGCTATAAGAGGGAAGGATTTGCTTATTAGCTATATTGCTGCATTCAGAAGTGAATTTGGTGGGGGATAAAGCAACTTTCAGCAAATACTTTAAGTTTGAGTCGGCTCTCTTTAGGGATTTAGGTGGTATATATATATGTATGTATGTATGTATATATATATATATGTATGTATATATATGTATGTATATATATGTATGTATGTATGTGTGTGTGTATATATATATATATGTATGTATGTATGTATGTATGTATGTATGTATAGTGGAGATTGTATCCTGCTTCTAGGGAGTGGTTTGGACTCCTTTGATTTGCTATTAGAAGAGGACATTTCAACTTCTCAGGGGCAGCTCTAAAAACAAGAGAAAGAGATGTGGCTACTCTTGTATTGGGGAACTCAACTTATCAGTGAGAATGAGAGTTGGAACAAGGATATAAAGGACCAAGTGAGGTTAGATATGTTATCATAGGAGACTCTGGAGCACTAAGAAGTCTTCAAGATTGAAATTCCCCTTATAATGGTGAAGTTCCTGGGATTACAATCGGTGACAGAGAAGATACTTGGAGAATAAGTTTAGCACTTCTCAGACCACAAAATCTATGAAATTAGATGCCTATTTTATCTTTAAAAAAAAAACAGTCCTCATTATGAATACCCTTGGTCCTTTCTAAGTCACTAATAACCAATCCTCAAGAAAACCATGGGACTCTGTACTCCTATGTCTCTCCTAACACAGAGGAAAATGCCCTTAAAAACTAATTCAAATGAAAGTGTTAATGGCTTCATGAATTTTCTCTCCCATAAGTATTGTCAATTAGTTAAGTTTCTGATTTTTTTTTTTCCCAGTGGCAGCAGGGAGTGGAAAATTCTTCACTTATATGCGTTTTGAAGGCATTCCAGGCCTTCCGGTACCTATGTAATGAAACAATAGGGCACAAGGAAAGTAGAAATCACAGTGGCTCCAGTCAGTCAGTTAACAAACTAAATCGCTAAGTGCCCACTCTGTGCCAGGCTCTGGGATAAACTCTGGGAATATAAATAAAAAGGGAAAGAATCTCCCCCAGTTCTTAAGAAGCATACATTCTAATGTGAGAGACAAGCATGTACCTAACAGATATGTACAGAATATATGAAGATAACTAAAAAGGGAATGAATTAATTAGTAGCAAAGGGATGGGAAAGTCCTCCTGAACAAGTTGAGTTCTGAGCTTGATCTTTAAAGAAGTCAGAAAAACTAGAAGTCAGAAGTGAGGGGACCAAGAATTCTAGGCATTGTGGACAGCCAGTTCAGAAGGGACAGAGACCTAAGATCTGAATTATAGTCGTAGGTCTGCCTCATATTAACTGTGTGACCTTAGACAAGTAAGTGAATTTGCTTAACTTTAAAAATTTCCTCAGTTTCCCCATCCATTAAATGAAGCTAAGAATACTTGCCTTCCCTTTCTCACAGGGCTGTCATGAGGATCAAAGGAAACAATGAATATGAAAGCATTTTCTACATTTCTAAGCACTCGATCAGTGTACAATCTAATTACTTGGGGGTACAAGGAGCTATTTTAAAGCCATTAGATTGCCGTTGGTTAATTCTGCCTCCTCAGGTTGACACACCAAGACAATGATCATTGGCCAACCCTAGCTGAGAACTTTTGTTTGCTTAATTTCCGCTTCTTTCTCCTCCTACCCCCTCCAGTTGTAATGATGACCCTTTCGTGATCCAGATTTCCCAGGAACATATTTCCAAAAAGGTTGGCTGTGAGTAACAAAGATATCTGGGCCATGACCCTTTCTCTGCTCTCCTTTCTTCTCTTTGGAATCTTGATGCTATTTTTCATCAGTTAGACTTTACATTCTATGTTATCAGTCCTCCAATCCCTTGTACTCTTGTCCTATCACTGAGCATGCCTTGACTAACTTCAACCTTGGATGGCTTCCACCATCAGTCTTCTCTCTTCCTACTACCCTGCTGTTAGATGCCCATGGAGGAAATCACACATCATCTTGGCCAGGTCCCACATAAACGTATGCTATACCATCTCAATTAACTTCTCACTGCTGTACAACAACCCTTTTACTTAACCCCAATTGAGAGTCACTCTCTCTAGGTAGAGATGTTAGATACACAGCCCACAACCTGCTTATGTCCTACAACAGTGTGACCTGAACCAGATGGAGATGTAACTTCTATCTAATTTTAATGTTGATATATTAATTTAAAAAGAAATATATAAATATGTGTGGTTCTCTAGATCAATATGTGAACTGCAGAGATGCTTAAGCATGGCTTAGTGACACCTGTTTCTATTTCAACTTTCTAGCATACCTATTCCAAATCTAATCTCTAGACACCTACCCTATCCCTCCTCTCTACAGAGAACCTTACCTCATTCTTTAGTGGAAAAAAAAAAGCCATCCATCACAAGTACTCTCTTCTCCCCAGTGGTTTCTGAGGCCTCTTTTGGTCCTAAATCTATGTTCTCCTATGATCTTCTGAAAGTTGTTAGAAGAAGAAACAAGTGTTAAGCTACCAAAGTGGGGTTACAGCAGCCAGCTTCTAGTCCAAGGGCATCAGAAATATGGGAACCAACCAGGAACATAGGAGGAAAGAGAGGACAAGTTCCCCTTTGAGTTTTGGAGGGGATATGATATAATATAAATAAATTCGTTGAAGCTGGCCAGATAAGATGGTAACTAAACCTGGCTTCCAGCAATATATTTGCATAATACAGTCAGTCCAGCAGCAATATAGGGGAAGGGAGGGGAGGGAGCCCATGGACAAAACATTAGATAGGGAGTCAGGGCACTTTAGTCTTTTTCATTGATGCTCTCTGACACTCAATTTCTCCATCTGTACAGTGAGTAGGTTAGATTATATGACCTCTAAAGTCTGCTGTGATAATGCTAACTTCACACTCTGCCTCAAGGGATTTTTAGTCTCAACCATAATCTGTTAATGACTTTGTTAGCTACAGAAAGGAGCTTTGACAGGGACAAAATCATGGGACTGTAGATTTAGATCTTGAAGGAACATGAGAGATAATCTAGTACCTAACTTGACAGATGAGGATACTGAGGGGCCAAAGAAGTTAAGTGACCTTTCCAAGGTCTCATAGCTAGTAAGTGGCCAAGTTGGGATTCAAACCCAGGGTGTCAGACTCCAAACACAGAACGATTTCCAAAATTTTCCAAGTGGTAACAACCTCCTCCATTCAACATGTGCAAGAATTTAGGACAAATGCACATACACACCCCTCATATTCTTGTAGGTAATACGGTATTAATCTTTTCAACATTCCCTTAGGAAGGCCACTCTAAAGCTAAAAGGAATAATAGGCTTTCTTCCTTTACATGTGTTTTTCTAAGCTCAACCTTCAAGGCCATCAGCCCCCTTCAAAGTGTGCACTTCAGGGAGATGGAGGCTCTTTGGCAGAAGGAAGGGATACCAAGAATTACCCCAGTTTAGTCTCTTCTTAAATCATTGTGGGACCTTTTTATGGGTGATAATTTTGGAGTAATCAGAAACATATATTTAATGTTTTCAGCCCCTTATTTTACAGTTTCATTTCTTTCTAATACTACAGCTCTTCAAGTTGGTTAATTTATGTGTCCTGAGTACCTGTGGGGGAGGGTGTGTGTGTGTGTGTGTGTGTGTGTGTGTGTGTGTGTGTGTGTGTGTGTGTGTCCTTGTGGAGATATAAGAATAGCAACATAGTATTTAGCAACCTGGTTGTAAATGAATGAATAAATGAAACAGTATCCATTAAACACTTCCTATGTAGCAAGTGAGCTAAAGATTTAGGATACAAATAGAAAAGTGAGCCAGTCCCAATCCTGAAGGAACTCATATTCTAATTAAGGGGAAACAAGGAGTATGGGGACAGGGAGAGGGGTTCACAGTAAGGCTGATGGACCTTAGAGTGCAGAAGTACCTACAGGGCTACTATATCTGGCCTCATACACCAGCTGTGTGACCCTGGGAAAGTCACTTAACCCTGTTTGCCTCAGTTTCCTCATCTGTAAAATGAGACAGTGAAGGAAACAGCAAACCATTCCAGTATCTCTACCAGGAAAAGGCAAATGGGGTACAAAAAGTCAGACACAACTAGTCAGTTCAGCAACAACAGTGAATTGAATTGAATCACTTTCTCTCACAGGTCTGGTTGTGATCTGAATCTAGCTCCGTGATTCTAAATCTTCAACTATGTTCTTTCCCAAGTATAGTGCTATCCCCTCCCTGCCACAGGCAAGGCGATTAACCTCTTTTGGCCACAGTCCTCTCATCTGTAAAATAACGGATTGTATACATTTATTGTCTTTAATTTACAAAGAAACAAGTGCCTTATCCACAATGATGTGAATTAGCTAATAAAAAAAAAGAATCCCGCAATATCAGGGTTAGAAGGAACATTGAAAGCAACTATAACAATTCCCTCTAGAGCATAATGCTTTGCTTAGAAATATCAAATGATGGAGAATTCACCATTCCATTTGGAGAGAGGTTTAATAGTTAGGGCGTCTTCCTTTCATTGCACTAAAATCTGTCTCTGGGCCCTCTACCCATTCTTCCTTGTTCTAACCTCTAAAATCAAACAGAGGAAGCATAATTGCTCATCACATGACTGCCCTTCAGATTCTTAAAAACAATTAGAATACAGCACCCCTCCCCTAATCCCACCACCAAGTCTTTAACTTCTTCAAGTTAAATATCCCTATTTCTCTCAACTGATCTTTCTATGGCAATATTGGGAGGATCTTCACCATCCTCAGCATCTCCCTGGGCACACTCTCCAGCCAACCAACCTCCTTCCTAAACTGTGGAATGTGGAACTGAACACAATACCACAGGTGTGGTCTGACCAGGACAGTGAGCAGAGGCACTATCAATACCCTACTACTGGAAACTATACCACCTCTTAATGCAGCCAAAAACCACACTAGCTTTCTTGCCTGCCATGACCCACTATTGACTCATATTGAGTCAATTCCTCTCCCCTCTCCCACTATAATTTGTTTCAGACAAGTTGATTTCTAGCTGTGCCTCTTCCGACTTAATATTTCCCCAACTGATGTTTTGAACCCAAGTATAAGACTTTATATTTATCCCTCTTAAATTGTATCTTATTAGATTTAGTCCTAACCTATCAATGTCTTTTTAGATCCCTTCTGTCAACCACTGTGATGGCTTTTCTTGCCCCAGTTCAGCCCAGTTGTCATTTGGTTGCTGAATATTTAAGAAACTGAATTCGGTACCACCAACAAAAATATGTGGAAGTTGGAAGACAGAACTATTTGAAGATAGAAAGAAAAAAATTACTATTTTCTTTTGAGATTTAAGCAATTGAGTCACACCAAGACGGTAGTTGGAGATGCTATAAAGTGATTTGAACCATTAAAGGAATACAAAGGACTCCAGAATATTCCTGGCATTTAATTCAACAAATATTTATGAAAGAGAAGACTAAGCACTATTCCACATGAGACAAGACTTATCAGGGACACTAGATTAGGATCAAATAAAAAAAATCCTGACATTTCAGAGTGCATTTAGAAAAAAGAATCTACTCCAAGGCCATCCCACACAGTCCTCAAGTTCTAAAGAGTATAGTATCTGAGGTGCCCTGCTATATACTCCTCACAAGTGTGCTCTATTTGCAGTGATTTACTCTGATTAAACATTTATTTTTACTGAGTATAGAGTCTAAAATAATTAGGAAACAGCAGGGAGTGGGATAAAAGAGAAGAGTTTCCTGAGAGTAGGATGGGGGAGGGAGGTGGCCATCATAAACACTGACGTGTTCTGATAATGTACCAACACGCCCTGTAACAGTAATATCACATAAAAAAGAACAAAAATAGCTAAGGGAAGAGGTCATCCAGCTCCATCAGTCAGAGTTTTATTACCCTCAGAGCATCCTCTAGTGTTGGGTGGTGTGCACAACAGGTAGGGATGATTGATACTCTCTGGTTCTTTCTTTCAAATAGAATCTAGTACTGGTCACAGTGCCCCCTAATTGCAGAAATGATATTAAGTCACATTTTAAAAGCTAAGGACAGATTATCCAGAGACCACCTTTACTGGAAATCAAATATGGCCACTTGGTTGATTTATTCATTTGTTTTACCTTGTTTAATTTATATCTTCATAATACAATTAACACAGTTATGAAGTATCAGTTCTGTAAGGAATCTTAGATTCAGGTTAATTTAATCAACAGTTAATATTTATTACATATGAGGCAATATATTTGGCTCTGGGGAGTTGAAGACAAAATCACACCCCCTCCTGTTCTCAAAAACTTTCGTTCTACTGGGGTAATACAATGAGTAAACAAATGAGTAATAAAAGATACTTTGCAGAAGGAGAGATATCACTAACAATTGGGGAAGGGAATCAGGGAAGACCCTCATGAATAAGAGGGCATCTGAGCTAAATCATGACATAAGATAAGGACTTCTACAAGCTAAGGTGAGAAGGGAGTGCCTTTCAGGCAAGAGAGTCAACTTATACAAAGACTCAATGGTAGAAGATGATGTGCTGAATTTTGAGATGGAATGTAGAGTGTATGGAGGGAAGTCTGATAAAATAAACCTGGAAAAGTAGGTTAGTTTTCAAATTTTATGCCAGATACAATAGAGAGAGAGCCACTAAGGAGAGCAATAATGTTCATTGTCATTTTTGATAGCTGTGTGAAAAAAAAATGGATTGGAAAGTCCAGAGCCTTGGTGCTCTCATGGGAATAGCTAGTTGGCACAATGGATAAAGACCAGGACCTGAAGTCAGGAAGAATTGAGTGCAAATTCGACCTCAGAAACTTACTAGATGTGTAACTCTGGGCAAGTTACTTAAACTATGTTTGTCTTGGTTTCTTCATCTGTAAAAAAAAAAAAAAGATAATAATAGCACTTACCTCCTAGAGTTGCTGTGAGAATCAAACAAGATCATCGTAAAGCACTTAGCACAGTGCCTGGCACGTAGTGAACAATATAGAAATGTTAGCAATTATGAGGATACACACAATCTCTGTAATGATGATGATAATATGACATAAACTGTTTAACGTATCCCTGCAGACTACAAAAACTGAGCACCTACTAAATGCCTTCAGAAAGAAAATACCAGGTGGCTCCATCACAGACTTACTACCCTTCATAAACTAACAGATGGTAAATCTCCAAACTACGAATGCAAATTAGAATGTCCTAAAACCTGAGCATCGTCCCAGACAAAATTCTGCCCAGTCACAATGTCAGTCCGTACATGTTTAATACTTCAATAGATGTCACCAGGTTGACTCATAGCCTCCAAACTATAGGAAAAGAGCTTTTAAGTGTGAAGCTAAGCAGAAGGACTCAGAATTATGTTAGAGCAAGATGAATCATCCTCAGCATCCTGTCTGGTACCAGAATTGTCCCTAAGATGCTTCCAGCAAGTCCGTAGAAGATAAGCTTACATTCCAATGCTCATACTCAATTACAAAAACAGACTTTTTCCTGTCTGTGCTATAATCCACAGAAAATTAAATTATTCCTATAGAGTCCACAGAATGCCAAGTAAAAGTTGCATCTTCCCATCTCATCTCAGGACATTTCTGTCTTAACTGCATAGAAAAGGTAAGACTGAGATCATTATAACAGTAATTACGACCAGCATTTACAGAGCACTTTTTAAGACTTAGAAAATACTTTCCATTTGTGCCCTCATTTGATCTTCTCAACAACCCTGTGTGGGAGATACTATTATTGTTTCTATTTTCCAGATGAAGCAATTGAAACTCAGAGAGGGTAAGTATTTTATCTGGGGTCACAGGCAAGTAAATGCATGGAGAAATATTCCAATCTGATTTTGCCTGAATCCCAGGTCTGCTCTCTAGAGTATTTAGAAAGGCAGAAAAAGGAGAGAGTATCCTAAGCAAGGAGAGGGGGATGAGCACAGTGTGTTTGGGAGATAGTGTTTGGAGCACTAGTCAGCTGGAGCAGAAGGTTCACATATTCACATCATCACTTGGGTGTTTTATGACATATTGTCAGAAGCTGGGGATATGTGGAGCTGAGAGGGAAAGAGGGAACAGCTGTGCGCCTGGGGCTGCCAGAAGATACAGCTGCTGGGGATTCGGCAGGTCTATATAAGATTCTTAGGATGTAGCTTCAGGACTGGTATGGGTTCAATGAGTGGTTAAAAACTGGAGGGAAGGAAGGAAGGAAGGAAGGAAGGAAGGAAGGAAGGAAGGAAGGAAGGAAGGAAGGAAGGAAGACAGGAAGGAAGGAAGGAAGGAAAGGAGGAAGGAAGGAAGGAAGATAGGGAAGGAAGAACAAAGGAAGATGAATTAGGAATTAGCATCCCTAGTCAGCATAATTTCATTTATTCTTGGAAAGAGGGTTGGAGCAGAGATAGAGGGAAGATGAAAAATAATAAGAAAATAGGAAAGCAATTCCTTATTGGAAGGGAATTCCTGTGAGCATATGCAGAATAAGCCAATGAGTCTCACGGTGAGTGCAGGGCTTGGCAGCTACATGTCACAATCTGACATGAGAGATGCTATGTCTGAGGACAGGGCAGTGAATTGTATCCCACTGCTGCCTGAGCTCCTATGCACTGAGCTCCCTTCAGAAGAACACCATTGACAAGCTGTAAAATCAGATTCTGTCCCATGGGGTGATCATCACATCCTTGGCCTCTCTCCTGGTTTTTATGAGCCCCCTCGTCTCAGGAAGAGAATCCCCAGGAGGACATAGGGCAAACTTGGGAACAAGTGATGATACAAAGATCCAAATAAAAATTTGGAAAGAGATGATGCATTTGGGCAAATGAGTTAAAATTTAATACCCAACCAAATGTGGTATACGACAGCCTCTAAAAGATCAGACCATCAGGATCACCTGGGTGTTTTTACAAAGTATCTCCCTTGGGAAAAGGGAATGGAGGAGGGGAGGGGAATATGGTTCTTCTCAAGTTCACTCACTGGACTATTGAACCTTTTTAAATGGCTGGTCGGAAGATATTCTAAGGAAATAGGGAATTAAAAAACTTTTCAGATTAATCCAAATCATCTTTTGCCTCTTTGTGCCTTCTACCTATTACTTCTAAGCTCTGCCCTCTAGATCAAGCAGAACAAAGCTGATCCCTCCTCCAAACAACTTTGAAATATAGCTGTCATGGCCCTCATGAACCTCCCATTCCATGAAGTCTCCCAGCAAAGATTTGATGGCCATGTGTCTGTTATGTTGCAGAACAAATTAGGAGTACAATTAGATGGCCAGGGAAGACCCTTCCAACTATGAAATTCTATGAGTCTCATTCCCACACTCTTGATCCCTTTAATCTACTCACCCCAAATCCCAATCCACAGTCTCAAGATTGCCTGAAGTAATAGGCAGAGTCTGGAAGTGCTCTAATGATGGATCCTGCTGGACCAGTCCCTAAGCAAAGTTCTGGGCTTCCCTAAATGCTGCTGGTAAGCCTCTTGGCAGCATCACCACCCCAACCCCCTATCACTATGGTTGCATATATCTACCTCAATCCCTCACACACAGCTTTGACCTTGGGTTGAGGCTGAAAATGTGAAAATAATGCAAGAAAGCAGGAAATGAGTTTAGCCATTGCCTGCCATGTCTGCAAGAAGAACACAGGGCAACAAAACCAAAGATCTTGAGACCAGTCATAGCAGCAGCTTGAAAGAAGCATGAAGAGACCAGGAAAAGTTTTGCAAGGTATTTGGACACAGGAAGGCAAGGGTAAGACTGAAACCCAATCAGCAAGTTGCAGGATGATGAATGCCCAGTATATGCTTTACCAAGTGAAAAAAAGCGAGAGAAAATAACTACAGAACCAGATAATTTCCATCATTTTTCTGTCGAAGTCAGAATTGATGAGTCCCCCATCCCCAGTTCTGTTGTTTTGCCCAAATAAATAAGGCTGCAGGAAGTAGTGTGATGGGACAGAGTGTATACCACTAAAACAGTAACAAAACTGTCTGGGCAGAATTTGGTGGGAGGTCAGGAATTTTTAAAAGGCAGCATTAAAAAAAATGATGTGGTTTGGGTCAGGCTCCTGGGGTACCTCTGCAGATCGTTGGTCAGGAAATTCTTACTGATAAATCATGTTCCATTTTTTTAACATAGCCTTTAAGTTTATTAAACTCATTTTATATATCAAACAAGGTCAGGATCTGAAAAATATGTTAGTTCTGAAAAATAAGCAGGAAATGTGGTCTAGTGGTTAGAGTACAGGATGGGGTAGGGGTGCCAAAAGTCATCCACTGCGTTCTCATCACTGACAGAGCCTACAACTGTGTGTAGCAATGGCAAAATAACTGCTGTTTTCTTTGTTTTGTTTCCACCTCTGAAAAATGGGGGTGTTTTTGAATGCTCATTAAAGTGCTTTCTGGGATTCATTGGGACCACAGGCTCAGACAGAGTAACAGATTTAGAGTTAGTTAGAGATCTTCTAGTCCAACCCCCTTATTTTACAGATGAGGTCTAGTGGTTAGGGCCCAGGATGAGGTAGGGGCAGCCAGAAGCCCTCCGCTGTGTTCTCATCACCAACAGAGAAGGTAAGTGGTTTTCCCAAGGTCACCCAAGCAGTGAGTGGCAGAGTCACATAGTTCAACCCATACCCAAAAGAAAGCCCCCACAATAACTTCCCAGCAAATGGCCATCCAGCCTCTGCTTAAAGAGGGGAATCCACACCCTCCCAAGACAGCCTATTTCATATTTGAACAGCTCTAGTTGGTAGGAAGTTTATCCTGACATTCATTCACTTTTTAATGTCCACCTAGTGGTTCTACTTCTGTCTTCGGGAACCAAAAAGAACAAGTCATTTGATATATCAAAATGCTATCAAATGAGCTACATGTAAAATGCTTTGCCATCCTTAAGTCATTCTATAAAAGCCATCCTTAGCATCATCACCATCATCATTAGTCTAATCCCCCTTCCAAGTAACGGCCATTCCAATACATACAGTTATCATGCTCTGCCCCAAGTCTTCTCATCTCCAGATTAAACAGATTCCTAGTTCATTCAATCAATCTTCTTATGTTATGAACTCAAGACTTTTTGCCATTGGGATTTACTCCTGGCTTCATAATGAAGCATTTTTTAGGCTTGGGATCAGTTTGTATTTCCCTCTGAAGTTTCAGATGTGGGTATATCAATAATGTTTTCCTCTTCTGAATTGGTGTTTTGGTCTTCCCTGTCGCCATAGTAAGAATCTATGATCATGATCTGTTTCTGCTTTTTGCAAATGATTTTGCCCATTTCCTTGCTTTTAAAGTTGAGCTCTGCTGTTGGAGAAGAGGTTGCACTGACCCCTTCTGCTGGGAGTCAGGGACCTGTCTTGTGCTGGGATTTCAGGTGCTAGCAACTGGAGGCTATGAGGGTCTGGCAGGTTACCTGGTGCTGAAGCTGGGGTCAGCAACACTGAAGCTCTCAAGGTGGAGGGGGGTCTGGGCCCTGGAGGATGACTGCTCTGAAGCACCAGAAGGTTTGGCTGCTAGATAATGCCTGCCTGCCTAGAGTTGTGCTTCCTGGAGTTATGCTGAAGCATGGGGAGTTTTGGCTGCTGGGGTCTATCTTGTCCCTGTCTGTGCCAAGGGGTCCTGGTGTTGGTGCTTGCCTGCTCTATCACCCTGTGGCTCCTGCTGGTTTGCTGAGGTGGGACTCGCCACTGGCTTGCTGGGATATCTCCCATCCCATACTACTCCCTTCCCACCTTTCCTGTTAATCCCCCAAGTCTCCCAGTCTAGAAGACTGCTGCACCCCATCTTTCTGCTGGCTCAGCTGTTCCAGGGTTTTCCCCGGGGTGATATTTTACCAGCTTTTAGAGGTTGACAAGGGAGAGTGAGAGCAACTTACTTCTTACTCTGCCATCTTGGCTCCCAAAAGCTCAACCACTGAGGCATTTTTTTTTAAATGGGTAGTCAACTCCAGCATTAACCCTTGATTTACTGCCTTTGCTTTCCCATCTTTGCTTCATTCAATCTCATTTCCACCTTGGGGTTGGGTTTAGAGATCAAATATAGTGGTTTCCATCATCCTTGATGAGAAAACTAACTTACTATAAAAATCCTTGAAGATTTTTTCCAATTTTTGTCTGTTCATCCTCTTTCTCTCTCCATAGTGTTCATACCAGCAGCTACTTCCATTCTTTCTTTCAGTAGAGAATTTCAAGTTGAGCCTGTACCCACCTTCCCATTCCTACTGCTATCAGCCTAATTCAGGAGCTCACTCCCCAAGAACAAACTTGAAATGTTGACAGTTTGATTCTCAAAGTATCTAAAGGAAAGTGAGCTAACCAAGGTGGGATTATGTGAACTTCTCTTCTCCCAAAAGGAATAACCCATCAGTTAAGAAATATAAACATAATCTCTCTTTGGTTAGCTCACATTCATTCAGATACCTTGAGAATTTTAAAAATAATTTAAACTGTGCATTTGGAAGATCACCTTAGTAGAAATTATTAAGTAATAATTAATATTAAATAATAGCAAATAGTGTTTAGATAATACTTTAAGGCTGACAAAGGACTTTCTTTGCTATAGAAAGCCATATTGGCTCTAATCTCCACACTGGTGATGTAATCTTTAGTTTAGAGATGAAGACTGAGAATCACGAAGGTTAAGTGGTTTAGCTAGTGCCCTCCCTCCCAGTTTAAGTCTCTGTCTTTCCATATAAGACTGAATTAGAAAAGAAAAGCCTAGAGAGGGGATAATCCATAAGAGATTACTGTCTACATTAGCACAAACCATAGGTAGTGAGTGTAGATATGTACAGAAGATGAGTTGGTTATTCCGGTATGCCCAGTTCAGGGACCTATGGTAGTGTCAGGTCACTGACAATTTAGGCTGACAGCAGTGGGAATGGAAAGGTGGATACAGACTGAAGATGTAGAGTTAAGAGGACTTGGCAAAGACACAGAGAAAAGGAAATTGAATATCATTTTGGGGGAAACAGACAGTAAAGCATAAGTGGAAATTCTCTGCTGAAAGAAGGGAAGTAGGTGCTGGTATGAACACTATGGAGAGAGAAAGAGGATGAACAGACAAAAATTGGATAAAATCTTCAAGGATTTTTTAATAGTAAATTATTTTTATCATCAAGGATGATGGAAAATGCTACATTTCATCTCTTAACATCACAAACCCAAAGTGGAAATGGTACTGAATGAGGGGAGGGGAGTAAAGGGAGTGGAGGGGAGGGGGAGAGAGCACAAAGTTTCTGGCACTGTTTCATTCTGTGATTCAGCTATTTACTAGTTAACATCATGGGGACAAGAGGAGTCTGAGCTATCAGGATGAAGGGAAAGGACCTATTTGCACAAAAATATTTATAGCACTGTGTGTGTATGTGTGTTTGTGTGTGTGTGTGTGTGTGTGTGTGTGTGCGTGCAAAGAACTAGAAACAAAATGGGTGTCCATCATTTGGGGTATGCCTAAGTAAGTTGTGGTATCAGAATTGATGGAATTTTCTTGCATCATATGAAATGATGAAGATGACATTCAGAGAAATGTAGAGAAACATGCATGAACTGATTCAGAGTGAAACTCAAAGAACCAAGTGAACCATTTACAATATGACCACAATAATAACATGAAGGATTGCAGCTTTAAAAAGCCTCAGAACTCCAGCCAAAGTAGCCACCAATCATGACTGTAGTTGGTAGATGAATGGAAAGTTCAAATCCATTAAAAGTGTGCATCGTACTGTCAGAGAACCACAGAATTTTACAGTGGAAAGATAAGGGAAAAGAACAAGCATTATCAAGTCCTTGCTATGTGCCAGAGTCTGCAGCAAGTGCTTAGCAAATATTATCCCATTTAATACCTATCACAACCCTGGTAGGTAGCTGCTGTTATTCTCCCCCATTTTATAATTGAGGAAACAGACAGATAGATGTTGAGAGACTTGCCCAGGGTCACACAGATAGGAAGTACCTGAATCCAGATTTTCAATTCAAATCTTCTTGACTCCAGGCTCTTTCCACCATGCCAGCCCACTCAATAGCTGTCTGCACTAACCTTTACTTGAAGAAAAATTCCCATTACAACCTGACAGTCATCCATGTTCTTCTTTTTTTTTTAATGACTTGTTTATTTACTTTTAATTTACAAGATTCAGTTCCACATTCACTTGAGTTTCAGATTTTCTCCCCTCCCTTCTTTCCCCCCCCCCCACCATGGTGGCGTGCAATCATGTATAGGATCTGCAAATGCTTTCACATTGTGCAATAGTTTGGTCATATAGAAGAGTTGTAACCAATGAGTGATCACTGGGAAAAAAAAACAAAACCAGACATGAAAGAGAACGATAGCGTGTTTTGCTTCAGTCTCCATTTAAACTATAGTCTTTCTAGAGCTTTCTCTGAGTTTAGATATTTCCTTCCATCCTGAGGCTTGTAGAGTTGTCTTTAGCTGTGCGTTGTTGAGGAGAGTCCAGTTAATCAAGGTTGGTCATCATATGTATGATGTGTCTGTGATTGTGTACAAGTTTTTCCTGGTTCT
>CM053580.1:24691712-24755715 GCA_028627135.1 Pseudochirops cupreus
GTATGCAATTATTTATAGCCCTTTGGGCATAGTTCCAGATTGCTCTCCAGAATGGTTGTATCAATTCACAACTCCACCAACAATGCATTAGTGTTCCAATTTTTCCACATCCTCTCCAGCATTTGTCATTTTCTGGTTTTGCCATCTTAGCCAATCTGACTGGTGAGATGTCATCCATATTCTTCTTGAAGATGTACAATGAGAGGCACCTATTGCCCCCAGAGGGAGCCCATTTGACTTCAGGAGAGCTCTATTACGAGGAAGTTTCTTGTCTCAAAACCTGAATTTGTCTCCTTGAATCTTCCACCTGTTGTGGAAGATTCCCTCTGTGTTGGCCCTCTGGGGCCAAATGGCACAAGTGAAGTCCCTCTTCCACATAATTGTCCTTCAAGGACTTAAAAATGCCTACCTTGTTCTCTGTCTTTTATTCATCAGGTTAAATAGCCCCAGTTACTTCACCTGAGCCTTGTAGAACATGTGCTCAAGACTTATACCTGCCCTTCTCTAGATATCAGTGATATCAGTCACTCCCCTATCAGTGCCTTTCTTGAACTATGGCATCTTGAACACTATGCAATATTCCATATGTGATATGATCAGAAGAGAGGACAGCAGGACAAGATTATAATTTCTATATGTCTTGGAAGCCTTGACTATCTTAATGGGGCAAGGGAAGGAGCAAGAAATGGAACAAGCATTTATTAAACATCTTATATGTATTAGGCACTGTGAGAAGTACATCTGATTTGATCCTCACAACAACCCTGTAAGGTAAGTGTTATGGTGATCCCCACTTTAGAGTTGGGGAAACTGAGGTAGGTAATGGTTAGATGCAGCCCAAACTTGATGTTTTTTTACTACCACATCACCCTACTGAAGTTTTCTGACCACTAAAATTCCTGAATTTTTCAAAGAAACTTCTGTATCATACAACTTGTATTTGTGAGGTTGATTTTTGAGCCCTTTCCCCTGACACTGCCACTACCCTGGTGCACGCTTTCATTAACCCACACACTGATTACATATTATAATTGCCTTCTGGTTGGTCTCCCTCCCAAAAGTCCTGCCAGCTCCAGTCCATCCTCCAACCAGCTGCTAAGTGGATCTTCCTAAAACTCAGGTCTGACTCTACTATTCCTTTATTCAGTCTTCTAGTCATGTCTGACTCTTCATGACTTCATGGATGATAGCTAGACAGGCCTTCCTTTCCTCCAATATCTCCCAAAGTCTGTCCAAGCTCATGTTTGTTGCTTCTATGACACTATCCATCTCATCCTCTGCCATTCCCTTCTTTTGTCTTCAATCTTTCTCAACATCAGGATCTTCAGCCAATAAACTCTAGTGACTACTTATTGCCTTGGATCAAATATAAAATGATCTGTCTAGCTTTTAAAGTTCTTCATAACCTGCCCCTTCCTACCTTTGCAGTCTCCTTCCACTTTACTCCCCTCCACATTATATGTTATCCAATGACACTGGCTTTGCTTGTACCATATTATAAAGCCAAGCACTAGCAGCTTTTCAGAAGAATGCTACTGTGAACAGCTTTTAAGGTTCTGATTACACAGTATAGTGAACACTCTATTTATTCCATAACAAATCAAAGCAAAACATTCACAGAAATCAAGGTACAGCATTCACAATATTGTAACTTATTACAGATAATCAAAATACAGTATCCACAACAACTTGTCACAGAAAATGGCCACATAGTTTCCACTACAATGGTCATAGAGTTTTGAACAAAGAACAATCATTTAGTAACTCAAGCATTCACAAAATTCTTAATTCAATCACCAAGTACAATAGTCATAGTTTTTCATTCATGGGGCAGACTAGGTTACAAATCAATTACTTATTCAGTCATCAATCACTAAGTACAATCATTTAGTCAATCAATCACCCTTCATTATTCACTATTCACTCATCAGAAAATACACAGACCCTCCACCCCTAGGTCACTAGTAAATTATAATCCTCTTAGTCACTACACAGTATGCAAATAAAGTCTTCTTTCAGTTTAACTCTGGGTGGTTTCTCAGATTCCCTGGATCCCCTTTCATGGTCCCAGATCCTACCTGGATTCACCAAACTGTCACCTGGGTTCAAAGGCAGACAACTCCCAGCTCCTTATCCAGTTCTCCAGACAGTTCCCATTCCACATTGGAGCTCACAGTATCCAGTCCATCTCAAATCCCTCAGAGTCTCTGCTCCTGGGAAGTCAGTCCCAACAAAGCCAAAAACAGACAAAGTTTTAGCATCACAATTATGCTTCTTCAGTCTCTTGGCAGCTCTGGTGGCCCTCGGACCCAGAATAAGTCTCAGCTGACTTGCAGAACCAAATCACTCCATCCAGGTTTTCAAAATCAGCCTGGGGAGGGGGTGATTTCCTTTTCAGCCTCCTCAGCTCCCCTTCAGCCTCCATGGAGCCTGCTCCAAGAAGAAGATCTCCCTCAGTTCTCAATTCTCAATTCTCTCCAGCAGCTGCTCTGCCTCCAGATGCTGTCCCAAGAAATACTGACTGTCCCTTTCTGGGGCTTTTCCTTATATACACACAGCATCAGCTGCTTCCTGTTTCAGCCAACCCCTTCCTCTTACATCCGGAACAGAGGTTCATACCTTCTGTTTTTTTCACAGAAGCTTGATTAATTACTAAGTGCTAAGTACCTGCATATTTGCCAACACAAAGGGGTCTTCAAATTCAAATTACATTACCATTACACATATACAAATAAACCATCTCCCAACTCTGAATTTTCACTGGTTGACCCCATACTTGGAATGTTCTTCCTCTTTGTCTCAACTTCCTGAATCCTAGCTCCCTTTAAGTCTCAACTAAGAAAAATAACAACAATAAACATTTATATGGCACATACTATGTGTCTGGCACTGTGCTAAGAGCTTTACAACTGTTATTCCATTTGATCTAAAACCCTACCTTCTTCAACAAGCCTTTCCTGGCCCCCTTTAATGCTAGTGCTTCTCCTCTGGGATTGACCCCAATTCATCCTGTCTATATCTTATTTGTACATCACTATTTGTATGTCATCTCCTCCATCGGGATGTGAGCTGCTGGAGAGCAGGGCTTGTCTTTTGTCTTTCTCTGTATCTCTAGCTCTTAGCACAGTGTCCAATACACTGCAGGGGCTTCATAAATGCTTGTTGCCTTGATGTGTTAAGTTTTACCTATTTACCCTATTAAATTTCATCTGATTAGGTTCTGCTAAATACTCCAGTCTTTCTGAATCCTGATTCTATCGTCCAATGTGTTAGGTAGCTTTGGGTTACCTTAAAATTCAATGAAGATTCCATAGGTACTTTTCTCCAAGAAACTGATGAAAGTATTAAATACCAAGATCAGGAGCTGTACTTGTGGCTTGGAAGGGATAAATTTTACCTAAGACATAGTCCCTACATCATATAGAGATTATTGTAGAGTGGGAGGAATGCAGAAAAATAAACTTTAATAAGAACAATGTGTAATAAACATACCAGAGAGTTACAAATAATATTGTAGGAGATAGGAGTTTGGAAACTGTCATTACTGGAAAAGGCAACATGGGGGAGGTAATATGGGAGCTTAATATCTAGCTAGGAATTCAAGAGGCAAAGGTGAGAGAGGGAGGGCATTCCAGGCAACGGGCACAGCCTATGCAAGAATATGGAGGTAGGGAAGTGAGATCATGAGAGAGATGTTTGTTCAGTTTGGCTAGAGCGTAGGGTTTGTGGCAGGGATCAGGTAGGAGCTGCCAGGGCAGCTGCAAATATTCCTGTAGCAGAAGCAGACAGACTCAAAAAGAAAGTGTGCATGTGTGTGAGAAAAAGAGACAGAAATAGAGAGGGGAAAAAAGACAGAGGCAAAAGGACAGAGAGAGCAGGGGAAGGAGAAAAAGAACAAGGAGACAAAGGAAATGAAAAAGACAAATACAAAGAAGATTAGGAGGGAGAAACGAGAGTGAACCATCAATAAACATGAATTAAGCATTCATTATGTTCCAGGCACTGTGCCAAGCAATGGGGATACAAAAAAAGACAAAAGACTTCTCTCAAGTAGTTTTCAATTTAATGGGGGAAGCAATGTATAAACAAATATATGCAAAGCAAGCTACAGACAGGAGAAATAGGAGTGAATGGAGGGAAGGCACTAAACTTAGGGAAAAGAGAGAAGGGGATGGAGAGAAAGGAGAGAGAGAGAAAGGAGAGAGACATAGAGAGAGAAGAGGAGAGGAGAAAGAGACAGAAGAGATAGGGAGAGAGGAGAGAAAGAGAAAGAAGATAGATATATATAGATATATATATATATAGATATATAGATATATAGATATAGAGAGAGAGAGAGAGAGAAGAGAGAGAGAGACAGAAAGGAGAGAGAGACAGAGAGACAGAGACAAAGAGACAGAGAGAGGGGGGAATAGAGAGAGAGAGAGAGGAGAGAAAGAGAAAGGAGAGAGAAGAGAGGAAGGAGAGAGAGACAGAAAGACAGAGAGAGAGAGAGAGAGAGAGAAAGAGAGAGAAAGAGAGAAGTTCCTCTGTATCCACTGGATACAAAGAGCCTGGTTGTTATCAGACTATGTACAGTAGGTATAAATTTTCAATAGCTAATTAGCAGCCCTGGCAAAGAAACCATTTGCAAATATTCCAAAGAGTCTTGACTATAAACTTCTCCACTGATCATAACAGTAGGTTCCATTCTGTGATTCCTTATTGCTTAACGTTTTCTTTTCTGAATGGAATACAACAACCTGTTCCATACTTGATTCATGTGTGTACTCTGGGCATCTTTTTTTGTGTCCTCACTTACTAGAAAGATCCCTTCAACTACAGCCAGACTCAGGATTAATAGTCCCTGGAGTAGGGACCAGGGTGGAGACATGAATCTTTAACTGTGAGAATTAGGAGTCCACTACTGGGGGCCCAGAAGCCCCAGGATGGACCTGGACAAACCAAGACAGCAAGTAGACAAGGCTGGAGGCAATTTGCCAGTCTCTGGGTTCTCAGCAGAATGGTAGCTGTCTGGTGAACCATGGGTCTGAAGCTGTGGCTTTTCCACTTAGAGAAGTGAAAAAGAGCTTCTGTGGAAAACCCAGCCATCCTCTCTTTTCCCCTTTTCTTCTCCCCTTGACTGGATGAGTCCAAATACAGACCTATAGATGGGTGTTGACAGCCAGTCACCAGCAGTGCTTAGCTGACTTTGCCCTTTTGGGGGCCTGCAAGGCCACCATTGCTTGCTACCTATTTTCCAGGTGTGCTACATAAATGTTTCCTGATGCTGTTGCTTGCCTACTGTGGTTTGGATATTGTCTTCCTTCTTACCCTTGGTTCATGACTATAATGAGACTCTCATGTCCATTACCATTACCATAGTTCCTTCCACTAAACTGCCCTCAGACAATTCTCTTCTAACTCCATAACAGGACAGGGAATAATCAGCACTGTCTTATTAACTTATCCATGAAGACAGGCTGCCATTGCTTTCTTTGCAAAGAACTAACGTAATTAGTCTAATCAGATCTTACAATAATTAGTCTTTCTGTTGTATTTAATTGGTGAACTTGGAATAATGTCTTAATCCACCCCCCCAAAAAAAATACAATGTGGGATAATCACTAATGTATATATGTTGGAGGAGTCCCATAATTCAGGTTACCAAGGGACTTCTCATCCCATCTCTCTATTCATTTGGACACTTCCCAGCTTCTCCTGGCCTTTCCTCTTTCAGCAGAAGTACACAGGAGAAGGGAATGCATCATAGCACTGTAAACGCTGTGTTTTATACACTTGCACAATTCAAGGTTACAAGGATGGACTTTTCCATCACCACCTCTCTATCCCTAGTACTTGGGACATTTTAAAGGCCTGTTTATATGTGCTGTAATTTCTATAGCCACTCCATTGTACTTGGACACCTGGCGCTTTCCTTGCTATAATTCTCTATCTTCACTGCACTTCCCTCCAGGGTCCCATAATCTAGCCCTTCTGCATTCTGTCCCATGAGTTTTGCTTTGTGCCAGGGACAACCTGATCAACCCATTTTAGCTAAGGTGTTAAGCCTTACTAGTCATTTATCGATTGTTAATGGCTTCCTCTCTGACAGATAACATTTGTGTTTTAATCTCTGTCTTTAATGCTCTACCCCCAAGAACGAATAATGGGGGAATGTTACCCAGGTTCATAGGGGAAGATGTCTATGGAATTGGGAGATTTTTCCAAGAGTCCTTTAAGACATGTTTGCTACACTTACATGTATGTTTGGCCCTGTGAATAAAATTGTAAATGGCAGTGATGACTCGTAACAATGAAATGGAAGCATTCCCAGACATAGTCTTTGCAGTTTATTTCTCTTACATTCATCTTTATTGACTCTTTTTGTGATAGGAGATTATTGTTGTTCAGTCATTCCAATTATGTCCCATTCTCTGTGACTCCATTTGGGATTTCCTCGGCAAAGATACTGGAGAGGTTTGCTATTTCCTTCTCTACCTTATTTTACAGAGGAGGAAACTGAGGAAAACAGGGTTAAGTGACTTGGCCAGGGTCACACAGCTAGTAAGAGTCTGAGTTTAGATTTGAATTCAGGTCTATCTGACTCCAAGTCCAGAGTTTTGCCCCTTTAAAGACTCCTTGTGGTGGATAAAATGTCAAAATTAAGTTGTTCAAATGTCTTTGCATTAGGAACACATTTTAGCAGTTGTTTTCACAATATGCACCATGTATTTGCCACCTCCCATAACTTCCTTGAGGGCAAAGACTTGCTCTGTTTTGTAAGTCTACCCCTGGTATGTAGCACAGCACCCAGTGCACTGAAGACACTTAATAAATGCTTGCACATTATTTGGACTGATTGCATTCTTCATTCCAGAAAACTTCCAAAATAGCGCTGCCAACAATTAGACACTGAAGTGCTGTCTTGCTGAAGTGAAGTAGGAAAATAGCTTGTCACTCCAAAGCCCATGTTGGGAACAGAAACAAGAGAGTATATTTAAAAATAAAACAGGCGTGATTGCAATGGACCAGGGAACTCATAGGGATGAACTTCCTGGACCAACGAAGATCAGCACCTTTTCTACACTTTAACCTTTCAGACTGTTTCCTGGAACTATGAGAAGTTAAGTGAGTTTCACTAAGTCACGAAGCCAATGGGAATTGGAGGTAGGGGTGGACCCTGCTCTGCCTTGCTCTGAGGGCAAATCTATCACCTCTCCCCTACTGCCTCAGGTATATTCTTTGACAAATTCTTTGATTTTAAGGCATAGAATTATAGATCTAACACTTGAAGGCAGTTAGGTGGTGCAGTAAATAGTGCCAAGAAGACCTGAGTTCAGATCCTTCATCAGATACTCCCTAGCTGAGTAACACCACACAAGTCCCAATCTCTCTCTGCAAAATGCTTACTTAGCACAGTGCCTGACACAGAAGAAGGGCTTGTTACCCCTCAGGGCTACTGTAAGGACCAAAATGAGTTAACTCGTATAGCACTTCACAAACCTTAAAACACTATTGCATCCTAGGGCACCTCACAACATCCTGATGAGTAGCTGGCCACTGGACCCATATGACCCTGGTGACCTTGCACAGCCCCCCCTCACTCAGACCAAAGTCAACTGCAAGTCATGTCATCATTGCCCTGATGCCAGGGTCCTCAAGAATGAAGGACCAGCAACAACCTGTGAGAAATGTTTATTACTATCGCTGTTACTGTTATTGACAGCTTGAACATTCTTATTTAACGAATGGACTTGAGGTTTGTCCTTACCTGGGATGAAGTTAGCTTTCCCACAAAATAAATAGCAGTTCAGGTCTCAGCCTTATAACATGATATAGTGAATAGGGTGTTGGACCTAGGGTCGGGAAGGACTGGGTTCATAACCTACCCCTGACATCTACAACTGTGAGACCCTGGGCAAGTCTTCTGACATCTCCCAGCATCCACTCAATTATTATAGAATAGAGATAATACTTCAAGGAGCTGTCACAAGGATCCAATAAAATAACATACAGGCTGTGTACTTAAGCCATAATAGGTTAAAACTGCACAAAGACTTTGGGGACACCATGCATAAAAAGCACTTTTTAATTCTTTAAAGCTCTACGTAAATGTCAGCTAGTAACATTATTCTGTATTATACCCATCATCGCCATCATCATTCTAATCCTCATCCATATCATCTATTTTCAGTGTAAACCTTTGGTTTCATCCTGGTAGGGCACCCTCAATGTAGTCACTTCCTCCTTTGATGAAAAATAGCATCGTGCCAGTAATTTACCATATTAGTGCTGCCTGAGGCACTGAGAGCAGCGGTTCTCAACCTGTGGGTTATGTTCAATTCGTAACAATGAAAATACATCCTGCATATCAGATATTTACATTACGATTCATAATAGTAGCAAAATTACAGTTATGAAGTAGCAACAAAAATAATGATATGGTTGGGGGTCACCACAACATGAGGAACTGTATTAAGGGGTCATGGCATTAGGAAGGTTGAGAACCACTGCACTGAGAGGATAAATTACTTACCTGAGGTCATACAGCCAGTTTGTGTGAAAAGAAGGATTTAAGTCCAAGTCTTTCTGATTCTAAAGTCAGTCCCCCACTCACACCAGGCCTTCTTAATCTAGAGTTCTTAACCTGGGGTCCATAAACTTGAATTTCTTCATTTGGTTGTTTGTTTTAATTTTGATAAATGAAATACAACAACAATTCTGATAACTGTGTCTCAATGTGATTGGTTTCCTTTAATAATAATCCTACATATTTTATTTTAAGCATTTAAAAATGATTCTAAGAAGGGGGTCCAAGAAGAGACCCCCAAAAGATTAAGAATCCCTGCTTGAGTCAAGCTTCCATTAACCTAACACCTCAAAGTTACATTCCCTTTACGTACATTCACTCACTTGATCTTCCAAACAGTCTTATGTCAAAGAGGTGCCATGAAAATCTAAGCATCTTACAGAAGGGAAAACTGATGCTGGAAGAGATTAATTAACTTTCTCAGGGTCACATAACAAGGAACTGAAGAAAACACTTAAGTACTAATACAATGTAGTGGGCACAATGATTCTGCTCTCTTCACTAACAGTTAGAAACATAATAAGCCAGTCTTGCATTCACCATTAAGTCAACTCTGGCCCATTTGCTCAACTTTAGAGTAGAACGTTAAAAAAAAATCGTCTCTGTGGAAGCCTGTCTTTTTGAGATTTCAGCATGCCTTTGGTTATTTTTTCCTCCTTGTTCATCTCCCTATTTCATGCTTTAAATCTAATAGTTCCTCTAATTTCCAAGGAGACTCTTAGACATGTGGTATTAATAATTGCCTGCAGAAGAGGCATGTCAGACCCAAGCTGTCTTGTCTCTAAAATGTCTGCCCATGATTTCCACCATCAAGTTTGTCAACTACATGATCTCTTGATTATTTCTCTTTTCTCTTGGTGAGGTGGGGTTCTGTTTACGGATGAATGGTTTCTTCTGTTTACAGATGAGGAATCGCTTGCAACTGATGCAGAAGGCTTGCTATGGTTGCGGCATCTCTCTAACCATGGGAAGTACAGCCTCCGCCTGTTAATGGGTCTTTTCAAAGACTTGCAATAAAGTTCTCCTCCCCTCAAGGGTTTCAGTCATGTGCTGAGGTTGGGAACTTAGAATGATGTTGAGGAATCTTGAAGAATTAGAAGATGAAAAAAAGACATTTCTATTTCCATCTGTCTGCATATAACCAAAGATGACATCTTTTCCATGGGATCATATGGTTTCACTCCCAAAGATGTGTTCTTTTTTCATGGCTGATGGCCTTCAGTACTTAAAATACGGATTTTTATTAGTTTGATGGATTCATGATTTCATTGGTATGGAGACTCATGCCACAAATGTGGACCCCAGCAACTTGATGCCTTCTCATTCTACTCAATTCTTGTCCATGTTCTCCCATGAATCCTCCATAGAGGATCATTCAACTTACTTAAGGTCTTCTCATATTCTTTTAATATCTCAGGAATGTCAGTGTGCCACTTGGGCTGACCATCAGTTATCTCTTATTCTCAGCCAACTCCTCTTCTTCAGTTAGGGAAATGGGAGGGAAATCATTCTCAGATTGGAGCAGAGATAAATTTATAAATAAGCAGATTATTTTGAGGGGCATCACAGAATAATGGATAGAATATTGAGGTTCAAGTCAGAACATTAGTGTTTTTATCTTGCTCATATATATATATATATATACATATACATGGAGCAGTTGATTTAGGTAACTACCAATGGAAAAAATGCAAAATGTAGCTGCCAAAATAGCCTCAATGAATTAATCAATCAATAAGTATTTATTAAGCACCTACTATTTGCCAGTCACCATTCTAGGGACTGAAGATACAAAACAGTCTCTATCATTAAGGTACTTTCACTGTACTAGTTCCTGTAATGAAGTAAATGATAATTGATGATGAGTCTGTTGGGTTCCCCCTGTAAAGACTTTAATGGAAAGTGGTCTCAGATGAGAAGGCTTCTGTTCCCTTCCATTGAAGGAAGCCCAAACTAGTTGGATCATGTCATACCAGATAAAGGGTAAGGAAAACTGGATCCAAATCCCACTCATATACTTAGCTGTGTGACCCTGGGCAAGTCACTTCAATTTTCTTGCTCTCAGTTCCTCATGAGGAAAATGAGGGAGTAGGAATCAATGACATACTTGGTCCCTTCCAACTCTAAATCTATAATCCATTGAGATTAGGTTCCAAAATCTGTTACAGAAAGAGGTCAGAGAATTCCTTGCCTGGAGTCATAAATTAATGATTTAAAGAGTCTTTAAAATATACATGCAAATTATTGGTAATATGTGATATAATTCCTTTCAACTGGAATGCTTTCCTATTACCTATAAACATGCCCTTGTTTCTCCCATCCTGAAAAATATGCTCACTTGATCCTCCCATCTCTTCTGCCCTTCACATCTAAACTCCTCAAAGAGGCTGCTTTAATAGATGTCTCCTACTATCTGTCTTCTCACTCTCTTCTTAACCCCTTAGCTTCCAAACATCATTCCACTGAAACTGCTCTCTCCAAAGCTACTAAGGGTCTCTAGTTACCAAATCCATGGTCTATTCTCAGTCTCCATCCTTCTTGACCTCTCTGCAGCCTTTGACACTTGTTCACTCTTTCTTCTCTTTCGGTTTTCAGGACAACCCTCTCTCCTGGTTTTCTATCTGACTATTTCTTCTTTGTCTCCTTTATTGGATCATCCTATAGATCAGTGGTTCTCAACCTTCCTAATGCTGCAACCCTTTAATACTGTGGGCGTATCTGCATGTGGGTGGACCCACCTGGAGATGGATAGAGGAGCAGTGTCTCGGTTCCTAAGACCATTGGAAATATGTGTTTTCTGATGGTCTTAGGTGACCCTTGTGGGGTCGTTTGACTTCCAAAGGGGTCGTGACCCACAAGTTGAGAACCGCAGCTGTCTCCAAACAGGTGTCCTTCAGGGTTCCATCCTAGGCCCTTTTCTCTTCTCCCTCCATATTATTCCACTTGGTGATCTCATCAGATCCCATAGATTTAATTATTTCTACTACTGATTCTCAAATTTGCCTGCGTTGCCCTAACTTCTTTACTGATCTCCAATCTCACATCTCCAGCTGTGTTTCAGACATCTCACGCTGGATGTCCAGTCGACACATTCCACTCAATATGTCCAAAACACTATCTTCCCAGTCCCTCAGGCTCACAGCCTAGGAGCCATCCTGAACCCTTTACTATCTCTCATCCCTCATATCCAAACTGCTGCCAAGGGCTGTTGATTTTGCCTTTGCAGCATCTCTTGAACACACTCCCTTTTCTCTCCTGACACTGTCCCAACCCTGGCACAGGTGCTCACCATCTCATGCCTTGAATTATTGCAGTAGATACTGGAATATCTGCCTTCCTCAAGTCTTTTCCCACTCCAATCCATTCTCCACTTAGCCACTAAAGTGATTTTCCTAAAATGCGTGTCTAACCATGTAATCTCCCTACTTTATAAACTCCAGGGGTTCCCTATTATATCGAGGATCAAATATAAAATGCTTTGCTTGGCATTCAAGGCCCTTTGCAACCTAGTCCCCTCCTTCCTTTCCAGTCTTCTTATATCTTACACCCCTACATGTATTCTTTGTATGTAGTGACAGTGGCCTCCTGGTTGTTCCACAAATAAAACACTCCATCTCTTAGCTCTGAGCATTTTCTCTGACTGTTCCCTATATGCTATGCTCTTCAATTCTACCTATGACCTCCCTGGATGCTTTTAAGTCCTGGGTAAAATCTCCTTCTATACAAAGCCTTCCCCAACCCCTCTTAATTTCAGTGCCTTCCCCATTATTTATTTTCCCTTTGCCCTGTACATCGTTTGCTTTGAATATATTTGCTTGCGTGTTGTCTTCCCCATTAGATCGTAAGCTCCCTGAAGGCAGGACCCTCTTTAGCTTCATTGTATGCCCGCAGTGCTTAGCACAGTGTCTGGAAGATATTAAGTGTGTTATAAATGCTTATTGATTAATTGATGTGACCAAGCCTTGAGTATCTGGAGAGCTTGTGTCTAGGACAAAATGACAAATTTTAATTAGACCAAAACATCAGGCCTAACCACCAGTCCTAGACAAACTGAAAAACACAGTCTCAGTACACTAGATCTTGGCAAGGGCAAGAAAGTGCGGAGAGAGAGTTGATGGGGAAGACTTTTGAAAAGATGTTACTCAGCACTGACTTCAACAGTCTAATCAGCTCATTTGTAGAAACAAGACTTTACAGAATGAAAGGAATTCTCCCAAGATGAAGTTAGGACTAGAAAATCTGACCCACATGGTTGTACTTTTAGATCTGTCAAATGCTTAACCACTGATTACAGGATTTTTCTTATCATTAATTTGATGTAAAACTAGCTAATTTGTAGCAATTTCCTACTGGGGCAGAGTGTGAGGTCAGGGCAAGCTACAGGTTATGTCATTGACTCAACAGTCAAGAGCCTCCACATTTCCTTGTATCACATACTGATATTACTTTATAACAATGTCACCTAAGTACTAGAAGATCTGCTCTGTCCAAATCTGATGCCAAATTCAAGCCAGATATTGCAAAACAAACAAACAAAAACTAAAGACTAAAAATTTTGATCTAATTTCGGTAAGCAAGGTTTGGGTTAGCTTCTACTGATGATGGAAATTCAGTGTGGGTGGTATGCATGGCATTTACAAACCTCAGGACAGCTGAAGGACAACAGGCAAGTGAAAAGGGAGGGGACTCACTTCTGAAACACAAAATGAGAACTGCTTTTTTTAAATCTGAATGAATGAGCCAGCAAAGTCTCAACAACAGAAAAATGGTGATTTTTTAATATACAACCCAGACATTTTCTCAGGCATGAGATTAGTGTTTATATATAAATGTGTATGTGCCTAGAAAAATATAAATTCATAAATATAAAATATATTTTCAAATACATTGTGGCTAAATCTATAATTGATAATAGTTTTGGATCCATAATGACAATAACTGCCATATATTATGCTTTTAAGTTTGAAAAGTGCTTTATAGACGCAATTTCATTAAGACTCAAAACTTCAGAGGTGTATGCAATGTCTTATGAACCTTACTTTACAGATGAAGAAATTGAAAGGAAACACCAAAACGTCAAGAGATTGGTCTAAGGTCATACAGCTGAGTCAGATGTAAAATGCAGAGGTCACATTTGAGCTTGGGTCTTCTCTGTCCTTGGTTTCCTCTCCTCCCATTCTATATATTCTATGTATATACATGCTGTCTTCCCATTAGAACATTTGCTCCTTGAGGGCAGAAACAATGGCTTTATCTTTCCTTGTGTTGTCAGCACTTGGCACAAGAAATAAACTATAGTAAGCTCTTACGAAATGTTTCTACAAAGTCTAGCCCTCTACCCTTGCCGCCTCTGTTCTCACACTTGATATTCGAACATTTCACCCCTTATCCCAATTCATCCAACCTTATGTTACACCACTAGTGCTCTAAAATGAGATGAATTCTAACTAAGGTCAGAATCTTCTTAGTCAATGACAGAGCCAGTATTTGCAGAGCCAATACAACAACGAATTCATGTGATGTGCCATTGTGCTTGGTCCCCATGCCAAAGGCTACATCTTACTCTTCCCAATATCCTCTGCAGTCCAGTGACACTGGCCTCTCTATTGTCCCTCCCACAAGACACACCATCTCCAACTCTGGCCATTTTCATTGGCTGTTCCCTATGCCTAGAACTCTCCATCCTCACCTTCGGCTCCTAGTTTTCCTAGCTTCCTTCAGATCTCACCTAAAGTCTCAGTTTCTGCAGGGAACCTGCCCCAGTCCTCCTTAATCTTAGGGCTTTCCCTCTGAGATAACCCTCAATTCACCCTGTTTGCATCTTAACTGTACATAGCTATTTGCATACCATCATCCCCCATTAAACTGTGAGTTCTGTGAAAGCAGAAACTTCTTTTTTTTTTGCCTTCCTTTATTTCACCAACCCTTAGGACAACACCTGACACATAGTAGATATTTAATAAATTCTAGTTGACTGACCAGCTGATATAAATGCAAACAAGAAAGATGGCCCCTCCCCACAAGGAACCCAAATTATATTAGGGGAAGGCAACACATATAGGGGCCTGGCAGCCAGGAAGGAGTGTTACAGGTAGGAAAATCATGGAGACAATGATTAACATCCTAGTGCATTTGATTTACATATCACTCGTCAGGAATGCTGCCCACAGAAATCTCGGTCAGTCATGCATGGGTCCAGTTGGATGAATGATCTCTGTAATCCCTTCAACTTGAAGATTTGGGGACTCTGAATGTTTGAAAAGGAGGCAGAAATAGCTGTTTGAAATTGCATCTTTATGTTTCACAACATCTACAGAGAAGCAAGGTAAAGAATTTTTACAATGAATGAAGTTAAGTTTAAAACCACCAACCATGAGTCTACCATGTTATCTGGGGATTTCTCACAGAAAGCTTTTTCCTGAATAAGCACCGTAATTGTGTGGATATGGTTCATGTATGGGCAAGAACAACCAGTCAGGAAAAGTCTCAACTCTCCAGATTTTCATATTGATTTGTGTATCCCCTGTACATAGCACAGTACCTAGCATTTAATAAGCCTTTAATGAGGGAAGAGGAAAGGGAATAGGCATTTATTGATCTCAAACTATGTGCAAAGAACAATATGTACTGCTCTGGACCTGGATTCTGAAAGACTTGAGTTCAAATCCAACTTTAGACACTAACTAACTGTGTGACCTCTGACAAGTCAATTACTCCTGATTGCCTCAGTTTTCTTCCTCATCTATAAAGTGGGAATGATAATAACACCTCCCTCCCAGGATCATGGGGAGGATCAAATGAGATAATAATTGTAAAGTGTTCAGCACAGGGCCCTGTATGTAGTGAACACGATATAAATATTTGTTATTATTATTTAGCCTCACAACAATCCTATGAAGGATTCCTAATAAATAATTTTAAAGGTGCTTATTGATTGATTAAGCTCCTTAATGTGAGTATTGCCTCCAGAATGACTGACTGTAACCCATCCACATGCACCCATCCTATGTCCATTCAGTCCCCTGTGAGTTCTATCCACTGGATACCACTCTAACCTTCTTCTTGGTCTCTGATACTGCAAAGACACCAATGGAGCATGTTATGGGTTGTTTATCAATTTTCACTCACTTTTACTATTCCTCATTTGGTCCCATATGTCATTGGTACCACCTTTTAGACAGTACAAGTCTTCATTTGCTACCTGAACCCCTCATGTACAATAGCCCTGGCCAACCGCCATGATTTTCTCTGTTGCCTTTTGGGCAACCTTCACTTGCTGTCTTGAGACCGTGGCATCCCTTGAACGGTAGCCACCACATCACCAGAAGAACATAATTATTTGAAAGATGGGCCCTTTCCAATGTGAACAAAAAATGTGTGCTTTTTATTTTCCTGTCAGTTTTCTTTTCTGAAGTTGTGTTGTTGTTTTTTCACTAAAGTGAAATGGGGGACTAGATCTCCAAAAGGATCTGTGCTTGTTTTTTCCTTTGTGCTGCTGAGAATAGCATTCTGTGTGCGACCTTTTTCATGGGATGATGGGTGAGCCAATGATTGTATGACCATTGGCAAGTCACTGCACTTGTTGGGGCCCACGTTTCCATGACTACAAAAAGGAGCTGTTGTTAACTGCATCCCAGGATTGTGGTTTAGATCACAGGGAAGAAATGCAATGAAAGTGTTTTTTTTTAACTCCAAGAGTTATATAAATAGCAACATTGAAACCTAAGATTTCCCTTTTGGGAGAGTTTCTCTTCCTTCTAGATCCTCCCTCTTTTGTCTCCAATGTATAGCTGAACATTGGTTTCAGATAACAAGATACAGTCCTCTTAAATAGGAACTCAGGGGCTCAAAATTCATATACTACAACCCTAGCTTTAAACAAAGTTAGAATAATCAGTTATTTAGACTTTGGGGTTAAAAACAGATACTTCCCCCTCTTGTCTTATGTAATCCAACTACCTACTTCGAGGTAGAATTAATTTTCTTTCTACTGGATTTCCTTTAGCTTTCTACTTTACTTAAACATAATGTCAGAGATTTGAAAGGAAAAAATAAAAAGAAACCAAATTATTCTTTTTTTTTAAGAGAACCACCCCAAACTATTTAACTTAATGGCCGTTTGTGTCAATTAAAGCACACTGGGCCCATTTTGAAATCTCTTCCCAGTGTCTGTACACACAAAGCCTGTCAGCATACTCTCATATTTATTTTCTAGTAAATATGGTGCTTGGGAGAGGTGTGGGAATAATGTTACTAAAGACTGACATTTCTATTATCCCTTAACCAGGCACTGAAGAAAAACAGGAAACCAAACCTCCCCAGATTGAGCCTGGTCTCCCTTTTCCACCTGAGCTGTGGGCACAGCCAGCTCGTTGGGGATAGGCAGAGGAGAAGAAAGACATTGGCATTGCCAGGTCCCAGTCTCAAGGTCAAAGTCAGTAGCAGATGGTCAATGCTGGTCTCACTCTTTTTAAGGGAAAGAATATAGGTAATAAGAAAGAATATAAGTAAATTCAAAACAGGTAAATGTAAAGGAAATTAAAATTGATTGGGAAGGGGCTCCTCCTTATCTGATCAGCTACCAAATTTTATTCAGAAGAGGGCTGGATTAAAATTCTAAGTCTCCCCCTTACTCCCTGTGAAGCCTAGAGCCACTTACTTAACCTCTCTGGGCCTCAGTTCCCTCATTTCCAGATTTGGGCCTGGCTTTGAACATGTGAGGATGAATCTTCCTGGTTCCAAGTCCAGCACTTTGTCCGTTGCACCCCCAGCTGCCCTCAAATCTCACCATAATAGTGCCAGCCTTAGTGTAGGCTCCTGATTGCCTCAGATCTCCTCGTCTCAGAATTCCCAAGTTCAACATGTACTCCAGCCTCGGCCCCCTTCATAGCAGAGACTGAAGGTGTATGCCACCACGCTTGGCCAAAGTCCCTTCCAACTCTTATTTGGTTTTCAAAATCCTTCTTAAGTTGCTCTATGGCTTGGAGGAAGTCTTCATGTTTCTTGGAAGTTTTTGGTGTGGGAGTTCTGACTGTATTTTCTTCTTCTTGTTCCATGCTTTGCTCCTTTTTGTCTCCGCAGAAGGAATCCACAGTTCGATTGCTATTCTTACTTTGCTTCCTTTGCTCATGTTGTTGCCAGTTACTTGACTTTTTAGCTCTGTGGAACTCTGCTTCCAGAGGGGAAAGCTCTGTCCCAAATTGCTGGAGTTTTCACAGCTGCCAGAGCTATTAGGAGGCCGCTGCAGCCCCCACCAGCTTTGGCTCACTGAAAATGGACCCCAAGACCACTACCCAAGACCACGATCTGAATCCAGGCCACTCAATGCAAGAGCACTTAGCCTCTGAACAATCACTTGGTCCCCCTGCAATCTGCAGGCCAGGAGCTCTGAAGCAACCACGTGGAGGCCACTGCCAGGCTGCCACTTCCTTGCCCTGGAGGCAGTTTAGCCAGACTGCTTTTCTCCCCCAAATTTAGCTGAGTTCCATTGACCTTTCACTTTGTCCTTGTTTCTTATGGCTTGATGATTCTGGAAACTTCCACAGCTGCTGCTGATCCACTCAGGCTCCATCTGGGGCTCATCCTGGCCATCCCGGGGCCAAGCCACAGTTTCAGGCTGGGATGGTTTCAGCTCCCAGTGTGCTGTGATGAGCCCTTCCTGTCGAGCTGCCTTCAGTGGGAGATGTGTTTTTTCTGTATTTTTGTGAGTTTTGGAGCCTAAAATTTGTTTAGAGTCATAATTTATGGGTATTTGAGGTGGCTATGTGGGAGCTGCGGAGGCTTGTTGCTTCTACACCGCCATCTTGGCTCCACCCCAACTCTTTTTAATACCAGTACTGGAGTCAGGAAGACCTGATTTGGAATCCAGGCTTAGACACTTAAGAGCTGTTTGACCCCGACCAAGTCACTTAACCCTGTTTGCCTCAGTTTTCTCATCTGTAAAATGAGCTGGAGAAGAAAACAGGGAACCACTTCAGGATTATTGTCAAGAAAACTCCAAATGGGGTCACAAAGAGTTGGACATAACTGAAATGACTGGACAACACCACCAAACAACAACGTTCTACATCAAAGAATGACAGGGAAGTGTGACATCAAGGAGTACACCAGTCCCAATGCATGTCACTGAGAGGGAAATGGAGAGCCATACGATGTGTACAAGCAGGCTACGACATGGCCAAGACGGATTCCAAAGAACAGGAGTAAATGACGTTATCAAAGAAACATATGCAATGCAGAAAATACAGGCTAGGCATACAGCAAGGGTAATGGCACAACAGGTGGGCTGCCACAGGGCTCCTTTGGTACCCTTGGGATATACGAGAAGGCCCAAGAAAGGTGACCAGTACATGGACTAAACTCTCTGTGTAGAGTTCATGGGAGGAAATGACCAAGAGTCACATAGGAAGGACAGGTATAAAGGGATTGCAATCTGTGTTCCTGGAGGAAACTCCCAAATCTAGGAGACTGCCAATTCATTTGGTGAATGAGTATTTACAGATAAGTAAACTTAAGCACAGAGAGGTTGTACTACTTGCTGATGATCACAAGACTAGGAAGTATCTGATCTGAGGCAGGATCTGATTCTAGCTTCAGCAGAATCTCCTCCCCATCCCTGCCATACCATGTTTCCTCTCTGGCAGTCCAACATAGCTAAGTGGAAAGAAGTTTGAGCTTAAATTTAGGAGCCCTGTTGTCTGTGTCTTGTCTAACACTACCTGTGTGACCTTGGGCAGGTCACCTTTGAGTCTTCCTCTCCCCATCTCTAAACTGGGTCTTCACATGGTCACTAACTTGTCCTCACCTTTGTCATTGATATCCTGAGAAACTTCAGTCCTGGAGCACTCCTCACCTTATTGGTGATTCTATCCCCAAGACCACTGCTTTAAGAACTGCCCCAGTCATATTTCATTTCACTTCACTCTTAGAATCTCTCCAGATTCCTCTTTCTCTTCACCTGCCACATTCCATGGGCTCCCTTACATCAACCCTTGGTGTTACCTTTTCCCATTAGATGTAACCTTTGGAGGTCTTTCTTGGTTGCAGCATCACCAGTGAGCACTCTGCCTGACACTCAAGAAGCACTTATAAATTGTCTCATCTGTCTAGCAATCCATTCTGTCTAGCTACATGCCTCCCCCCCCCAGCTAGCTGACTACTCCTCAGGGTTGTAGTAAGGAAAGACCCTTGGTGTTTTACAACAGTTGGATCAAATTCAAACAAAAATTGCTGCCTCAAGGCCATAGGTGGCCTCCTAGGTCCTCAAGTATGGTCCTTTGACTGAATCCAAACTTCAAAGAATAAATCCCCTTGAGAGCCTAGAGGGCCACATGTGGCCTTGAGGCCATAGATTCCCTACCCCTGCCCTGGTCTCTTCTGGCAACATATTACGTCAAAAACCACAGAGTAACATCATCTATGTTCTATAGTATTTTTTATTTATTTTATTAAATATTTGTTCAACACATTTAAATATTAAAGATTTGTTAAATCAAAATTTTAAATATTGTTAAATATTTAAAATAAGTAAATTTTAATCTGGTGCAGACCGTGGGAAGCAATGCAGGCCATGTTGATACCTCTGCTGTACAAGATTAGGCATATCCTCCAAGCAGGTCAAAGGTAAAAAGAGAAGCCACATGTTTACAAAAGCACTCATAGCATTTGCATATATAAAAAAAAAAAACTGGAAACCATGTAGATGCCCATCCATTGAGGATTGGCTGAGCCAATATACCTGAATGTATAGGAATAATGATGGGCCATAAGAAATGACGAACAAGAGGAATTCAGAGAAATTTGGAAAAATTAGTCTCAACTAATAAAGTATAAAAGTAGAACCAGGAGTACAATATAGGCTATGTTAAAGTAATGTGCCTGAAAAGAACCTAAAAGAAAGCTAGACTATGAGTAAGTACAGTGACTAGTCACCAACACTGGCTGTACAAACCTGGACCAATTCTTTAACCTCTCCAGGCCTCTGCTTCCCAATCTCTAGGGAAGGTCAGAATCATGCCTAGTTCATGTAGCTGTTTAGAGAAGCTAAAGGGTTTTGCAAACAACCTTAAAACACTTGAAGAACAGATTTTCTAAAAGATCTCTCTCTTCTTGGTAGAGATGTGTGGTCCTACAGCTGTCACACATAAGGTGTAAGGTACAGTTGCTTCCATTGCTGCTGCTGCTGCCAATGCTGCTGCCAATGCTGCTGATGTCGCTGTAGTTGTATCTGTTTCAGTTGTTACTGTTATACAAGGGAAGTCTCAAAGACACAAGGGATGTGGTAAGGGGTAGAGATGATATCCTGAAATGACTGATATGTAAAAGAAAATGCAGGAAGGCTGAGGCTAGTGGATTGCTTGAGCTCAGGAGTTCTAAGTTCTGAGCTTCAGTAGGGTTAAAGTTAATCATATATCTGCATTAAGTCTTGCTCCAATATTTTGAGCCCCCAGGAGTGGAAGGACACCAGGCTGGCTAAAGAGGAACAAAATGGTCCTGGTCTGAAACAGAGTGGGTCAAGACTTCCATGTCAATCACATGTGAGATCAGACCCTTGAGTGGTCTCTCTAGCCTTGGCAAGATAAGGGTTATTTAATCTACTAAAAAGTCATCAAAACTTTTAAATGTGAGTTATCATTATTATTTATGCTGGGTAATAATAATAGGTAACATTTATATAGATCCTACTATGTGACTGGCACTGTGCTAAGGACTTCACAATAAATTTTCTCATTTGATCACCACAACAACTCTGAAACGCACTATTATTATGCTTATTTTACAGATAAAAAGCAGAAGTGACATGCATAGCATCCCATAGCTACTAAGTTGCATCAGCAAGCACCCTAGCATACCCAGGATGGCTGCTAGCCCAGGTTATTTGCTCTGCTTTTCTAAAGGAAAGCAACTCAAAAGACGTTAACACTCTCAGTTTAACCAAATATATATCATTTACCTAGTTCAGGGGAAAAGTCAGCACCCTGAACCCCAGAAAACACAAATGGAAGTTTCAGGGAGACAAAACATACAGAGAAAGCAACATGATTCAACAAACCAACAGAAAGGGTCTCCAGCTGTCTGACCATCACATACATACCGTGTTAGATACCAGACATAGAAGCAGCAAAACCTCACCTCAGGGTGTGTGTGTGTGTGTGTGTGTGTGTGTGTGTGTGTGTAAGTGTGTGTGTGTGTGTGTATACACACACATATATGCACACACATATACACACACATATATATATATACACACGTGTGTGTGTATATATAGACACACATATATATGCACACACACATACACACATATACACACATATATATACACGTGTGTGTGTCTGTGTGTGTCTGTGTGTGTGTGTGTGTGTGTGTGTATCCTTCTCCAGGGTCAGAAGACAAAACAACCTTCATGACCCACTGCCTAATTACAAAGTAACAAAGAGTGTACCTTCCTGAAAAACAAGCCTCCCCTAAGCAAGTTTCTCCTGTTGGGCTCCCAGTGAGGCCCATTAAGGGTCAAGGAAGATCTTCAAATTCCCTAGGCATATTAAGGGGCAGGGAAGATCTTCAAATTCCCTTACCATTACATAAGGCTAAATTTGAATTCAAATCTCCCTGATTCCAGGCCCAAGTACATACACTGCACCACTTAGCTGTCTTAATCCCTATGAATCTTACACTGCTTTAGGAGACAAGCTCCTCTGGGTGAGCCCTGGTATTACAAGCACTGGGCATTTTGTGGCTCTTTCAAACTGGGCAAAGGGTTGATCCTTCTGGCTATGTGAGTCACAGTAGTCTCTGAAGAACACCATTTGCCTCAAGAACAGTGCCATATAAAGAAGTACTATATATTCCATGCTCCTTTGTGATCACCACAGAGCAGAGCTGATTTAACAATAAAGACCCATTATACTTTAATTTATTGCATTGTCTTCAAAAGTTAAGCACATAGGCAGAAAATTGCGCTGGACACCAGCACCAGGCTTTGTGACCTTGAATCAAACATTTTACTTCTGAGGTATTTAGACTAGTTAATGAGGGAGCAATGAAGGAGTATTGCATTTGGAGTCCCAAGACCTGAGTTCAAATCTCAACTCTGCAAATACTCACTAAGGAACTTTGGGCAAGCTATCACCTTGCCATGCTTCATTTCTGCTTCTGTAAAATCCAATTTGGGACCAGACAACTTCTAAGTTTCCTCCCAGCCCTAAATCCATCTTAAAAGTCCTCTCTCACACTAGCATTTTAGGATTCTCAGTCCCCTGAAGGTCCTTCATACTGTTTTGGGGTTTTCTTTCAGAAAATGGGTGGTCTCCCCTTCCCCCGCCAGTTCCCTGTGGTTCCATGTGGTGGAATATTAAAAACAAAAAAAACAGAAAGAAAGAAAAGGGATGCCTTTCCCACCACCCCCTCCCTTTTGGTTTTATTCACACCCTCTTGGTTGGTTTCAGAGGTCTTTTTTTCTCTCATTCTGTTAAAATCAGTTTGGTTGGGAGACACGGCATGGCTGGGGAATCATGCCACCAATTAGACGAGACTCTTAAAAGGACAAGTAACCCGAGAATGAAGCTGACATTCCCATAGCACTTGCGGGCAGATGTATCCTATTTACAGCTTTATTTTACCTTCTAATGACAGAACCTGGAATAATCACACCCTTTGACAGATATTTATTTGTAAAATGTGATTCATTCGGTCAGACACTTGGAGAATGGCTTTCATGCCAAGTGTTTAGGGGAGAAAAAACTTCAAGAAAATTGGGCTGGCTTGGCTCAGCCTTTCAAAAGATGCAAATGTATGTTCACGTAAATTCCACGTTCTGAACACATTGGCTTTCGGCTCCTTTTATTAAAGAAATACTTCAGTTGACACAGAGTGCGAGTGAACAGGCTGCAGGGACTCTTGGACTTTAATCAACCACAATCATGGGTAGGGTTCAGAACTAATTTCCTCACCATGAATCACCTGCAGACAATAGCTCACGTGTTCTCAGAGACTGCCAAGCACAACAAGGCATCATCTAGCCAGGGCGGCTTTGGAGGACCGACCCATGGAAAGCCATTGGACTGACTTAGCCAAAATAAAAGCAGGAGAGAATAATGTCAAATGGTCCTGGAACAGGCCAACAAACAAGTCTAATGACCTTCAGGCTTGGCAAGGACAAGAGGAGTGGGCTCGAGCTGGGGGAAGGGGGATTTCAGAGAGAGAATTTTCTCACTCTAAAAGTAGTCGTGAAGGACTATTCTCTGCTCTTAAGTTTAACTGGACGAAAAGGTTGGGGGAGAGAAGTAGGGAGGAAGACACTGGACTTTTAAGGACCTGAGTTCAAATCCCTTGGGAACATTCATTCAACCTCAGTTGTCTAATCTGTAATGTAAAAGGACTAAACCAAAGTAATCTCCAAATTTGGCCGTAATTGTAGATCCTACAAAAGCCAAGTGAAATCTTTCTTTGTTGAGAATCCTTAGCTGGGAAAGGATTTGGCCCGAGCAGCCTAAGGACAGACTAACATTGAACACTCTTTGTCTTTGCTGGACCCTAAATGGCTTTGAGTTCACTTATATTCATATACACTGTCATATACACATATATGCGTGGTCATATACTGTGTCACCACATGCAAAGTATATCTCTCTCCAGTTTTCTGGAGAGATAATTTGACCAAGGTCATGTAGCTGGAGCCAAGCCTTGAGCCCACAGAAGATTGGAGACCCGCCATATTTCCTGCCACATAACACATAACACTAGGAAACACGACAAGAAAAAAATCATTTCTACAACCACAGGGGAGGCAGGGCAGGGAGGGAAGGGATAAAAATGGGAGGTGATGCTACAAAAGAATCAATGTTAAAACCTAAGTCAGCAAGGGAAATTTGAAAAGAATTGTGCTTATAGCCCAACCTTCTTGAGCCCTCATCCCTTCTGAGACTTTTGCAAGAGCATCCAAACTATTCTCATTGTCTCAAGGATCTTCAATCCAATTTTTCCTCCACAGAGTCACCAAAGTTAAATTTCTAAAGCACAGTGTGAACATGTCACTCCCCTGCTCAGAAAACTCCAGTGGCTCCTTATTTCTTTTAGGATTAAAAAAATACATATATTTTGCATTTAAAACCCTTCCCAGCCTGCTTTTGTAGCCATATTCTATATAACTCTGTTTCACATGTTCACATTCCTACAAAACTGAGGATCTATCTTCCACCTCCACGCCTTTGCCCAAGCTGTCCCACATGTCCAGAATGTGGTGTCTTTTCTTACAAGTCTTAGAATCCCTAGTTACCTTCAAAGCTCTATTCCAGTAATAATCTCTACATGAAACCTTTCCTCATTTGACCATCTCTGCTGTGCTACTCCTGAGTCTTAAAAAAAAAATTGCCTTGACTTTGTTTTGCATATTTGCATATACTTATATGTATACATTATAGCATGTAAGCATCTTGAGTGCAGGGGTGATTTCATTTTTGACTCAGTATCCCCAGTTCCTTGCCCAGGTGTTTAATGAGTGCTCATTGCTTGATTAATTGAATTAAGATGTGGCAGTGTTAAAAAGCATCTACACTAACTGGAGATCTGTAGTGAGCTAAAAAGTATAATCAGTTCAGAAGGCACCAGTAACCCAAATAAATCATATCAGATTAAGTCTGCAGGAATATTTCCTTTAAAATCAAATACAAACTCCTCATTTTGGCATTCAAAACCTTTCACAAACTGACTCAAACTTACCTCTATGGTTTTATTACCCATAGTTCCATTCACGCACCCTATGGTCCAGCTAAAATGGCCTGCCTGCTCTTCTTCATGCATGGTAATTTATCTCCTAATTCTGGTAAATAAGATAAAATGGTTCATGTACAGAATGTGCCCCCTCCACTCCTGTGCCTCTGGGAATTCCAAGTTTCCGTTACAACTCAGTTCTGGTCCCATCTTCTACACGAGACATTTCCTTATCCTGAATTGTTGGTGCTACGCATACACACACATACAGAGGGAGACGGAGAGACAGAGACAGAGAGACAGACAGAAAGGCAGAGAGAGGTTTGAGGCTCCAACACAGAGACCTGTTCATTCACAGTCATCTCTCCCCATTGCCTGCGGGCTCATTTGTGAATTTTCATTTAGAAAAAAAGTCAGATGCATTTGCACTAGTGTTCTATGTGCCTTTGAAAAGAAAACATAGTGTTTAAGTGCCCGGTCTGGTTTCTAAAAGAACCAAAAGTCTCTGTGTATACACAGAAATAACTAACAAATTCTCAGACAAGCTTTGGTGCCACTTGGAACCTCATGAAACTTTTCAGCTTCTCTCTGTAACCTGCCAACTCAGGTACCACTACCATTCCTTCTCTCTCTTTCCTGATCCCTAGATCTACTATCCCCTCTTACTCTTGGATTTGGAGTCAAGAAAACTGGATTGGAATTCCAGCCTGGACCTCTAGACCTTTGGCAAAATGACTTTATCTTTCATTTAGTTTCAGTTTCCTCAAATGTAGTATGAGAGCTTTGGCACAGGTGGTCTCTCAGGTCCCTTCACCTCTGAAGACCTATGATTGTTCTCCATTCAGGGTCCCTGGAAGATAGGGCACAGATTTCCTCTCCCTACTGAGATTGCTAGGTAGTAAAATGGGTAGAGCACTGGGTCAAGAGTCAGGAAGACCTGAGTTCAAATCCACCTCAAACACTTTCTAGCTACATGACCCTGGGTAAGTCACTTGATCCCTGACCGCCTCGGTTTCTTTATCTGTAAAGTGAGGATAACAGCATCTATCTCCCTGGGGTGCTTATGAGGAGCAAATGAAATAACATTTTTAAAGAGAACTTAGCCCAGTGCCTGGTACATTGTAGATACTTAGCAAATGCTGCTTCCTTCTTTCCCCTAGAAATAGGCAGGTTTTCTAAAGGTATTCACTTCTGACCATCACATGAAAAAAAGAGAGAGAGAAACAATACTTTTGGTGAAGTTACACAATTATGAGAATCCTGAGACAGTCCAAATAGCAGCAGTCAATCTTGGTTTTTTCATTGGCATGAGACAGGATAATGGAACCTGACATCAGATTGCCACTGTTTAGAGGGGGACTGACAGCAGTATTCTTTTACCAGGTAAAACAAAAATACAAAAACTGAACTTAGCACCTAGTATCAAGATGACTTGGCCCAGGGAGCCTCCAGATGATCCCAAGTGAATGTTCCCTCACGCTTGGAGCTACCCCTTGACCTGTTCCCTCCCTGTGGCTCCCTCCTTTGGTGGTGGCTTCCCTGGAAGTAGCCTTAGAGTATCTTCTAATCAGTCTCCTCCTCCTCCATAAGGGGCTTGTGGCCTGAGTCTCTAGGACCTCTCTGCTCTGGATTTGTCCTTAAACATTTATTTAAGGGTTGCTCCAACCATGTTTTTCAATATTTTCCCTGTACATCAAAACTATGGCTTTGTTTCCTAGAAAACAGAAGGAAGCAAACACACCTTTGTTAAGTGCACTGTGTTAAGCCCTTTACAAATATTATCTCATTCGATACTCACAACAACACTGGGAGGTAGGTGTTATTATTACCCCCATTAATAAAGATGAGGAAACTGAGGCAAGAAGGGGCTAAGTGACTTGTCCAGGATCACACAGCTAGAAAGTATCTGAGGCTGGATTTGGATTCAGGTCTTCTTTACTCTAGGCCTAGTGTTCTGTCCACTGAGCCACCAGGCTGCCTCTAGATCTAGTGAATTCTTGACATTTCATAGCTCCTTTGATCATTTATACCTCCGGTGATCCCTGCTACCCTGAGGAAAATATGTTTTAAGAACCTCATCATGATTTTTTTGGGAGGAGTGTTGATTCAGACCTAACATTTTATCCATAGAATATACTCCCTCTATGGAAACTCCTCCCATTGGTGCAGATTATAAGTCATCTGCAATTTATATAAATAGTTTTTCTAGAAACACCAACAGATTAATCCACTTACCCATGGTCACAGAAGAATTTGTCAGAGACAGAACTTACACCCAGGTATTTCTGACTCTGAGAAGGCATAGAAATGCTCCAGGAATAACTCAATAATTTGGGTTCATTTTGAGGCAGGATTGATCCTAGGACCTCTGGGTGTCATCTTCATATATACAATATACATATACATACATATATATATGTACATATATATATAGCATATATACCTTCAAGAAGACAGAAATTGCCCCAGAAATTGTTGGAGGCCACCATGCCCATTTCTTTAATTTTACATGTATGTAAAGTAAGATCCAGAGATAAAGCGACTTATCCAACATCATACGAGTGTAAGGGACAGAGCAGAATTTGATCTCAGGGATCTGTATCCCTCCTCTAGCACCCTTCCCACTTCACCAAGCTGCTCCCTCCCCCCAAGTCTGACCTAAGACTAGTCCACTTGGATCTCCCCAGGATTGCTCTGATCAGTACAAACAAGCTGGGAATTTCATTAAAGTTCCTTAGGAACAGCCAGAGTCTTTTCTTCTAAGGCCTTTTGCTGACTTCACAACATGAACAGTAACTTGATTTTCATTTTGCCAAATAATTGGCCTAAGGCTGCCCTTATTTCCACTGTGACATCAACCATCTGTGACCAGTCTCTGCTCAAATCTTTTTCCCAACCAACCATTTTTGTTTCAATATAGTCATAGCAATTCAGGTCAAGTGGATTCCAGTTTAATTAGAATTTATAAGTACTCCTCCCCCATTAGAATGTGCACTCCTTGAAGGCAAGGACCCTAATTTTTGCTCTTTTTCGTATCCCCAGGACTGAGAACACTGCCTTGTACATAGCAGTGCTAAATGTATACTTGTCCCATGATTGACAGCATGTGGCTGAATCTGGTATTCCAATTCCCCCTAGCCACCTAAGATGGCTCCAAAGTATGGGAGCCCCTTATTTCCAGCCCCTCCCCACAGAGAAGGGTAGAATGGTCAGAGAGAAGTTGCACAGCTGGATTTTTCAGTCGCATCTGACTTTGCTCATGTTATACAGATAGGGCCTTTTCAAAAAATGGAACTGTTTTAAATTATAGAGACTAGACTTAGGCAGACGCCACTCACATTCCCAAGACTTGAGTGAGAAAACAAGCTGGGAATTACATTATTCTACCTCCAGGTTGGCCAGAACTGTTTCAACTCTGGCCTGATGCTGACTACACACAACGAATACCGATTGGATTTTTTTTTAATAAGAAGGAATCGACGAGTTTAGTGCAGCAGAGAGTTTTCTTTCACTTTTATTTTTCCCTCCTTTTTGTCCCAAGAAACAAACAGTGAAATAAAAGAATAAACAGTAAAACAAACAGTAACATATAAGGCATTCTGCCACACCGTATTTTGGTGGTTGGTGTTCAGATGTGAAAGACTGAATTATTACTACATCAGGCAGAACGACATGACTAGATTTGAAGGTTCCTGCTTTTTTCCTACTCGTATGGTACCTGGAAAGGGGGGAAAGCATCTGGACAGTACATTTGAGTGGCCACAAGGGAGCAGTAGGAAATTAAATCTGGGAAGATGACTCATATTCACCCTAAAACGTACCATGCTACTGGAGAAAACAGAAAGGCAGATCTCTTGGTTTAAGGAAAAAATAAAACAACTTAATGGTAGAATTTACAATTTTTCCTACAACATTTTTTAAATAGTCAATGAAGAAAAATGGTATAACGTCAGGGAATTAAATGACAAACTATTGCCCAGTCTTAATTAAAAGCATAATGAAAGGAACCAGATAAAATCCCAGCCATGTGAAATGGACACGATTATCTGAAAGGTTGGCACCTGCTGTAGATATGGGTGTCTATTCATTTACAAAACTTCAGAGAAAGAGATTCAACAGCCTCCCTTTTTAAGCCAGGGTAATATTTCCAAAACTTCAACCTTTGGAATCTTGGCATTTTATCTACCTCTGACCCAAATGTCTCATGCTGCAGTCACTGAGAACAGAGAAATCTAAATTGAAAGCAAAAGAGACCTTAGAATAACCGATAATAATAATCACAGGTAGCATCTGATAGTAATTGAGGGCAAGTACCACTAATTTTATTACTAATTACTTTATATGGTATTATGTTATTATATTATAGAATATGATATTACAATTAATTACTCTTATTGGGATAATCGTTGTAATAAATTAATAACAGTAATAATAGTTGACTCTTTAAGGTTTGCAAAGTACTTTACATGTTATCGCATTTGATCCTCAGAACAATCCTGTGTTATATTCTTATTTCCATTTTACAGATGAGGCAGCTCTGGCCAAGAAGTGACATGTCTTGCCCAAGGTTATATAGCTAATAAGAACCAGAAGCAGGATTTGATCCCAGGTCTTTCTTACTTCAAGTCCAATGCTCTATCCACTGTGCTACCAAGCTGCTGCTAGAATCCATGACCCTGGTTTTCCAAATGAGGAAACAGACCATGCATGAGGCATAAGAACACAGATAAAGAGCTACAAGAAACTTCAAAGGCAGCTAGTCCAATACTTTTTTTTTAATGAGGAAACAGGCCCAGAAATGCAATAACCACTGCCAATCTAATCTTTCTAGAGCAGTGGTTCTCAACCTTCCTAATGCTGTGACCCTTTAATGCAGTTCCTCATGTTGTGGTGACCCCCCAACCATAAAATTATTTTCGTTGCTACTTCATAACTGCAATTTTGCTACTGTTATGAATCATAATGTAAATATCTGATATGCAGGGTGTATTTTCATTGTTACAGATTGAATATAACCCACAGGTTGAGAACAGTTGAGGGACTCAATTCCCAGGGCCCCTCAACCTCTCATCCTGAGGTCCTCCCTTTTTTCACCCCTTACCACCACATCCCCTTGAACGCTGTTCTTGTGCCCCACTGCAGAATTGGGTCTCCATGGACATTCAGAGATTTTGCCACTTGCATTCAAAGCTCCAGCCTTGTGTTATCTACTAAGATGTTGCACATGCCTCAATCCCAGGGCCAATGTACATAGTTCCAAGAATCTGTTTTGCCAATTAATGACATATCTGATTTATAACTTTATTTTGGGAGAGTAACCATCCATTGAAAGTTTTCTCTGGTGTCTCAACAAAGTGTGGAGGTGACCCTGGGTTCTTGAAGGCCTAGTTAGGGGAGGACAAGTTCCTCAAGCTCCTGCTAAGCTAGAAAGACTTCAAGTACAGAGATGACTAGGGACAGCAGATGTGTCTTTCCAGGAGCAATCCAGCTGAGTCTAGAGAGATCTGATGCATTATCAAACAGACTGCTATAGAGTGGTGAATATTTGTGGGGTGAGGGGTAGGTACAGCAACTCTCCATAACCATTAGCTAATTCATAAAGGGGTTCTAATCTGCACCAGTGAAGGTAATGTCTACAGCAAAAACTTTGGCTGAAGTATGAGAGGGGCACATATAACAAATCCAATGAGAAAGCCTCTGAGTGATCTCTATGGTGCTGATCCTAGGATCACAGATTTAGAGTTGGGTGCAACCTTACAGGTTAGCTCATCCCAAACCCTCACTGGACAGAGGAGAAAACTGAGGCCTAGAGGGTCTGGGTGATTTGCCCAGTAAGTAAGGTCTTGAGAAAAAGCACTTGAACACAGGTGCCAACTCCAAATCCAGTGCTAGTTCCAATATTCCACGTTGTTTCCTTAAGTAATGAAGAGTTTTGTCTTTTTTAAACTGTATCTCTGTGTATATGTAATAATAAAAATAATAATAATGATTTCTATCATTTATACAGCACTTTAAAGTTTAAAAAACACTTTATATATGCTAATTCACTTAATCCTCATAACAAACCTGTGAGGTAAATGCTATTATTATCCCCATTTTACAGATGAAAACATTGAGGCTCAGACAGATTAAGTGCTTTGCCAAAGGTCACAAAGCTTGTAATATAGAGGATTCCATGCTGAAGTAATGGTGGCTCTGTATGCTCTCCCAGGTTTGAATTATGAGAGCCATTGGGCTACTCATAGGCGTGAAGGGCCCTCCCCAGGGCTCAAAATACATTTTTTCCACTGTGGCATTTTGTCAAGAACTTGGTGTCCATTTTCCTCTTTATCAATGAGCCCTTCTAGAACTATAGAACAAGAGGCCTCCGAGGCACTTTTAAAGAGCAATTGGACAAGGCAGCAACATGTCCAAACGTGTAATTCTTAAATGGCCATTTCAAAGAAGTCAAGATTCTGATGGTGGGGGCCAGCACCATGGATAGAACGCCAAGTTCTTTCCTCTGAATTGCCACCAGCATCTTGTACAAATGTGGACCACTCTTCAAAATTTCATGCTGTGCCATTTTTTTTTTCCTTTATGAAAGGAAGCTAAAAAGTCCCTGTCTTCCTGGAAAGGTAGTTGGAGTCATTCATTTGGAAAGAGATTTAATATTTTCCAGGAAAAAAAAAGTTCGCCATGAAAATATGTTAAAATGCAGCACCAAAAGAAGACAAGCAATATTCCTCTCTATTCTGGCCATATTATCTGGAAAGGTACTAATTAGAGGAAATTGAAATTCACTCTGATAACCCAATGCACAAAGATGGCTTCTAATTCGCAGCCCTCTGGGACTCAGCAAAGCCCTGGGACAGTGCCTGGCATATAATAAGAGCTATGTAAACGCTGGCTATTTATCATTATTATTATTATTAATTATTATTATTATTACATTAGCTTTTATTACTATTATTATTGTGTTAGCTTTATTATTGTTGTTATTTTTATTATTTTAAGAAATTACTTCAAGGAACTCATCAGAAAAAGATATACACATTTCCCAGCTTCCTTCTCACTGTGGAGCACTCAGATGAAGTTTGCTAGGGTAACAACTGGCTGTCCCATGTCTTCCATAGTCAACAAACATTTATTAAGCACTACTTTGTGCCAGGCACTCACTGTGCTAAGAAGTATTAAAGACTCAGAGTTCCTAAGATGGCATGAATTTTCAAAGCTGATAAAATTCTGGGAGTTTTTTTTTAATTTTGCTTCTGCAAGTTGTGGTATATGAATGCAATGGAATACTATTGTGCTATAAGAAATGGGAAGGAGATGGACTTCATAATTACCTGGAGAGGCTTATACAAATTGATGCTGAGTGAGAAGAGCAGAACCAGGAGAAATGTGTACACAATCACAGACACATCGCATGTGTGATGACCAACCTTGATAAACTGGACTCTTCTCAGCAACGCACAGCTATAAGACAACTCTGCAAGTCTCAGGATGGAAGGAGATATCTACATTCAGAGAAACATCTAGAAAGACTAGAGTTTAAATGGAGACTGAAACAATACATGCTATCATTCTTTTTCATGTTTGGTTTTGTTTCTTTTTTCCCAGTGTTCACTCATTGGTTACAACTCTTCTATACAACCAGACTACTATACAATGTGAAAGTATTTGCAGATCCTATACAAGATTGCACGCCACCATAGGGGGGGAGAGGAAGGGAGGGGAGAAAATCTGAAACTCAAGGGATTGTGGAACTGAATCTTGTAAACTAAAAGTAAATTAAAAAAAAAATTTTTTTTAATTTGCTTCTGAGCTTTATAAAATGACAAAACCAAAGAAAATCATTTATATCCTTTAAAGACTCAAATTGGAACAAAACACAAGATAGAAATTTAGAGCATAAGTAGGCAGGTAGTCAAATAATGGGACAGTGGATAATGGGGTTTTTTGGGTTTTTTTTTTTACATAACAAGTATAAAGAACTTTGAATAAAGTATTATATAAATGTCAGTAATATTATTATTGCTGTTGAGGGCAGTTAAGTGGCATAGTGGACTCATCTCCTGAGTTTAAACCTGGCTTCAAACACTTCTTAGCTGTGTGACCCTGACCAAGTCACTTAACCCTGTTTGCCTCAGTTTCTTCATCTGTAAAATAAACTGGAGAAGGAAAGGCAAACAACTCCTAGTATCTTTGCCAAGAAAACCCTGAATGGGGTCATTAAGAGTTGGACATGACTGAAAAACTACTGAACAACAACAGATGATTTCTTGTCATTTCACTTTTCTTACATTTATGGTAGATAGAGCTCATATATAAGAAGGATTCTAAGGGAAAACCAGTTATGTAAAGCAATAACAAAATACTAGAGATAATACTAGACAAAGAAATACCTTTTGGAATAACTACAAAATGTGTAAAATATTTGGAAGTCAATCTACCAAAGCAATCAAAACTTGTATAGCCAAAATTACAAAATGTTCCTTAAAGAAATAAATACTAGCTTTAATAATAAGAGATATATTCAGTGTTTGTGGTTGGACTGAATCATTATACCAAAAATGATGACGTTACTATATTAATTTACCGATTCAGTGCTATACAATTCCAACTATCCAGGAATACTTTATTGAGCAAGAAAAATAATAATAAAAAAATTCATTAGGAGACACAACTAGGTTCTATAATATTAAAGAAAATAACTTGAAAAAAAAGTAGAAATGAAGAAGAAATAGCATTTCCAGACCTCAAATTATATTATAAAGCAATAATCATCAAAACTATTTGGTACTGGTTAAAAAATAGAGAAGTATCAATGGGAAAGACTAGAAAAGAAAGAATCAGAAAAACTCAAAAGCAATTACCCAATGCTTGATAAATGTCAAAAGATATCCTAAGAAAGAATTTACTACCTTGTAAGAATTTCTGGGGAAACTGGCAGAAATTAGCTGTAGACCAACAACTTATACCACATAGCAGAATAGATGTGTGATCTTAATATTAAAGATCATATCTTTTAAAACATTTGAATAGAACTAGATCATATACCTTTCCCAGCCATGGTTAGAGGATGAATTTTTAACCAAATGTGGTATAGAGGTGATTACAAAAGATTAAAGGTAGATAATTTTAAATGTTTGAATCTGCAAAGTTTTTGAATGAACAAAATCAACCCAAAGAAAATCAACAAATCATTTATTAAGTGCTTACTATGCACCAGACTGTTGTAAAGGAGGGAGGGAAGCACTAAGTGAGGGAAAAATTGTTAAATTTTTATCTCTGATAAAGGTCTAATATCTAAAACATATAGATAAGTAACAGAAAAATATAAGACTAAAAACTACCCCTTAATAGATAGTTGGTCAAAAAATATGAACAAACACTTCTCCAAAAAAAGGAATTATAAATTCTTAATAATCATGTGAAAATGCCTAAAATGGATAAGAGAAATAAAAATCAAAACATCTCTGAAGTTTTTTCTATCACCCGGAAAGAATGGAAAATATGACAAAATAAGTTAATAGTCAATATTGGAGGTATTATAGTATGACAGGGACTTTAAGCATTGTTGATGGAGATGTGATTCTGCCAACATTCTGCAAACAAATAAGAAACTATATGAACAAAACGTTCAAAATGAATGTTGATACTTTTTGTCTGAGAGATGCCATTTTAAGTGTATAGCCAATGAGAATAATATAAAAACAAAGTTCCCCAAAACGTAAAAATATTCATAGAAACACTATTTGCAGCAGTAAGGAATTGGAAACCAAGTAGATGTCTGCTGGTTGGTGGAATAGTAAAATAAGTCATGCTATTTGACTATAAGGGAATATGCTATAAGAAATGATGCACAAAGTGAAGTAAGAAGAACTCAGAAAATATAAACACACTGACTACAATAAAATGGAAAGAACAAAAACAATTGAAAACAAAACAACTGAAACTAAAAATGGTGAAATTGTAGTGGTTAAGCTTAGCCTCATGAAAGATAAGATGGCTTCTCTCCCAGCTCTTTGAAGAGATGGAGAGACTGTGTGTGAAACACTATATATAATGTCAAATTTTTTAATAGGTTGGCTAGTTTTGCTGGGCTGGTAATTTTCTCTCATTTTAAAATCCATTATTATTAAAGATGGTTCTCTGGGCCAGGGGTATACCTGAGGAGATGTTAGTGATGTATAGATAAATGATTAAAAAAAATTCTAATTTTAACAATGGTCCTGGGACAAGTCACTACCCCATTATTATCATTTTATGTTTAATATTCTGCGTGCTATTACTTATGTGGATAAAAGATTGATTTTTATAATTGAATGAAATATTGAGTCCAGGCTCATCTATCAAGAGTCACTGAAAGTATCTGTGGGACATCTCCAATGACAGACAGGATGATGAGGATTTCATGTTTCTTCCTATTCCTATGTGGTTTTAATTTCTTTCACTAGTTCTTTATATTTTAAAACTTCATTTCACATAGTTTGGAAGCTATGAGTGCTTGTCATGTCAATATCTCATGGAGTGAATGTCTCTCCCCTTCTTGGAGCGTGCTCAGTCATTCTTGTCAATGAACCTTCTTTCAGTAATACATGACTCAGGGGCTTGAGAAGGGAGATGACAAAGAGTCCCCTAATTGACTTCTAAGTCTAAACTCAGTAGATTCTGCCAACACCATCATACCAGGGGACATCCCCATGTTGTAGCTCATGTCCTCTTGACCTTAAAAGCTCCCAACATCTCTTGAACACATTCATCTAAGGAAATGCATTCTCCTAAGATCAGGAAAGAGCACAGTAGAAACGACCATATGTTTGAGGCCCATGACTTCTTTGTCATCTCCCTTTGCAAACCCCTGATCATCAGCTCTCCTGGCCAGTGAAAGGATCCTTTGTGATCTCCCATTGGAAGCCCTATTGGAAGACTTACAAGAGCTGGTCATCACAGAAGGCTATCTAAATGGTTTGAGAGATGAAATGAGTCTCATTGGTTGGAGGCAGATTTTGATAAATAAAGGGAAAAAAAGCAATTCCAAGAAAATTGGATATTCATCCTCTACAGTCAGCATACTTTCTAAAAGCTAGCTTCTGTGATTCAAAGGGGAATTTGGAGATTATCAACTTCTCCTCCAATGTGCTCATTTCACAGCTTCAATTCCATTCAACTAAGCAATGGTTCATTAAGGACCCATTATGTGGTAGACACTGTGCTAAAACAAAGTAATTCCCAAGGAAGTGAAACCACTTGGTCACAGTCATATAGGGACACAAACTCCAACCTAAGTCTTACAACTCCAAAGCTCCATCCCACACTCTCTCCCCTCCGGGGACTACTAAAAAGGGAAGGTATTGAGTTAGTGGGCACACCTATATTTCATGTCCCTAGTGTAGTCGGAAGACTCCTGCTATCGACATGAACTGATCAATGGTCTTGCAGAAAGGAGGATGGAACGCTTTCCCATTTCTTAGGGTATCTCACCAGTGCCCTCTTGTGCTCAAAGATGGGGATCTTGCTGATAAAAAAGATAGTAAGCCTCCTTCAAAATGTTTACAGATGTCTGGCAAGTTGAGGTTCCCACCAAATCATCCTTCCCCCAAGGTTACTAAGGGAACCAAGAGATTATCCATATAAGTGGGAGAAGTACAGAACATTAAAAACTTCAGAAAGAACTAGATAAATTCATGGAGGAATGATCAATCTTTGGTTATTAAGGGGAATTAGGGATGCTATGATACATCTATAACCCTTGGAAAGTGATGGAGGGCAGTCATGCTCTCCACACATAAAATTAAGATAGGAGGAAATGCAACTGGGTTCCACCTCAGACTTGACTACCTGCTTCATGACCGTCCATATGTTTCTGGACCTCTTTGGCCTCTCTTTACCTTCTTGACCTTTTAGCTTTCTTCAAGTACTTTACTCCCTGACAAAAAGGAAGTGGCTGTAACAGATAATTTTTAAAATTTCTTCCAGCTCTCAGCAATATGATCCATTGGGAACACTGTCACTGATGAAGTACTGAGCCAGGTAAGATGCTAGTCTGGCCCTGGGTACCACCTTTGATGTTTTTAAGTCTTTACATGATTCAAGGGAGCTTTGTAACATGATACTGACGCCAAGATGCTGAGAGCTTTCCTCAAGCCTCTTCCTGAATTCTCCTCTTTCCCCCACAGCAAGGCTCATCATCCCTGCCTCAGAGTAAAGGAGCTGAGGCTCACTTAGTACAAGACACATGATCATGTAGGAAGTAAATGGTAAAAGTGTAAACGAAACTTGGTGGTTGTACTTAAATTTGGACCTACACCAACATCAGAAGTACATTGCTTCTAAATAGGTAGGTAGCTGGGGTGGCTAGGTGGCACAGTGAATAGAGCACCACCCCTGGAGTCAGGAGGACCTGAGTTCAAATCTGACCTCAGACACTTAACACAAATAACTAGCCTGTGACCTTGGGCAAGTCACTTAACTCCAATTGCCTGCCTTACACCCTCCGAAAAGCAAAAACAAAAACAAAATAAGTAGGCAGATAGCCTGTGTGACAAAGATGTACAAGGTGGTGACTTAACAACTGGTCTGCTAATGCAAAAAAACCTGAAGCTTTAGCATCTGGATTCATGTACACATCCAGAGTACGGAGATTTGGGGTTGCACCCTGCACAAACTGAACAGAATACAATGATCTCGTCCCCATTTCCAATGAAGAGTTCTATTTAAACTTGTTAGATATTGTCAAAAATACTATGTTGCCTACGAATCCAAAAGTTCATATTTATTTGTTTCAATAGTGGTCTCCTGCATTTTTTTAAGATTCATGTAAATTATGGGGTCAAATGGTAATAAGCTTTATCAGATTCCATTGTGGGCTTTGGCAAGCTGGACTTGTGGAATGGTTAATACATATAAATTCTGTACTTGTTCTGAAATTGTGTAACTCTGACTTCAAAACTGCATCTCACTGATCTAAAATAAAGGTTTCCCCTTTTACCCTTGTGCAGTACAAACAAAAATCAGAATACATAAAACAAAACATGGATAAAATATATTATGTTTGGATAATTGTCAGTATCGAGACATTCTTCAATTCAAGGCAAGCCAAGAGTGTCTCGAAATTATCTGCCTACTGGAGCTAATTGGAATATTGGCATGCTTCATTCAGACTCAGCTATATTGGATGGTTCAAGTCACCTGCTGGCATTGAAGCAGAAAAACTGACTTCTTTCCTAGTTTAAATTTAGCTGAGGGTGAGGAACTTGAAGGGTAATCATGATTGACTGACTGACTACAGTCACCATGCTATGTCTTAGGGACAAAAATTTTTAAAAAAATGAATCTTCCCTATCCCCCAAAATCTTATATTCTAGATTCAGGGAAAAAACACTCAGAACAGTAAATACAATAGACATACGTTTGTACATATGTATGTATATAAAGTCTCTATTTTGGAAAGACTGGTGGTTTGAAGTTGGGGATCTAGGATGGAATCTTTTCTCTGCCACTTCCTACCTATATGACCTTGGACAAATCACTTGTCATTTCCCCTTCTCTAAAGATCTCAGTGTCTTCATCTGGAAATTGAGGGGGTTGGACTGGATGAGTTCTCAGCTCAAAATCTACTATCCTTAATCTAAGTCTCTCAGCCTCAGTTTCATTATTTGTAATATTGGGGTCATGCAGCCAACATATGTCAGAAATAGTTCCTGACCCAAGGTCTCCCTGATTCTGAGGCCTCTGCACAGCATAAGTTCTCTCTAGATTTAGAAATCATTGGCAAATTAAATTAAATCCTGTTTTCATGAGCAAAGTTTTATGTTCCCCTTTGGATTCAGTTTGGGGGGGGGGTTGGGGGCATGAGGGAAACATGACATATCTGACCTTTTATTTCCAGCACTTTTACATACTTTTTATCTCTTTTGACCCGTAATTTCATCAACATAGGCAACTCCTGCATGCTCTCTCCACCAATCTGGATCAGCCACTCATCTGTAATTTATAGTCTTAGAGAATTGCCTCAGGAATGAGAACTGAAGGAAACTGAGGCCCAGAGTAGTTAATCAAGGTTATATGCTTCAATCTTTTACAAGCAGTTTTTTACTAATAAATGTTAATTTTTGAAACTATGCTGCAATATATACATATATGTACATGTATATGGTGTGTGTATATATACATGTATGTATGTATGTATGCATGTATTTTAGAGAAGGGGAGAAAAGTAAGAGAAACAGAGACAGAAAAAAGAAAGGAGAAAAAGAGGGAGAGACAGAGAGACAGAGAGAAAGTGAGGGAATCTCTCCTACTAAGACCTTTCCGTCTACTGATATGTAATATTCATAAGAGAAGGGTCACCATGTAGAAGGGAGAGGTATTTGATTTGTTTTACTTGAGCCCAAAGGACAGGATTAGAAACAAATTCTAATTATCATCATCATCATCACTGCTATTATTAGTTCCTGTATATAATGCATGTGACAGCATAGGTTCACAGATCTAGGAATGGATGGACCTTAAAAGTCAACTAGTCCAACTTCCTCACTTTTACAGATGAGGAAACTGAGGTACAGAAACTGAGGTACAGAAAGATCTTAGGATAAGAGATTTTCTCTCTCTCTCTCTCTCTCTCAAGTTTACATAGCAAGTCAGTCACTGAGGTGAGATTTGAACCTAGGTCTTTCTGACACTAAGGTCAGCACCCTGCCCAGTACACCATGCTGCCAAAAAGACATTCATACAGATTGTCAGTGAAAAAAGAATCCAAAGGGGAACACAAAACTTTGCTCATGAAAACGATTTAATTTAATTTGCCAATGATTTCTAAATCTGGAGAGAACTTATGCTGTGCAGAGGCCTCAGAATCAGGGAGACCTTGGGTCAGGAACTATCTCTGACATATGTTGGCTGCGTGACCCCGATATTACAAATAATGAAACTGAGGCTGAGAGACTTAGATTAAGTTATTTCCTCAAAGTCATATAGAAAGATACTAGATTCTAAGTCAGAGAACTAAGGACTGAATGTCTTTGTCACTTCTTGGGTGATCTCAACAATTCTCTGAATATCGGTGTTCTCATCTGTAAAATGCTGATAATGAACCATATATACATACGTACACACATATGTGTGTATATATAGTATGCATGTATATGTATGTATGTTTATAAGGGTTTATATATGTGTGTGTATATACGTATGTGTGTATGTGTGTGTGTGTATATATATACATATATATATATATACAAACACACACATATATACTCTGAAGTGAATTGATGTGTGTGTCTGTGCGTGTGTGTGTATAACCTACATATATAAATATTTTTTCTTTGTTCCATTGTTACCAAGGCTAAAAAATTCACCACCAAGTGAACATTCTGTCTACTGGTGGTGACCCTCCCTGGGCTTCAATAGACTGGGCTTTGGAAAGCAGACACAGTCTGTTATTGACACCATACTCAAAGCCTATTTATTGAACATGGGAAATCTACCAGAACATAGATTCTTCTGCCATGGGATTCCAAAAGCAAGAGTCAGAGCCACACCATGATGACTCAACAAGGTAATACTGGTCATGACGACAACAATGATGAGGAGGAGGAGGAGGAGGATGGTGATGTCTTTGTTATCTTTATATTTATTATATGCAAAGGTCATAAAATCTTGTGATTTAGATTTAGAGCTGGAAGTTCAATCAGAGGTCATTAGACTCAATTCTCCATGTTACAGATGAGGAAACTGAGACCCAGAGCAATTAAGTGACAACCTGAGTGACCCAGACCAGGATCTGCCCCCAGACCATAATGTCATAGATTTAAAACTGAAAGTCCTATTTGGGGTCATCAGGTCCAACCTCTTTATGGAGGAGGAACCTGGGGCCCAACAGATTAACTTATCCAAAACCACTGGGCTGTCAATGGCAGAATTGGGATATGAACCCCACTTTTCCAAATCCAAATCCAGCCCCACATATTCTGTCCCAAGCTGCCTCCCCCTATACCTGCATTGTACAGAGAATTGCCAGTCTGCTGCTTTTCTTTTTTTCCTCAAGATCTAAATTTACTTTTTAAAAAATAAACAAATGAAACTTTCAGACTTCACAGCAGTCTTTTGTGTAGAGAGCAGGCTTGCCCTACTGGGACGTGCTGGCTCCAAGCACTGGAAGACTTTCCTGATTTCTGACTTCAAAAAAGTCCTGCTTTTCTCACCTCCAAATTGATGAGAGACTACAAATGGACTGCTGGAAATCAACACAAAAGCATGGTCTAAACTGGATAGACAGAGCTCCCCACTAACTAGTGCTGCCCTTTTTATGAAAACTACTTATTTTGTTGTGACCAGTGTTTATTTTGGTTCTGCTCAGAGACTCTGGCCAGAAACTACAAGTCCTTTAAGATGCCACCATTTATAGATGCTACTTGGCTTACCCTCATTTCAACAGAGGGGACATAACAAACGCCAAAGAGTCATAGATTGAGACCTGGAAGGGACCCAAAAGCCATCGAGGCCAACTCCTCCATTATATAACTATAATAATGACAAAGATAATAATAATAAAAAGAGGGAACTAAAGGAAGCTCCAATGGATTAAATTATTTGCCCAGGGTCACTAACTAGGTAGTAAGTGTCTACACAGAATGATTTGGTCTTCTGAATACCAATTCCAGCCCTCTATACACAACATTAAGGAGATAATAGAAAGTATTTTGCAAACCTCAAAATGCTATATTGATGTTAGTTATCATCATCACCAAGGGATTTTCACAAAAGAGGAAGGGTGAAGTGATTGGGTGGAGGTCATCGAGGCAGGAAGAGGGAGAGCTGGAATCCCACCGAAGTGTTCTCACTCCAGGACAAGTTCTTTTTGTATTGTCTACTCTGCCCTGGTTCTCATCAGAGCATTAGTGCCCAGCTACTGAAGAATCTAAAATCCACATCAGGCATATTCTGAAGCTCATGGTTTATCCCAACAATAACTTTGTTCAGTTGTTCAGTGAGGGAAGGCAGTGTGGTGGGGAGGGGTTGGGAGAAATGAGGAGGAGAGGAAGATCAGAAAAAAAAAATTCATTCTTAGTTTAAATAAATATGAAATATTATAAACTTGCCTTGTAGGATCTGCACAAATAATGGGGGGCATTGAGAGGTTCAGCATTTAATATGATAAAGATTCGGTTTGGAAATAAAATATTTTTTATTTTTAAAAGGAACTAAGAATTGTATTCAAATTGGTTGAATTTGGTTTACTGGGGCATCTAGGTGGCGCAGTGAATAGAGCACCAGCCCTGCAGTCAGGAGGACCTGGATTCAAATTCGATCTCAGGCACTTGACACACTTACTAGCTGTGTGACCTTGGGAAAGTCACTGAACTGCAATTGCCTTGCCAAAAAAAGAAAAAGAAAAGAAAGAAATTTGGTTTGCTTCTTTTTTTCAGCTATAAGTACTTTGTTAGACAGGGTTACCATCTCATGACACAGAGAAAAGGACCAATCTCCTAATTTTCTGATGAATAAAAAGGATGTGTCTCCTCTCAGCTCCAGGGTGACCACAGACAACTCAGACTCGGTTTCCTCCTTTGTAAAAAGAGGAATGACATACAATACCTGTAATAACTAGCCTTACAAGTTTGTGGTGAGATTCACATGAGATCATTTTTAATGTGATCTGCACTTTCTGAAGTACAAGAGCAAGGATGGTTATTATGGTTACCTAAATTCGAGAATATAAACTCATTCAGTAGAATGTAAACTCTCCATCTGGCCAGGGATTGCTTTTTTTAGCCTTTGTATTCCTAATACCCAACATATTGATTGGCACATCCTAAGTGCTTAATAAATGCTCATTAAATATGTATTATATAACATATATTGTAGTAATTATATTATGTTATATAGTATCATATCATATCCTATCACATCACATTACATCATATATCATATTACATTATATCATATTGAAAGGTTATGCCCATACAACACTAAATATCTAGATAAAAGCTGAAAAAACACAATTGAGCATTTCCACATGGCCAAGATTTATTTAATCATAAAACCAAATATCAAATATGTTCAGGATAGATGATGATGAAATGACAATAGAAAGAAATGGCATAGAAGCTCAGCATTCTGTCCCACAGTCACCTGCATTTTTTCTCTTTTTTCCCCTTCTCCCACCCCACCACACTTTCCTCTGCCTCTTCCATAATTCTCTCGCTTCCTTTAGTTTTCTTCCTTTTTCTTATGGCTAACAAGATGACACAATGGATAAAGAACAGGATGTAGAATCAGAAAGACCTGAGTTCAAAGACACTCCCTAGCTGTGTGATCCTGGGCAAGTTACTTAACCTCTCTATTCCTCAGTTTTCCCAGCTGTCAAATGGGGATAATAATAGTACCTACCTCCCAGGGTTGTTGTGATGAGTAGATGAGATAATAATCATAAAGTGCTCCATGCTTGGCACATAGTAGGTGAAATATAAATGTTAGCTATTGTTGTTGTTGTTGTTAACCTTAGTCCTACATACAGGACTGTAAAGAATTGACCGATCCTCCCCCCCCCGCTTTTCATCCAGATTGTTGGCACACTGTAGCATAAGCCAAATTGTCCACAATAAGATCTGGCAGAGCTCAAGAGCAGATGCCAAAAATTCATGGTGCTGTGATGGAGCTTTATAGCGTCTAGTGGAAAAATCTCCTAAGTGGAATTCTTTCTCCTCCAGAGTTCTCACATTAATAGGGTCGATTTCTTAAAATAAACTCAGGTTTATGGAAGAGCAAACCCACACAATGCCACAGCTCCCTAGGGCCAGGAATCTCAGCTCTCCACCAGCAAAGGCAGATTTTTACAATTTGGGCCATTCCCAATGTCTGATCATGTTATTCTGTTTCAAAGAGTTTAAAGTTTTCCCTGCTGACACTTCTTGGATTCTCCAATAAATGTTGTTTATAGAAACTGTAAACAAATCTTAACTTTTCATCTGGGTGAATACATAAAACCAGCCTCCAAAAATATGGACTAAAAATAATCACTCTCCGAAGTATTTCAGGAAAATGTAAGCTGAAATCCGGATAGTGTTGCCGATGCTTAGTAGGAAACACGTTCCCGAAAGCAGAGCCGATGGTCCAGTTTCAAGAAGCACCTTCTGAATCCATTTTTGAAAATACCCATTAACCACTTCAATAATAAAGAGATTAACGGTATGTAATAAAAGAAAATCTCCTTAAATATTTCACTTGGTGTATTCCTAAACGTGACATTTGCTTTATTATAAAATTTGCTATTGTTGACCCTGTAATCCAATTCACATTTGATTCTTGAAGTTTAATGATTTTAGGGGTTTCATGTAACATTTTGGAATCAAAACTTGACAGAAATTTGGACTTTTTTCCCCCCAAAATGGAGACATTAATCTTTTTTGATGGCAATGGAAACTATTTTAGGAATGGTAATTCTGTTCCATTTCGGTGTGATGTTAATAACATATTTGAATAGTTCTGTGGAGACACAGGTTAACTTCTCCACCTGACATTGTCAATTACATATTTGCGCAGCTCATTTGTTCTTGGTACATGACTGTTCTTTGGCTAAAATCATTTGTTTTGTATTGCTTTCATCCCACTGTGTCAGGCCTCCATTCTTCTTGGTGGCATCAGGACATTTCAGTAATAATTTCAGAGGAATTCAGTTGTTTTTAGAATTATTCTCCTCTTTTCATGGTAGAATCACAAATAGGAAAACCAGTAGGGGGCTTTTTCCCCCTCTGGTGATTTCCATAAAAGTCATTCTCCATATTGAGAGAATCTTTCACTTGCTCTGAATGCCTGTGTGATGCTTTCAAAAAGAAATGAAAGGAGAAAAACAGAGAGGCTCTTGTACCCCAAAGATCCATAGTAGCACTTTTTGTAGAAACAAAAGGGGAGCAGTTGAATCAATTGTGATATATGAATGGAATGGATTATGAAATCATCAGAAATTACAAATATGATCAATTAAATGGAAGGAGGGTAAAATAGAGGAAAATCTTGGAGAACAACATTGGATCTATATTCCTATAAAACAGAAAGACTGAAAGTCACCTCAGATCATGAGGTGAATTGCCATGAACACTCTTAGTCTCAAAGACATTGTAGGGACCATGGATACAAAATGTTGCATATACTGTCAGAGAAATGTTGCATATACTGTCAGAGACTGTCTCTTTGTTGGTCTATTTTAGTTAATTACTTTTCTTTGTGACAATGGACAATTCAAAGGAGGAACCAATGGGAAATAAGTGTGGTCAAAATAAAGACATCAATAAAACTTTTTTTTTAAAAGAGAGATCCAGCTAGCAAGTTCTTTAAGTTAATGGTCATTTGAAATTCTCATTATTCCAAAAGCTTTACTTTATATACATGTGCATATGTGTGTTGTACATGCATGTATGTAGATGTGTACATATATTTATAAATGCATACATATGTGTATACATATACGGGTGTATATATGTATGTATATTATATATATATTTTTAAACCCATTTGCATTCAAAGCATGAGTGCATCTGTGTGTCTGTATATTTTAAAGGGAACTTTTGCTCCCTTTCCAAATACCTATGTTTTAAAAGGAGGGAATATAACCAGTGTAGAGACAACCACAATAATGTTTTCACCATACCCACTGTGGGCAAACCCAAAATTGGTGTTTTCTATTACTTTCTCCCCTTCCTTTTTTCTTGGAATGGTTGTGATTCAAGATGACTGTTTCCTCATCCATAAAGTGGGGAAGGGTGTTGAGGCAGAAGAGAATTGTATCATATGATTCTAAAAATTTTTCTGGATCTAAATCCACCATCTTGTTTCATTCAGTCAACAAGCCTACTATGTGCAAGACACTCTTGTAAGCACTAGAGATAAAATAAAATAAAATAAAATGATACCCGCTTCAAGGACCCTACATTAATTATACCAGGGGAAATAGCATAAATTTATTCAAAATACAGAGAAAATAAATGCAAGTTAAGGGGAAAGGAGGCACTAGTAGCTCAGGGAAATTAGAAAAAAATGCATGGAAGGTGGCATTTGAGTCAAACCAACAAGCATTCATTAAAAATTTATGATTTCAGCTATCGACTTTGAAGCAAACTGGGGGTGGTAATAGATGGAAGGGGATGCATGTCTATCCTAGGGGACAGCCAGCGGGAGATAAAGAGATGTGTGTAAAGAAGAGCAAGAAGGGTCAGTTTGTCTAGACCACAGAGTACACGAATGGAAAAACTGTCTGTCCTCATGGAGATTATATTCAAGTCCAAATTTCAAACACAAGTTGAATTCAAGGTATAGTAATGTATACCTTTCCCCAGATGTCTGGAGAGGTTTTCTAAGTTCACACAATGATTGAGTTATCAGTACTCCCCTGAGGTCTTGAAGGGCGATGATATCTTTTAGGTCTCAAGTTTCCGAATCTTCTCAAGGTCTGGGCCCTGTAGTCCCCAAATCACAATGATATGACCTATAACCAACAATATGTGCTTTTTTTAAAATAAAAGAAAAAAGAAACCCATGCAGTTATGTGACATTGTTCGGATGTATTTATAGTCCTTCCCTATTGTTAAGATATTCCTTTAGAGTGTCGGGAGCACTTAGGAACAATAATGAGAGGTATGCAATGCCACTATTGTTGGACAATCCCTTCTATTGAATTTTCAAGATGTTGTAGAGTGAGATTATGTGAGCAGCACCTCTGGACACTTTTTCCCATCATTGTGTTGGTATCAATCGCTGACTTCCACTGTTTCTTCGGGTATTAAATGGAAACGCTCTTTCCCACTGCCTTGCTTGGAGAATATAGAATGCAAGGGCAAGACTGATAACCGGACTGCAGATTAAGAGAGCATAAAGTAAATAGATTGCACAGGGCAAAATACAAATGTGGCAGCTTCCAAAACATGTTGATTAGTCCTTTAAGGCAGAATTTGGAATGTAACCTTAAAAAAACAAACAAGCATCTTTTATGTAGGCAATGTGCTAATGTGGAAAAGAGAATGATGCCTCTGGAGTCAGGCAACCTAGTTCATCACTTCCTAGCCAGGAGACCTTGGGCAAATCAAAACCTCTCTTGGACTCAGTTTCCTTATTTTTAAAATGAGATGAGACTAGAAATCTCTTTCAACTCTAAATTTATAAGCCTCCCAAAAAAATCCCTGCCTCTGATGTTTACTACCTATGTGATGCTAGGGCAAGGGACCTAACCCCTCTGGGCCTCAGTTTCCCCATATGTAAAATGAAAGGGTTAGATGAGATGGCCTCTGAGGTTCCTTCCACTTCCAGATTCATGACTCTATTAATCCATCAACCAATGAACATTTTTAAGTGTTTACTATGATCCTATATCCTCAGCCAGTCCCTCAGCTAGGGCCAGAGCAAGAAGGGGGAGAGTCAAACAAGGGTGAAGTATCAAAGCTCAGCCTCGCCACTGTTTGGGCTGGGTCTGCTCCCATCAGTATTAACTTGCACCACCTTGGGCAGCCAAGGGCTCAGCCAATGGCCCTGAATGGGCCCTCCATGTCCAGTACGAGCCTCCTCTGATGGTGCCTGGCACACTCAACACAGAGATGGGGATTTCTGGTCCTAAACCCCTGTAGAAATGGAGGAAGCTTTATTTACTTGTCTGGTTTTTAATTTTCTTCTCTATGAAAGGGACCTTGTGGTAATCACCAATGACCTCTCCCACAGTGATAAAGAAGCCATTTTTGCAGTATGTAAAAGGCAATGTGAAGTGGTGAAGGGGAGGGAACTCTCTTCAGAGAAAGGAGAATCTGGGTTCAAGTCCTGCCTGACACATGATAGCTGGGTGACCCTGGGCAAGTCACTTAACTTCTCAGTGGCTTCTAGGAAACTCTCTGAAACAATGAGTCAAAGAACAGATGCCAAAGTACCTTGGCAGAGTGCTTTCCTCACTAGAAATTCCCTAACTAAAGCAACAATATCCTAGGTTTTTTCCCACTGTCTGTGTGTATGAGCACACACACACACACACACACACACACACACACACACACACACACACACACTCACTCCATTAAATAAATATGGAAACTGAAGATCAAGTGTTTCAGATGTTGTCATAAAAGAGGGCCTTTATCCACCTCCAGAGGAAGAAGTGACAAACATTTTTTTACTTTATCTTGGTGTGTGTGTGTGTGTGTGTGTGTGTGTTTCCTTTTGTAACACAGCCAATATGAAAATATGCTTTGCATGACTTCACATGCATAATTGATGTCATACTGCCTTCCTTCACAACAGGTTGGGGAGGGGCTGAAGGGAAGAAGAGAATTTGACATTAAAAATGAATCTTAAATGATTTTACATGTAATTGGAAAGATTTATTGAAATGAAAGTATTTCAAAAGAACGAATTAAATAAAAAACCAACAATATAAAATAATAAAAAAAAATTAACAATAAAAATAAAGGGGTTTCTTTCACTGTCCCTTTCCTCTGTCATTCCCCCTTGAAGAGACCAGCATCCTACAGACAGGAATGTGCCGTGCTGACCCCGCCGGTCCTCCCTGCTCATTGACTCTGCGCCTTGGGTGCCACCTGTGTTCCTAGGACAGAAGAAGATAGTCTATTCTTCTAACCCCAGTTCTCTAGGGCAGCCTAGAGCCAGCTACTTAGGGGAATCGGAATGCGGCAGTTCCCACGTGTTCTGCCCTGTTCAGACACCTCTAAAGTGCTGGGTGAGGGTCTGGGTGCCGAGATTTAGGAAAGATACTGATAAGCTGGCAAACGTCCAGAGGAGAACAACTGGGATGAAAAAAAAAAGCCTTGAGATCACACCATGGAAATTTTATTAGTGGACCTGGGAGGTTAAGCCTGATGAGTCTCAGGAGCACCATGACGGCTGTCTTCAAAAATGTGAAGAATTGACTTGGTCTGTTGGGCTCTAAGGTAGAAAAACCAGGCATAAGGAGGGTTAGGGGGAGGTGGAGTGCCCAGAAACAAATGTAGACTTAATCTAATTGGAAAAGGCTTCCCAACAATTAAGGCTATCTCAAAGTAGAATGGCCCATCTGGGAAGGTAATTGGAATCAGGGAGACCTGAGTTCAAATCCTACCTTACACACTCCCTAGGTGTATGACCCAAGAAAAGTTACTTAAACTGCCTATGCCTCTGTTTTCTCTTCTGTAAACTGGGAGTGATTATAGCACCTACCTTCTAGGGTTGTCCTTAGGATCAAAAGATATGTAAAGCACTTTGCAAATCTTAAAGCACTACAAAAATGTGTGTAGTTGTGACCCAATCTGGGGTTTTCTTGGCAAAGATCCTGGAGTGGTTTGCCATTTCCTTCTCCAGCTCATTTTTACAAATGAGGAAACTGAGGCAAACAGGGTTAAGTGACTTGCCTAGGGTCACACAGCTAATTTCTGAAACTGAATTTGAATACAGGTCTTCCTGGTTTCAGGCTAAGTGCTCTATCTACTGAGCCACCTACCTGCCTCCCAAATGCTAATCACCATCCTCATCATCACCAATATCATCTACCCAATGAACTCTTCAATCAGAGGTGAGGTTACCAATTGTTAGAGATGTGTTAGTGGGAACTCTTTCTAATACAAGTTGGCCTGTGTAGTTTCTGAAGTATTTTCTGGCTTTAAAATCCAGTAATTCCCTGAATCTGTATACCAAATCTGAATATTTAAGGGGGGCAGCTAAGTGACATCATAATGAATAGACTCACAGAGCATCGGACCTATAGTCGGGGAGGACTCATTTCCCTGAGTTAAAATATGACTCCAGACTAGCTGTGTGACCCTGGGCAAGTCACTTAACCTTGTTTGCCTCAGTTTCCTCATCTATCAATGAGCTAGAGAAGGAAATGGCAAACTGCTCTAGTATCTCTGTCAAGAAAACCCAAAATGAGTTCCTGAAGGGCTAGACAACTGAACCACTAAGTATTCCCAGGTTGTCTTGAGACTTTATTTGGAACTGTATATATGTATATATGTATATATGTATGTGTGTGTATGCATACACGCACATACACATATACACATACATATATGCATTGTATACATACGTATACAGACTATATATATATACATATATGTATTGTACATATATACATACTCTATACTATATAAACTATACTCTATATATTATATAGCTATACATGTACATGAATACACATATATACACATAAATATATACACACATTGTACACATATGTGTTTATATACATGCATATGAAAAAGTAAGAGAGAAAGAGGAGAGAATGGACAGATGAAATATATACTCTAGTACTCTCCCAAGTCCCTTTTTGGTACCTTAACCCCCTTGTTGCCAACCTGTCCTACAGCATCAACCAAATGCCTTCAGGCTACACAAGAGTGCTTATGGATGCTACCTTCTTTGCTCAGTATTCTGGCCCTGGGCTTCTTGTCTCACCTTATCTCCTATCGGAACTTACCTGTCAGGGAAGAACTACTCTCAGTTAGCTGTCCTAAAGGAAAACATCCCATGTTCATCAATTCCCTAAATGTATTGTTATTAAGCTCCTTTGATAAGTCCTACCCAGAACCTAGCCCAGAAGGTTACCCACAAAAATCTGATACAGGCCTTGTTTTCAAGGAGCTTGGGATGGGGCTAGAGATGAAAGACAAATACATAAGTTACTGCGATGGTGGGAAAAGGAAATAGGGCAAAGGAAGTTCTCAAAGTGCTACAAAAAAGTTTAGGATGGATTTTGGAGAAGGAGGTAGATAGAGGAGACTTCACAGAAGAAGCAGGATCTGAGTTGGACACTGAAGGAAAAGAACAGGAAGAATTCAGAGAAACACAGGAAGACTTGTACCAACTGTTGTGGACTGAAATGAGCAGAATCAGAAGAAGAAAAAACAATGAACAAAATGGCTACAACAATGTAAAGGACATACTAAAAAGCAGTCAGACTGTGATGAATTGAAATGGGCATCCTTAGCCTGGAGAACACATGAGGAAACTACTTTCTTCCTCTCAGGTGAGAGGTGGGGACTGCAGATACGAAATGGAGTACGCCCAGTCAAATGCAGTTTCTGTGTTGGTCTACTTGACTTAAATGTGTTTTTTGTTTGTTTTGCTTTGCTTTGCTTTGTTTTGTTTTTACAAGGAGAACTTCAACTGGGGAGAGGGCAAGGTTAATGAGAAACAGCTATGGTAAAGGAGAAATTAAACAATAAAACTATTACTTTTTTTTTTCAAATCTAATGAGTACATTTGACTCCAAAATACAGATAATGAGGCCATACGGATAGTCCTTCAAGACTGTAGGAGTTCACATTTCTGCAGTATTTTAAAGTTTGTCAGGTACTTACCTCTAAACATATCCAATGTAAGTGCCACATCTCCATTTTTACATATGGGGAAACTGAGGCTCAAAATGTTAAGATGTCTTGTGCAGGGTCACACATATGGTAAGTATCAGTGCCTGGATTGGAAACCAGGTTTTCCCTGCCTTTAAGACCAGGACTCATCCTGTTGCTTCAAGATGTCTCTTGGGGACAGATATCAGACACCCTGTAGGTCTTCTCTTCTCCAAGTAAAACATTCCTGTTTCCTTGAGATGATCCTCTTATGGTTCAGACTCCAGTCCCCTCACTGTCTTGGTTGCCAGCCTCATGCCTCTAATGTATAAATGTCGAAGTTTTCCAGATGTGGCTTGATCAGGGCAGAGTACACTGGGACTAACACCTCCTTCAGACTGGGCATTCTGCCTTTCTTAATGCATCCTAAGACCACATTGGCTTTTTATGACCGCTTTGACAAAAGCTTAAATAAAGTTCGCGGTCCTCTGAAACTCCCAGATTTTTTTTTTCACATGAACTGTTGTTCTGTGGTGCCTCCCCTGTCTTGGACTTCTGCGGCTGATTTTTTTTAAGCCAAGTGTGGTATTCTACATTGATCCCTATTAGATTTCATTTTATTTGAATCTGTCCAACATTCCAGGCTATGATCTTGCTGGATCAGTACTTTTATCTCCAGCATCTTCCCAGCTTGCTGTCACCTGCAAATTCATCATATATGCTGCCTGTCCCTTCTAACAAAGCATCAGTAGCCCCATTTAGGGTGATCTTAACAGCACTTGGAAAGGACATGTCCAAGGTTACTTTTCTAGTTAGCTGTAGAACCTGGACAAAAGTCTGTGTCTTTTGACTCCAAATCCAGTGCTCTTTTCACACACCAGGAATTGGGTACCTTCTGCCAAGAGTAAGAAATCAGGAAGGAATGTTCCAAGTTTGTTCAGCCAAGTTAAGGAGAGGAGAAATCATACCCAGGAGTCAAGCCAACTAATCCATTTCAGAGGAGCAGGCAAAGGGTTACTCTTTCCCAAACCTTGGGAAGCAGGGATCATGCCAGAGCAGGAAATCTTTGGATTTACCCATCCTTGGTCTTTCCCTAATTTAAATTAGTTCTGTAGAATTCTCCATTAAAAAAAAAATCCCTATACCTTTCCACAAAGGGAAATCTAATCAGCAAATCAAAGTCCCTGCCACAACTGCCTTCATTTTGTGGTGGTTTCACAAAGCCTCATAACTGGACAAAGAAGCCCAGGTCTACTGAAATGCCATCTTTGGAACTGGGCAGACACATACTCTGAGTGCAGAAGCCAGAGGCAGCAATTTTGTCACACCAAGATTTTCTCTTTTTTTGTGTGTTTTTGGGGGGCCAAGTGTAACCTTCCTAAGGAATCTGCTTAATGATCAAATGATTCTGCTGCATGCCTTACCCCAATTAGTAGAAGCATGTTTGGACCCTAATTGGCCCTGACGCGTGCCTGCTTACAGAGATTCCCCGAGAATTAGAGATCAACTTTTAGTGTTTGCCTTGGCTGGGAAAATGAAACATAACACGGTTTTGAGAATTTTCTGCACTTACCGTGAAACAAGCAAGCCGTACGTATCAAACATGCTTTGTTTGGGGGTTATAATCACATTACAAATTGAACACTTCCACATGTTCAAGCTGGCAAATCCAAAATGGTTGATTATAGACGTGAGAATGACAGCAATCCTGATGACCATCGTATGCACATTTGCACCCACACAGGGCGAGATTTCTCTCACCCTTAGGTGTTCTCAAATGGAGTATGTTTAACATGTGTCATATGCATGTATTGTGTATGTGTGTAGACATTGTGTGTGCATACATATATACTCATCTTACATAAAAACTCAAAATGTCTATTTTTAAGCAGTTATCACCAGGTCAGGTGATAAGTCGACAACTATTTGGAAGGTGTAAATACTGGGCATGGAGAGAGATTCCTGCAGCAACCAGGAGGAAACCACCAGCAGTAATGGTGAAATCAAGAACAGTGTAATTTGGGCTAAGCATCAGGGGGGGAAGCTTCCTGGCTATAATGACTGTTCGGTTATGAAATGATTCCTCAGGGAAGAGGGCAATGTCTCCATTACTCTGGACTCTGGAAATGAGGTCTATGTGTGCCCGAAAGGGCACCTCATAAAAGCAGCTCTGCTTGGTGGGAGGAAGGGGGTCTTTTCCGTCTCTGGTTACTCTGAGTCTGTTAAGGGTGTGTGGAAGGGGGGAAGAAACCTCAAAAATCATCTTGTAATTGCCCATAAAATAACCACCAGATCCTCCTTGGCCTCCAACCATTAACAAAAATGAAAAGCAGAACCTGAATTCTGACCGGTACTTAGACATATCACAGGGTGGAGTTTGCAAGGGAGTTTGGCCCTTTGAATCCTATCCTTGGGGGGCTTACAGTCAAATGGAGGAGTCAGGACAAAAATTGCAGTGACCATGCTGACCCCTCCCCCCCCCAACTCCAGTTGCTAGTGCTATCTCCCTACTAAAAATGACTATATATACAACGGGAATGAAAGCATATCTTTATAATGTGAACATTCTATTGTGGTTGCTTGAAATATAAAGAATGCAATCATCTGAAGAACTGCAAATAAATTTAGCTGGGAGGGCAATAGTCCCAGGTAAAGGTGAGTTGACTGTAGCATATAACCCATGAGGAACTTCAAAAAATAAATAGAAGTAAAAGATGTCATCAGAGAAATGAATGAAAGGTAGAAAAGATGGGTTGGTTCCAAGTAGAGGCCAAGGGATGATGGGTGGATGGCTGGAATGCACCACTGGTACCTTTGTGATTTGGGGAGAAAGTAAGGAAGACTTCCAACCCATGGGATGGATGCCAAGGGCAAACTTAGGAGAAGACATGGACAAGAGTCACACGGGGATTGATTGATATGCATTGATATGAGGGATTGAGATATGCATTATAGGAGGAAATACATCAATCAACAAGATCATAGCTTCATTTGAATAATTAAGCAGTGACCTATGGATGGAGAAGAGCACCTGTGGGTACTACTTTTCTTTATGGGTAAAAAGTGTTCTCTTCATAAGGAGGCAGAAAGCTAGAGACCCTATCAAGTTGATGTCCAATGCTGTCTTTCTGTTATATCTTTCATGCCGGAATTCTGTGCCTTATTGTCCTGATGCAGATGTCTTTGTTTCTGTCTAAGTCCCCAACACACATCTGTGCTGCAGCTTACTTGTGCCTCCCTGGAAAACAGAACTAAGTCAGGAACACAAGACAGCCCTGAGTTCTGTCATCTCCTGGGGAACTATTAGGAAAGAGTGTAAAGGACAAATGTCCCTAGGCTCACCATTACTCAGACTTTCTTTCTGAGTCCTGTGTGTCACATGGGTCATCTATAAAATAGGTTTGGAGAAAATGATGTGAGGACAAGGAAGACTGACGGAAATGAGCAACAGTCTGGGAAATGCCTTACCCAACAATGGAGGGTGCTTTGTCCATTGAAAAGAATAAATGAATCACTGGCGTCAAGTTGTGAAAAGATTTTTACAAGCTTTGAGAGCTCATAATCCCAAAGCTGAATGTCTTACGGAGGGGAGAGCTTTGAATACCACATGCCTCAGAGGAAATATGAAAATAAGATTAAATAACTAGTATTTCTATATCGTTTACTGCATGTCAGGTATTATGCTAAGTGTTTTACAATTATTATCACATCTGATCCTCACAACAGTCCTAGGTAGGTGGGATTATTATTCCCATTTTACAGGTGAGGAAACTGAGGCAAATAGAAGTTAAGTGGCTTTCTCAGGGTCACACAGCTTATAGCCTCTAAGACCAGATTCAAACTCAGGTCTTCCTGACTTGTATCCACAATGTCACTAAAGGAACTCTCATGGAAAAGATGTTAGAAAAATTGAAATATGAAAGGTATGACTCAGTGCTCTGAAAAGGACAACAGGGTAGACAGTGATTTGGGAAACTTTGTCCTTGACTCTAAAGAATTCTACTGGGGCAGCTAGGTGGTACAGTGAATAGAGCACTGGCCCTGGAGTCAAGAAGACCTGAGTTCAAATGTGACCTCAGATGCTTAACACTTACTAGCTGTGTGACCTTGGGCAAGTCACTTAACCCCAACTGCCCTGCCCTCCCCGCTCCAAAAAGCCAAAAAAAGAAGAAGAAGAAGAAGAATTATACATCCTCTGGCATGAAAGACCTATTTTTAAAAAGAAGATTATATTAATAACGATGATAAACATTCCTATCATGCTGTCTTTATAAATGCTTAGCACAGTGTCTGACATGTAATAGGTGCCATAAAAATGCTTCTTGCCTTCCCCACTTTAAGGTTTGCAAAGTATACATTTAGATACGGTTGATCCTCACTACGACCATGAGAGGTAGGTGCTATTTTTTATTCCCATTTTTCATATAGGGATACTGAGGCTAAGAGCAGCTAAGTGACTAGTAACTTGACTAGCAAACCTCTGGAGCAGGAATGGAACTCACATCTTACTGATTCCAAGTCTAGAGTATACTATGCTATGTTCTTACTCCTAACAAACTGGTAAAGCCTCGACCCCTGGAGATGCCCCATGTCAGACCAAAAACTGTGATCCTACCAAATCACACACCTACAGAAGGTGTTTTGTAAGGATAGAAATGATTCCCCAGTCTTACAAATATCACATTTATCATATCTGGGTATAGTCCATTTTATTACTACAGATTTTGATCTGTAAGTTGAGTTGCTCTGAAACAACACCAAGGATAAGACCAGCAGATATCATCAAAATCTGTCACTGTCTAGGCTGTTTTTGTTCAACTATTTTTCTTATGATGTAGATTTCCATTTCAATTTCCAGAAATGATAGGAGATAAAGAAAAAAATAATACATATCAATAAATCTATTCATTTATTTTTCATTTTCATTTCTTCTTTTCATTATTTGTAAGTTATGTTGATTCCTTTTGTTTACAACCCCACTCTCCCCACCCCCACTTAATGACAAAACCAATGGACACAAGTCCAAGAGTACCCATGGTCCTTTGCCTCTCTGAGACATGGTGAATTTTCATCCCTGTCTTCTAATCCAAAATTGATCATTATTACACAGCATTTGAGTTCAATTTATTTGCCTTTTTGTTTATATTATCACAGGCATTGTGGGTGTCTATACATATGTGCATGTGTTTGGTTCTATTTACTTCAGTTTGCATTAATTCACATGTGCCTTCTTAAGGTTTGCACGTCCTTTTAGCAGTTTCCCAGTCAATAGTCACCTTTTTTTTTTTTTTGCTTTTTAGAGGGAGGAAGGTAGGGCAATTGGGGTTAAGTGACTTGCCCAAGGTCACATGGCTAGTTTTGTGTTAACTGTCTGAGGCCGAATTTGAACTCAGGTCCTCCTGACTCCAGAGCTGGTGCTCTATTCACTGCACCACCTAGCCACCGCAATTGTCACCTTCTTTATTTCAGTTCTTTGCTACTCCCAACATTTCTGTGAAATGTAATTCTTCTCTAGGGGTGGGACCTTTCTTTCTGTCTTCAAGATCCTCGGCACATATGCATAGCAGTAAGATTTCTAGGGCAAAGGGTCACCTTTTGCTCTGCTCACCTTTTAGTATCATTTCAAGTTGTTTTTTCAGAATAGTTGGCCCAACCATTGTTGGACAATCCCAACAACAGTGGATTTGAGCACCTATCTTTTTGCAGCCCATCCAACACCAATTGATCGAACAATTCTATGAGTGTAACACTCCACCTTGTTCTCTTGCACTGGCTTTCCTTCATGCCCAGAATGCTCTGCCTCTTTACCCCTGGCTCTTGGATTTCTTAAAGACTCAGACTCAGTTCCATCTTCCTTAAGTTGTCTTCCCTTGTCCCTCTAACTGTTAGGGGTCTTCCTCTTTCTGAATACTTTGATCTGTCATATATATATATTTTGGATTTTCCTAGCTATTTTCATGTTGGTACCCTCATTAGGATGTGAGCTCCTTGAGGCCAGGGATCATTTTTTGTCTTTCCTTGAATAAAGGCTCATTCCTTGACCACTTAAAATATCATCACCCCCACAGAAGATATTTGGGAGTTGCTCCTGAGAGATGGAAGAATTGGAACATGAACAGATGTTCCATGATGACCTACTAAGTACTTTGGAGCAGTCTTTTCCATTGGCTGCACCTTTAAAATTACTGGAGGGGAGGGGTGAAAGACTTAGTCATTCACAGCTGGTGAATAAAAGGACACCATGCACCAAGGTGGTGGGAGGGAAGGGCCGCCTCCCTGTCCCCTTAGGGCATATACCCCTGAGAAGCATACTTGGAGTTCTGACCTTATTTACTTTGTCTTTTTCAGGAGCATAGGAGTAGAGTCCCCAGTCTGAGAACATGAACCATGGGGATCATGGACGCAAAGAGATATGGTGGATGAAGGACTGGCATCAGAGTCAAGAAGACTTGTGATTAAACCCTGCCTCTGACGAATTTTAACATATTTGTTGGGGTGGCTAGGTGGTGCAGTGATAGAGCGCCAGCCCTGGAGTCAGGAGGACCTGAGTTCAAATCCAACCTCAGACACTTAACATAAAACTATCCATTTCGGGCAAGTCACAACCCCAACTGCCCTGCCTTCCACCCTCCAAAAAAAAAAAAGCAAAATTAAAAAATAAAATAAAACACATTTGTCTTAAGCTCTCAATTCCTCCAGATGACTATAAATCACAACAAGATATAGTGGAAAAAACACTGATCCCAGGTTTCCAGGTTGTCATCATTGGACTTCAGTTCTAATTCTGGCTGATACTACTTGTGTGACCTTGTATATGTTGTTTAACCTCTGGGCCTCAGCTTCCTCAGTTGAAAAATTAAGGCAGTTGGATTAGATGATCAGTAAGCCCCCTTTCTGCTCTAGGATTGATGATACTCAGATTTGGCTTCACATACTAAGTGACCTTGGGCAAGTCACTTAACCTCTGCTTTAGTTTCCTCTACTTTAAAAGGGGGATAATAATAGTACCTACCTGCCAGGATTGTTTTGAGGATAAAATGAAATCATAATTGTAAAGTAGTTAGCCCAGTGGCTGGAACATAGTAGGTGCTCTATAAATGGTAGCATTTATCATTATTAATATTATTATTTAGTTCTTGACATGGATCTGAAGGGGAGCTTCTGATACAGGTGAAATCATAGGTAGGAACCCCCTAAAAGTTAGACAGATAAGTTAATCCCATAAAAACACATTTGTACTTCAAATTTTCATAGGAAGGTGCCAAAAGAGATAAATTCTTGATTAAATTTCTCTTTTTAAACATCTGTATACACAGACACCTTGACATAAAAAAGACATCAATCAGCTGGAACTTTTAAGTAATGATGGTAAGGAACTCTTGAAGGAATTGGAACTAGAGGGATCTCTCATACAGTTGGTGCTTAATAAATGTTTATTGATTGATTGATAGAATCTGTCAGGTTTTACTCAGTCCCTATCTAGTGGTGTCCCACCTGCCCTTCAGAGACAGATGAATGCTCCCAGATTCATATTTAAATTTGTGCTTCTCTCAGAATGGAAACAAAATTGGTACTGGTAGAACATCAGTCTGCTAGCTTTGGCTGAGCTCCATTCTACCTCGACTACTCTAGAGAACTATAAAGCACCCCTGTATTACAATACTACCCAGAAGGTTACAGATTGTCCCAAAAGGAATTTGGAGCTTGAGGTAGCTAAAGAGGCAGCCAGCCCCTTTCCACGAGACCTGCACCATCCCAACCAACCCACCATGGTTGTGGAGGAAAGCCAGATTTCCTCCCTCATATCATGACTCAGTCCCTTGCTGATCCTCCAGCTTTGGTTCTCTTCTCTCCAGATATCTGAGTCCAGGACCTTCTGTCCCACAAGATCCTGAGTTATTTTCTCTTCTACCTCTATATATACATCATCTGGTGATCTTTCTCATGAATTCTCACTGATTCAATGATCATTTATATTCTGATAACTCTCAAATCTACTAATCTGGCTCTAACTTCTCTGTTTACCTCCTGACACATCTCCAACTGATTATTAGACATTTGAAACAGGAGGTCCCATAGACATCTTAAACTCAACATGTCCAAAAGTGAAATCATTATCTTTCTTCCCAATCCCTCCCCTTCTCTCATTTCTACCTCCTGGCTTCCCTGGTCTCAGCTAAATTCCTAGATAGACAGACAGATAAATACACATATACACACATTCTTACAATATGTATGTATATGTGTGTATGCATATATAGAGACATATAGACATACTATGTGTGTATGTGTGTATATATATATATATATATGTATGTATGTGTGTATGTATATAGTATATAGATTTTTGCATGTTGTTTTCCCCATTACACCGTGAGGTCCTTGAGAACTGGGACCACCTTTTGCCTTTCTTTGTATCCCAGCACTTATCACAGTGCCCAGAACATAGTAGGTGCTTAATAAATTGTTATTGACTGACTGACTCATGTGACTCTGGAGTCACATGACTTCTTTTTCCCTGGTTTCTATATTTCTACCTCTTAAGGCTGGTATAGGAATTCAGGGTCTGAGAACTCTTACCTCTTCATCATTGGCCGCTGGCTTATTCCATCTCTCAAGCCAAGAGACTCTGCCATTCCCATTTGGGACTGAGGGAAGGGATTCTTTGGGGGCTGTGCCAATGCACAGGTTTCACCCTCCAGGGATCAAAGACCATTCTTAGGTGTCTGGTCTGTTCTCAGATTGCTTGATCTTTCCTGTTCCCTTTAATAGTCCCAGTACAAAGGTGTGGCTTATGGCCACAGCAGCTTGATCCAAACCAAATCATCAAGAATTACAGGACGTGATTTATAAATGCAGGATTTTATACCTATCAAGGAAATATTATACAAGTTGCAAATACCTCTCAGTCATATAGTGAAGGATCTCTTGAAAGCTCCCCTCTAATATTTAACTACATGTGTGAACTTGGGAAAACCACAACTTCCCTGGGCCTCAGTTTCCTCATCTGTAAAACGATGGGTTGACTTCTGAGGTCTTTCTAATTCTCAGTCTATGATTCCATCATCTTTAACTGTGTTAAGTTGCCCAGGGCCAATGCCTGCTCCTAAATAATTAATAATGGAAGAGGTCCATGAGCCTCACCCCTGCACTTTACAGATAGGATGGGGCCCAGAGAGGCTGGATTATTTGGCCAAGTTCATGAAAATATAACCAGGGGTGGGCCTGGAATTCAAGCCCTGGTCCCCTAACTTTAAATTGAGCCATCTTTTGTCTATGACTTGCTGCCTTTCTAATTGAAAACGATCATCTTCTTCTGCCTTGGAAAGTGAGAGCACGGTCATCACCCAGATAACTAAAGAAACAGAATGCCCTGTGGGTCTCCATTTTTATTGTTTTCATAAACTGAAAATGATTGGAATAATAAAAGGCCCCCATTCTCTGGGGATTGTCTGGAACCCAGAACTGAATGAAATAAACACGTCGGAAATAGGCAATGTACTCCACTTTTATGATATGTACAATGAGGCTGTGGCTTTACTAAATGTTCTTTTGTGTCCTCGTTGGAAACACATTAAAAAAAAAGTTCAAATAAGACTGAGCACCTGTGCATAACATGAGATGTAGCCCCTGTATGGGCACATCTGGAGGCTCCTTGGGCTTCTGGCCTTCATCACAACCACCCAAAGGCTTAGGGTCTTGTTTACAGCTCCAACTTTGGAAACACAGTTGTTTTGAGGATAAAATGTGATCGTGCACATAAAATATTTTAAGAGGGAGGCAGTGTGATAGAGTGGAGAGAGTCCTGGATTTGGAGACTGAGGACCTCGGTTAGAATCCCCAAGTTACCATTTACCCACAGGATCATGGACAAGTCCACTTCTCTTTCTGTATAAAAAAAGAACTGCACTAGCAGACTCCTAAGGTCCTTCCTGCCCTTTTTCTATGATCTTAAGATAAAGAACAAAACAGGATGTCCCAATTCTCAGGAAAGTTTTCAGTTTTGTGAAAGGAGTCATGAGATTTAGATCACTACAGAAAAACCATGTTTCCTAATTCATCCCCATCTTTATCATCCCACCTTGCCTTGATACAAATTATCCCAAAAGTCCTAGTAAAGTGTTAAGCTTGTAAAAGAAGTCAATAAGATTTAGATCACTACAGAAAAACTTTGTTTCCTAACTCCTCTCCATCTTTACCATCTCTCCATGCCTTGATACAAGGTCTCCCAAGTCTCAGAGAAGCTTTAAGCTATCAGTTTAAATCTCTGTGGCCCATCCTGAATGCACCTTCTTTCTGAAACCTTCCCCAACTTTCAAAAGTTCATCAATTTCCTCCATAATTGACCTCAGTTTGGGTCATCTGTCTATGGCAGTGGTTCTCAACCTTCCTAATGCCGCCACCCTTTAATATGCACATGTGGGCGTATCTGCATGTTGGTGGACCTGCCTGGAGACAGATAGAGGATCGGTGTCTCAGTTCCTAAGACCATAGGAAATATGTGCTTTCCCATGGTCTTAGGTGACCCCTGTGACCCCTGTGAAAGGGTCATTTGACCCCCAAAGGAGTCACGACCACAGGTTGAGAATCACTGGTCTATGGGGTTTAATATTGTGTTTTTTTACTCACGTGTCACCTTAAATGTCAGGCCAAGCCAGTGAGATTATACTTTTCTTGACTCCCTAGAAGTGACATGAATATTTTTCTTTTTCCTTGATACAGGCTAGTTAGACCAGACTCCTCACCCAGAAGATGAGAGGATATACAGACGGAGAAATTCGGTTATTCTAGAAATGCTTGACCTTTCTTCAACTTTTCAGCTGTGTCAGCCTCCTACTGCCGAATCCTCCTCTAAGAATGATATGCTTACCGGAAGTCCTTCCCACTTGACCACCAGCACCTGACTCAAAGAACAAAGAATCCACCTCTCCAACTTACAAGTTTGCTGACAAGGCCAGAAATTCCAGTTTCTCAGACTGCTCTTTGGCAATACTCAGGGAAAGAAACTTCAAAAGAGAAGGAGGAACCAGGGACTTGTGGCCCAGTCTCAAGCTTGTGTATACAAGCACATGAGTCTGCTACTATGTTCATGCAGTTACTACTACTGCTGCCTAGCAGGGAGGAGAAAGAAATCCCTTCCTCTTCCTCCCTAGAAATACTAAAAGAAAGATTATGCTAAATCGAGAAAGGACCCAAAAACATGGATATGGAGCATTTTTGCCACTCTTTTAGTGTGGCAGAATCCTTCTCAAAGGATGAGTCCTTTTGACTCAGTAACCAGTCATCTTCAATCCAGCCCCCAATGACAAAGAGATATAGAAAACAACCAGGATCCACTGGCTACAAACATTCTTCAGAAAACATGACCATCCACACAGAGTATGTAGGTCCAACTTCATGAAAAGTACTCCAATTCTGCAGATCTGGAATCTGATTTCTTGATCAGTCAGTTAAGAATTAAGTAGAATTTATCAGCCTAGATATCTCCAAAGAATATTGGCCATTTAACTAAATAAAATAATAATCCATTGTCCAAATGTCCAAATTTTTCCCTTTTTTTGATTTTTATTGCTATCTCACTAAATGCAGGCCTTTTCCCCCTACAGTAGAAGTATGGTACAAGAAAAAAAAAAGTATAAATTTGGGATTAGAAGCCATGCATTTGATCAGTGACCCTGCCACTCACTACTTGTACAATCACTTAACTTCTCAAATGGAGGTCAAGTGTTAGGCAAGATGGTTGAGTAGTTTTCCTCACACATTCTAAACCTAAAAAATATTTAAAAAATGAAAATGATGCCAAATATCAACTAATTAAACTTCCACAAAATACGATGGGAAAGTGATGCAAGGAAAGTGAATTCATGAAATAACAACAGATAATCTAGAAGTTATCTGCTTAAAGTTCCTACTAACAGATTCCCTTCCCCCCCACTCTGCCCATCTACCACAGGCTTACCAGCAAACTCAAGAAATCTCAAAGGTATAGGTTCAAGGGGTCATTTGTGAGGCAAGGGAGAGGGTTCTCTAACTGGTCCTCCCAAGACCCTTAATCTGAATTCTGGTACCAACTACAAGTATAAGGTATTGGTTCTTATTAAAAATCAGTCCTTCAATGGAAGATAGAAAATGAAATTATGGGGGCTGTGAGAGAGAAAAAAAGAAGAGAAGTAGGTGGAAGAGATGGCGGTGTACTCCCTTTGGGGCGGAATCTTTCATGTAAGAGGAAAAGAAAACTAGAAATCTAGGTGGGGTCAATCTTTCCCCTATGGAGTTTATTTTGGGGCAGGGAACTAGCTGGGTCTCTGCATCTCCCAAACTGAGGTTGCTATAGAAAAATAGGTTAAAGGCTATTTGGAACAGCAAAAAGGGGAGGGAGAAAAGCTGGGCTATAAACAATGTTTTTAAGCAAATAAATCACTAG
>CM053580.1:24756215-24809281 GCA_028627135.1 Pseudochirops cupreus
TGGTTAGGAGATCCATCCTGCCCTACCAAAAAGTGACATAGGAGAGAATAGACTAGGGGAGGGGGTACACACTGGGATGGCTGTTTTGGGGTGGTGGGTAGGGGAAAGAAGGGGAGAAAATATATAACTCAAAATCTTGTGGAAAGGAATGATGCAAACTAAAATAAAATTTAAAAAAAAAAAGAAAGTTTGGTGGCCATGACCATGCTGTCTATAGCCATAGATTGGCCACACTTCATGAAAAGCACCAGCTCTCTGCTGCTACCTGTAGCACCAATTATTTTCTCTGGCTTGAGACCATTTTCAGAGCTTCCTGGTTTATCAGCAGACTGTTGTGGGGTTTTTTTTTTTCTTTGATTTGCTATCATTTGATTTACTGTCAGATAAAGATTTTTTTTTCTTTTGGTTTCTTCTTTTTCCTTACCAGTCTTCTGAGAATTAAGAAATATTTAATTCTGGAAAAAAATATAAATTATCTTTGGGTTCCTGTTTCTCGTTGTCATCTGTAAATTCATTTCTTTGGTCAACATTACCATTTAGTAGTCATTACTCCAGTCTTTTTCTACAATAAATCCCTTTGGCTTTGCTTTCCTCTCTCTTTTTACTTTTACTATTTTGCTCCAGGTGCTCCCTCTCCTCTTTCTTTTTCTAGATCTGATAAATACATTATTAAAAACATCCCTCTTCCCTTCCTCTTTAGCTTCTTATGCAATGGTGAATGTCTAAAAAAGATAGACTCGGTAACAGGCAATAGATAAATGGGGCAGCTAGGTAACTCAGTGGATGGAGGTGCTAGTGCTGAAGTCAAGGAGACTCATCTTCATGAGTTCAAATCTGGCCTCAGATACTTACTAGATATGTGACTCCGGGCAAGTCACTTAACCCTGTTTGCTTTAGTTTCCTCATCTATTAAATGATCTGGAGAAGGAAATAACAAATCATTCCATTATCTTCACCAAGAAAATCTCCAAAATGACTGAACAACATCATGACCTAAGTACCTTCCATTCAGGTCAAATTACAGAAGTACCAGAATCTATACCATAGAAGGAAAGGTATGATGGGATCTTCATGCCACCCAAACTCTTCAAGGAAAAGATCAGTGACATTTTTACAAGGATTTTGCTATCCTTCAACCATAGATGAAAGCCTAATGTTGATTCAGACCATGATGGGGGACTGGAATTCAGATATTCCTCTAGGTAGTCATCAGCAAAGAAAATAAGTCATAATCTGAACTGGCAAGTTCTACAAGATGTGGATCCCTAGGATGAAATCCCAGGTGTCGTTTCTTGAGCATTCCCAGGGCCAGAAGCTAGGATCCCTTTCCATCCATGTTCTCAACACCATTGCCACACTCTCCCAAGGGTATTTGTGGGAGAGCGTACCAACAGGTATTAAGAGAAATATTTTACATCAACCATTCCTACCATAACAATTTAATAAACATTTTTTGAAAAGCTAATTGTCTAGCTAACTAATTGGAAGCATATTGGTGGGGGATCTTGAGCGACAATTCTAAGAATCCTTGAATGTTACTCCTAGAGCACTGAGATCAGCAGTAATCAGCAGCTCTCTGGAGAACTAGACTGACAAACTGAGTAGGGATTGAGAAAGTGGCCCCAAGGTGAGATACTACACAGTAAACACTTAAATGAAGACAATGACATTCTGAATAGTACTTGGGCCAATGTACAAATCATAGCTACAAAGTCTGTAAAAGAACCGTATTTTAAGGGAAGCAGTTTAAATGGCCCTCAAATGAAAAATTATGTCTCTGAAAAGTACATCAACAAATTAGAAAAAGAGAAGATTACTGATCTGTACCTGCAAATAAAGAAACAAAAGGAGAGAAGTAACTAATTAACAACAGCCCCCCAAAAAAATAAATCTTGAAAATTAGAGCAGATAAAATGAAAAACCAAGAGACTTACAGAAATGATAAACAACTCTAAAGGTTGCTTCTCTGAAATTATTCACACACAAAAAATATTTTAGCTATCCTGATCCAAAAAAGAAAGAGGAAAATCAATGTATCATTTTTTTTTAAATTGACAAAGTTAATTCACAACAGAGAAGATAAACCAAAATAAAAAAGAAAGAAAATTATCAGACCCTACTATACAGAGTCTGCTAAGAAATCCAAGAACTTAAAAGAACTGGATGATTATCTACAAAAATAAGCATTATATCAAAATTAGCAAAATATAAAATAGGCACTTTAAACAACCCAATTTAAGAAAAATTGAATTGCCATAAAAAGGAGGAAAAAAAGGTTCTAGTGCAAGTGGCCTTAACAAGTTAATTTATCAAATGTTTAAGAAACAATTACATTGTATGCTATATAAATTATTCTCAATAATTGAGAAGGAACACACTATTTCACAATAATACTATGAGGTAAATATAGTCCTTAAAGTTAAATCAGAGAAATTCCAATTAAAATTTTTCCAAAGTTTTACCTTACACCCAGGAAAATGGCAAGCATGGCAAAAGCTAGAAATTGTCAATGCTGAAGGAATTGAACAAAAACAGGGATGCTAATACATTGTTGGTGGAGCTGTATATTGGTCCATCCATTCTAGAAAACAATTTGAAAACTATGCTACAAAATGACTAAAATGTTTGTAACCTTTAAACCATAAACCTCATCACTAGAAATATTCCCTGAAAAAAATCAAAGTCAGAAAGTCAAAATATTCATAGCAACGCTTTTGAAAGCCACAAAGAAAGGTGGTACAGTGCATAGAGTGCTGAACCTGGAGTCGGGAGGACCTGAATTCAAGCTGGCATCAGATACTTGCTAATTGTGTCACCCTGGGCAAGTCATTTGACTCAGTTTTCCTCAGTTTCTTCATCTATAAAATAAAGTGGAGAAGAAAATGGCAAAGCACTCCAGTATCTCTGCAAGAATATCCCAAATGCAGACACAGACTCAGACATGACTGAAATGACTCAACAACAACAAAAAACAGAAACAAGGTAGTTGCCAATTGAGTAGAGAATGCACACATTGTGGAACATGAATGTAAGGAAATATTATTGTGTCCTAAACTGCAATGAATATGAGGAATTTGGGGGGAAAACACTATAGGAAGATGATCAGAACTGATTCAGACTGAATTATGAAGAACCAGGAAAAAATTATATATAAAATGAAAAGAGTAACAAAATAAAAATGAAGTTGAATGCCATACAATTATAATGATCAAGCTTGAACCTGAAATGAATTTTTTAAATTTTTTTAATTTTAATTTAATTTTTTAACTTGCCTCCTCTCATTGGAGGAGGAAGGGAATATGCTGGAATGGTACATACGCTCTTAGATATGGCCACTCATCAATTTAAATTAGAAGAAACCCTAGATGTGATCTACTTTTTATGGATGAAGAACCTAATTTAGTGTCCCTTAGTTTTGCTCTTCTCTTTCTTTTCTAAATCTTTGTTCCAAAAGATGGTTTATTGTGGAGGGGAAAGGGAATAGGTATATTTGAAAATAATCAAAGGGTGGGGAAGGGGCATGTTTGAAAATAAATGTGACACAAAAATAAAAGACATCAATAAAACTTTATGTAGAAAAGTGCTCATCCATAAAATGTAAAAGGTCCATCTGTGGGGATAATCCCACAGTCAGATTACAACCTACCTTAGCCCTCCTCCACTCCAGGGAAGGAAATGGGGTCATTCACTTTCCCTGAAACCAGTGGGACTTTCCTGGGTGTGTGCTTTCCCTCACCCTTCCCTACCCCTATTTCTCTGGGTATCTAAACCCTGCCCAGCCTTCAAGACCCAGAATTAAGTTCCTCCTCCTCTTCGTCCTCCTTCTCCCCTCCGGGAAGCTCCCCAAGCTTCTCCCTATCATCCATCCTGCTGAAAGTGAGAGCTCTTTCCTCCCAACTTCCTCCAACACACTCCTTGGGCACTCCAGCGCCACTACCTTATGGCATCTTTTATATTGTTTTATTGAGCTGCTATTCACTTATTTTATTGGTGTTTAACTGTTCCAGCATATTTGTCCTGTTTCTCTCACAAAAACACAAGGCCTTGAAGGTAGGGACCTGTCACACTCCTTGGTGTCTCCCACAGAGGGTAGCCCAGAGGAAGGACCAAGAGGTACCTTTAAGTATTTGGGCATTGAGGGGGTAAAGGTGATTGAAAAGCCAAAAAGTTAAGTAAAATATAATCAGCCAGCTCAAAGATTTTGAGGTGAAGGAGATCAGTTTTATTTCTTTATTGGACCTGTGATTTTACTGATATACAGAAGTCTATCGATATAAAACGGCACCTTGTCTGCAATTTATAATTGTAGGGAGTTCCTTCCAACAGAAAGGTGTTAAATGACTTGGTCAGAATCACACAGCTAGTATGTGTCAGAAATTTGACTAGAATACAGGACTCTGACTCAGAGGCCAGGTTTCCATCCATCATTGCAGGGTGTCTCTCTCCTTGTACACAGAGGATACTTAATAACTCCTTATTGATTTGAACTCACTCATCCCCAAAACTGTTCTCTTGGATGAGACCATATGCTTACAACTGGGAGGGAGCCTCCTCTCCAACATCCCTGGAGAGTGTTCATCTAGCCCTTGTTTGAAGACCTCTGGGGATGCTCAGCCCCGCTAGCCCTTTCTACTTTTCCTCAGCTCTTCTAATTAGACATTCCTTCTGAGGCCAAAGTAGAACAGGCTGGTCCCTCTTCTAAAAAGAAGACCTTGGAATTAAGGCTGGGAATTCTTGAAAGGCCCTCTAATGGGAAAGGGATCAGATTCCCTTAGTTTGACCTCTGAAGATAGAACTGAGAGTAACAGGTAGAAGTTGCGAAGAGACAAATTTAGGACTAATTCAAGGGGAAAATGATTTAAGTTAGGGACACCCCAACATGGAATGAGCTGCACCCTTCCTGAAGGTCTTCAAGCAGAGACTAGATAACCAGTTATTAAACACATTGTATAATTAGTCAGTCAGCTAGCATTTGTGAAACACCAACTACACGCAATGTTAAGCATTACAGATGAAAAGAAAGACCAACAAGACAAACAAAAAATGCTGGTCCCTGCACTCAAAATGCTCACCATCCAGTGGAGAGATCCACATTGGACTAGATGACCTGAGACCCCTTCTATGAGGCTATAGATACTTAGGGTGTCTGGGGGTGTTCAGGAAGCACAAACACCTCTGAGATGAGGACCTGCTGAGCCTTTTTCAGGGCTACTCATCCCCCTTTGGTGTCCACCTTCACCCAACTCTCACCTGTGGCTCCAAGAAGCTGTAGACTGCTAACTCAGGCTGAAGTTAACTGACTGACATTGAGTTGGGAGTATCTACCCCAAACATGTGAAGACTTCCCCCAAAACAATGGAAGGATTAGAACAAGCTGTTCCAGTGGCCACAAAGGCTGTGGAATGCTTAGAACTCAGTCAAACATGGAAGATGCATCCTGGGTCATCCTCTTGACGTTTATCTTGCTACTGGGTTTCAGTGACTCAGGAAGAGAGACTTTGTGCAACTTTGCCTCACTTAAATCCAATTCACTCCAGAGTCAAGACACCACTAATGGATGAACAACAAGAACATTTGAAGAAAGCTATGATGTTGGATTGACCCATCAATCCACAAGTATTTATCTAGTGATTCATAAGGGTCAGTCACTACACTGAGTACTCAGGAAACAAACCCAGAGCAAAAAACAGCCCTGGCCAGCAGGGAGCTGACATTGTCATGGGGGAGACAAGAGATACCATCCAAAATACATAGAGAGAGTCTGGGGAGACCAGACAAGGTTTCTGGCAGGAGGAGAACTATGAGCTGAGTCATTTTCTTCAACCAAGCAAACTTCTTACCCTGCATAGTATCTCAGAGATCCCTTCAAACTAATTTTTCATTGTTCTTGGACCCAAGATGTCTGTTCTGGTGAGTTTAACCCATTACCAACACCTAAATCCTAAGGTGAAGCAAATATTTAACTTGTAATCTTCTCAGGCTTATAAATCTGATTGCCATTGTCATTTCCTGTAAGCTATCAATAAAAGCCAATCTCTTATGATGCCACTCTAGAACAATTTAAATGGGCCCCCGATTTTTCTGATTTCAATAATTTAGTACCAGGTAGCTCCAGGTGCCATAAAAGCAGATAGGAAGGACACCTGCTTTATCAAGGCCCAGATGTGAAGACTGCCTGAGTGTAAATGAATGACTAAGGTTCTGGCCCAGTCAAGCAACATTTAGAAGCTATTCAAAGCCACTGAGATTGTTGACTCCAACTTCAGATAAGCAAAATCAACAAATTCCCACCCCAGAGAGAGTTAGTCTTTCCAGGTCAAAGCTAAAGTCTCACAGAAACTTTGTAATGGGTTTCATTGTTTTGTTTATTAAGGTTAAATGCGAGTAATGTTATGTTTGAATCTATACCAGTCCTAAAGTGCCCTAAGATTCAGAATGGCCCTTAATGCTTGTATTTGACTGAGCCCCACTAGGAGGGTTAATTATTTTAATCCTGTTCCTGAAATAAAACAGTAGGATTTCAAGTTAGAAGGACCCACTGTTTCTACATCTGTAAAAAAGAGGAGATATTCAAATTGCCAGAATTCAAAAGGAAAACATAACAGCAGTAACTCAAACCTCAGGCTTCTGACTTTCTGACATAGACCAGCTTTTCCACTACCATCTTTTTATATATGAGGAAACTGAGTCCCCAAGAGATTGAATGATTTGCCTGCTTAATAAAGGTTTGACTGAAATTTCCAACTGCCTGCTGCATATCTCCAGTTGGATGTCAGTCAGTAAGCAATGGCCCAGCACTGTGCTAAGCCCTAGGTATACAAAAAAAGGGAAGAAAACCTGAAAACCTCTGTCTTTGTGGACCTCACAGTCTGATGTGGCAGAGAACATGCAAACAAACTTCAAAAAAACCAAGATACATAGCATAAGCTGAGGCTAGTCTCAGAGGGAAAGCACTAAGATTGAGATATCCTTTCAAGACATAAGGTTAAACGTTCTCCCAACTGAAGGCATGATATTCTCTCCCCCAAAACACATCCCACTTCTTTAATTCTGCAGAAGACACACTTCCCTCTCCCTTACCTGTATATCAAAAGTCCTTGCCAAGGGCTCTTCATTCCATCTCTGGAGCATCATCTCCTCTTGGCCTAATTATGCCCATTCCCCAGGCACCACCACAGCCAGTCCTTCACTGGCTCTCACTGGGACCACCACAGCAGCTCTTCAGCCAGACCCCCTGACTCCAGACTCTCCCTTCAAATGAACAAGTCTACTCCATTCACCAAATTGCAACCCTTCAAATACATGAAGGCAGGTAGCATGTCCTCTCACACTTACATTCATCCTGTTGCCTGGCCTCAGTTCCATCTTTCAATTACTTAAAAAACAAAACAAAAAAACCTAAGTTGGTTGGTTAGATTTCCTGTGTATCCATATCAGTCTCTTCAAACAAACTTCATTTTTCCTCTTCACTGGAATTACTTTCTTTTCTGTTTTTATATGGGCATCTAGTTGGTACAATGGGTAAAGCACCAGGCCTGCAGCCAGGAAAATGAGTCTTCCTAAGTTCAAATCTGGTCTCAGACACTTACTAGCTGTGTGACCCTGGGCAAGTTATTTAACCCTGTTTGCCTCAGTTTCTTGAGCTATAAAATGAAATACAGAAAGAAATGACAAAGCTTCTAGTATTTTTGCCAAGAAAACCTCAAATGGGGTCATGAAGAGTCAGACGTTACAGGAAAATGACTGAACAACATAGTTTTCAGAATTTCTTCTTGTTCGTTCCCCACCACTCTGGGGCTGACTTCTCCTGTAGCAGTATCATGGACAGTCTGGTGAAACTTAGACCCTGAAGGAAATGTTAAATTTCAATTTGAGATAAGAGAAAATGAAGTCATAATTTTTCCCAACCAAGTCCATGGGCTCTGAAATCTCTGAATCTCAGGTTAAAAACCCTTGGGCTATAGGATACTACCTATCTTTCCTATAAACCCTTTGAAATTGGCTTTCCAAAACTCTAGGACACGTGCCAGACCATGGATAAATTTCTTCTTCTGAACAAAGTCTCATATGGAGAGATCTACTCCTCCTAGGGTTCCCATGTTTTCTAACCAGTTCTTCCATATCAGCGGGAATCAGATCCAGAATAGATAGATATAGATAGGCAGATAGATAGATAGATAGATAGATAGACAGATAGATAGATAGATAGATGGATGGATGGATGGATGGATAGATGATAGACAGAAAGATAGAGATAGAGAGATACAGATACAGATATATACTGGCTATTATTGTTATTATTAACCTGAACAAGTCTTTCTGTGATCACTTTCAATCTAAAATGCAGTATTTGAACTGCAAGTCCCTATTGATTTCTGTGTTGATGTTCAGGTTTTTTGTCCTTTGTTTCCAAAGACGACCAACGAATAGATAATGTCTTGAGTTGCCAAGAATTAAATTTAAGTGATGCAGAATTGCGCAAAGTTATCAACTTCACTCTCTTCCTGAGTCATCAAGGTTCAGTGGCAGGACAAAAATCAAGGCAACTGGTGATATCCTGGGATGCAGTGGATGACCTTGGCACCTTCAACATCTGATCAAGTTCTAAGCACTCCACAGTATCTGCTTCAGTCACCTTCATGGCCATAGGAACAAATTGTTCTCATCTACTCATTCTGCCAGATGAAGTCTTCATGTGCTTGGGTTAGATATCCCCCCAACTCACTGACAGGTCTGAGGCTAGTTGGTTACTTTCAACCTGGTTTAGCCTGTCTGCCCAGATGGTTTACTAGGGAGTGGCCTCTGTACATGCTACAGCTTCTTGGAGCCATAAATGAGAGTTGGGTGAATCAGGTGGAAACCAAAGGTGGATGAATAGCCCCCAAAAAGGCTCAGTGAGCCCTCACACCAAAGGTGCTAATCCTCCTGAACACCCCATACACCACATATTTCTATGTTAATAAAGGTCTGGAAATAGTGTGTGTGTGTGTGTGTGTGTGTGTGTGTGTGTGTGTGTGTGTGTGCGTGTGTGTGTGGTGTAAGGAGGAAGGGTTGGGGGAAGGGTTAATCTAAATGCATTTAGTTTTCTTTCCCTTTGGAAAATAGCCTACTTCAGGCTAAGTTCTTAATCATTTTCTCCTGTCACATTAAAAATAATCTACTTTTGACAAGCATTGTGCAGAGAGTTCAAAACCCATACTATCACCCTCCGTCCTTAATGTTGTACATGGAAAGATACTGGAATAGAAACTCAGACTGTTAATACCTTCCAAAATGATCCATCTATGACTAATCAGAGAAGTGCAAAAGAAAACCCAAAATTCTTTTGAGAAACTAGTACACACCCAACAGATTAGGAAAAAAAAAATTCTAAGGAGACATTTAATGCTGGTGAGGTTGTGAGAAGCTAGCATGCTTATTCACTGGTGGTGGAAGAGCAAACTCAGAGAATATTTTTCAGATTGCAATTTGAAAGCATGTAATAACATTTGTAAAATAATGATTTGCTTGGGGAAAATATCACAAGAATTTTACCAAAAATACTTGAGTTATTAATTCAAAGAGGAGTCTTACTCTGGTTGCAAAATCAACCAAGAACAACCTAAATACCCAATAATATGGGAACATATAAATAACTGCAAAGGTTGACGTCATGGAATGAAATTCAAATCAATGAACATAACGAACATAAAGAAATATGGAAAGACCTTTACAAAATAACACAAAGAAAAAAAAAGAATCAGGCAAATTAGCTAGGACTATTCAAGAGGAAAAAGGAATGAAAATGGGTTCCTGGTCTTTTGCCTTTCTTTGTACCCCCAGCATAGGTACTTTGTTGTTGTTCATTCTTCAGTCAAGTATGACTCTTCGTGACCCCCAGTCAGGATTTTCTTGACAGATACTGGAGTGACTTGCTATTTCCTTCTCTGATGCATTTTACAGATAAAGAAAATGAGGCAGACAGAGGTTGAATGACTTGGCTGGGGTCACACAGCTGATGTCCAATGCCAGGCCCAGTGCTCTATCCATTGAGCCACCTAGCTGCCCCAAGTAGATAGTCAACTCTTATCCACTGCCTTAAGCCTGTGACGGAACAACTGAAAAGATATATTTGGTGCACTGAAATAAAGGGGACACATTTATAAAATAATTTTAATGAACAGAATCAATGTCCAAAAGATTATAGTTTTACAGCTGGGAAGGATCTTAACAATCAACCAACACACTCATTTTTCAAATTAGAAAATTGAGGCCTGCAGAAGAGACTTATCTAAGGTCATACAGCTGTTGCAAGACAGAGCTGGGATGTGAGCCCAAATTCTGCACTCTTTATATCTAAATATGCTATTTACATTTTCAATATTAAGCAAGCTTAATACTCTTTAAAATTAAAAAAAAAAAATGAAAGGAAAGTTACCAGGACATCCCTGCACAATTGACCCAACTTGGCCAGTCCTCCAGAATTTGCAAACAATGACTAGGAATTGTCCAGGGCCCTTTCCCTCACTTCCTTTTGGTAGAGAACTATGATAACGGTTATCTAATCATGAGAACAAAAAGGAACTGAAAAAAGAAATTCGTCTTCATGAGAACTTTAAGGTCACTGTGGCCATCATTTAAATCCCCAAAGGACAACGCAAAACCTTGGGGACTTTGGGGTGCTATGTAATAAAATTACACAGAGACAGGGAGAAGAACTATGTTGGCAGAAGGCAAGTTTTCATTTTTGTAATCCTTTATTTTTTTTTAGTTGCTCCTCCCATAGTAATGTTCTGAAATGCATAACAGTTACATTGTACAAAGCATCTGAAGAAAGTACCTCGACTTGCCTATTATTTCAAAATGAGATTACAAACAGAAAGAAAACCAATCTGAGCCCTCGCTGAAGGGCAAAATAACTGAACACGGTTCCTTCTTTCCTTCTTTCTTTTAACGTAGGTCTGAAACACTTCATCTTACAAACAGGATTAACATGAACATAACATCACACAGGCTTGCAGACGACCAGCATAAAATATCAGATACAGTTTTAATCAGAAGAATCATGCTTTCATGAAGAAATCATAGCTGTTTATACAATTGAATCAGTTTACGGTTTTACAAAAACTAAGTTGCATCTATTCCTTATTTAGCTCATTAAAAGGAAAAAAAAAACAAAACGAACAAAGAGAGAAAAAAAGGAATGTTAAAAAAAGTCAAACACTGTTTGGCACTCCCGTGCACACAGGTGAGTTTGCCTGGCTCCTTGAAAGGTAGAATTGGGGGGGAAGGGGGTGTGCCTCGGACATCATAAAGTAGTGGCAGAATCGGAACAGTGCTGTTTTAATCAACAAATGATGGTTTGCCAAGAAATAAATACATGATACATACAACACAAAAAAAGAAATTAAACATTAAAAAAACAGTGACATGATTGTCTAAAATTAAAATGTTATTACGATGATTTGGCAAACGTTTTATTAGTGGTACAGCGGGTACTGGGATGATGAATGGTTTATTTCATGGACGGAATCTCTGTGAGCATTGAACATCCATAGTTTACAATATACACATACCCTTTATGTATTTTTCCCCTAAACAATGTAGTGAAGAAGGCAGAAATTAAGGTGGGGAGAGAAGCCAAAGGACTCCCTGTTGTCAGTTTCTACAATAATGGAGTGTGCATTTCATACAACTAATTCAGTCTTCGAAGGGTTAAATTACATAAAGCTTTAACAAAGAAAGGGAAAAATAGTGTCGATAAAAGCAACTGTTTCCAATCAAGTGTAGAATGATCTGGTACAAAAGACTCAGTTTCTCGAATTGTAAAGGAGTGCTCATATGTGTATCAATGCCACTGTCTCAACTCCCTCCCTCATCCCACCCCCACCCACCTGCCCCAGAGCTGGGTGAACTGGAAGATGCCTCTGGCCCAGCAAGGTTTTCTTTCTTTGAGTCGCATTGATATTCCAGAAATCAGCAGCTGCCTTTGCTGTGCAAAACAAAATAGTGAGAATAAATAGTTTCTTTTTTTTGTTTTCTTTCTTTTTTTTTAAAATTATTCAGTTTAAGGTCACCAGACTTTAAATGGGTGACCCAGCAGATTTATAAGGCATTCTGCTCAGCAGTCTTTTAAATAGTCCTCTGTGGAAGAGCCATGCTACTGGATTGGACTTGGTCCCAATTCTGGTCGGACGTCACAAGGTCATACGTGGCTGAGAGATTGGATGGCATTGGATTCCGCGGCAGCCCTGGCCATACTGTGCCACATGTTGGGAGAACCATGAGATGGAGAATGGAGGGAGTCCTTGTCAGACAGTGACAACATCATAGCATAGGCCTACGATGAAAAATCAGAGTCAAGGTCAGGGTCATCAAGGGAAAAAAATCTTCCAAGAAAGCAACAGACAACCATAAATCCATTCTCTTGCCATTGCAAGTCAAAGGGCATTATTTGTAGATCAGAGAATTGTTGGAATTGGGAAGGACTTCAGAAATTAGCCAGTCCAAATAACTTCCTTTTATCTGAAGAGGAAACCAAGGCACGTAACAGTTAAGTGACATAAATTGTCCATCAAAGCCAACACAAAAATGGGGGTCTCCCGACTCCTGGTCAAGCCCTGTTCCTCTATATCATACTGCTTGCCAAGGTCTAAGTGATGAAGACTTTGGATTTGAAGGTGGACGGAAAAAAAAGTAAAAAAAAATCTAGTACTTTCTGACCAATTTAGCCAGTACCTGCCTGGCAGAAAGCAGACAGGGGTGTTCAGGGAGGAAATGAGATCTCTTCCCTATTACCATGCCAAGTCCTGAATAACACTTCAGTGCATCCCTCCTTGGTGCCAAAGAAAATATCCCACTGCAATATTTAAGCCTTGACTTGCGAGTGAACTTTTCACTGCTGATTTGCCAATGCTGGTCTCATCCCTGAATTGGCTTGTCATGCTGCTCTTGATGTGGAATCACTGAGAGTCCTGCCAAAGACATTCCACCATCCTTGGTAAACAAGAGGGAAATGTTGTTGTTGTTAGGCAGCATTTTTACTGCTCTGAGTCGTGTTAAGACTTGTAGCTGGGTTACAATTCTTGCTGTCACCAAAACTAAGTCATGACAGCCAATGAGAAGACTCATCCACGCTACCATCAACCCAAATATATCCACTGGGGCTCTTCTGTGAGCAAACTGCCTTAGCAACACCTACGACAACACCCCAGGAATGGCTACTCTCAATCTTGACCTTACCCAGCCAGTCAAGAAACACGTATATTTTCTCAGACTCAGGGAAGATTAGGAGCATCCTTAAGCTCTTGTCAAGTCCCACTTGGAGACTAAGGACAAATTTATAAGCTAGCTAGCTTAAGGTTTATACACCAAAAATGGGCCAATTTGTGAAGGGCCTGAACATGTTGAAATCAGAAGTTGGGACCTTTTCAAAGAAAAGACCGATTCAGGGCTTAAAAAATGACAAAAACAATTTTTAAAACTTTCTTGTGTTATAAAGACAATTCAGATGGAGAGAGCACTGGACCAAAGTCTAGAAACCAGGGTTCTCATTCCAGTTCCAATATCAGTTAACTATGTGACATGAGACAAGTTATTTAACCTGTTCACGTTTCAGCTTCCTCATGGTAAAATTAGGGGACTAATCACTAAGTGTCCAACTCTGTGGGTCTATGGAATTTCTATTTAATATAGGCAGAAATAAACTACACTGGTTAACAGTTTTAGGAATAGTAACCCATCCAAAAATTTAAAAGGAAAAGTCAATTATTAATAAATGTTTAGTCAGTTTTCCAAACACATATATATAATTTAGAGCTATAGCTTATAGAAATTACATATATATATATATATATACACATATATACGTATATGTGTATATGTGGATATATAAGTACAAGTTACAGATTTTGTTTTTATAAATACACATATAATTAACTTCACTGTTAAGCCCTAATTCTCTGTTTGCTACATTCCAGGCTTTCAAATAGCAAATGGGCAATCCTTGTTGGCCAATGGATCCATTTCTACACATAAGACTCAACATCTATATTTCATGCTAACTTAAGTGTGGCTGCTCCAGCCTCCAAACACAATTCCATCTCTTTGCCAACCCAAAGTTTGCAATATGTCAGGACTGAGCATGGCTTATTGATTCTTCTATTTTATGAGCCACATCTTTTGCAAAGAGCAAGCCCAGGGTTGTCTCAGTCACTTCCTACTTACATGTTAATTCAAAAAGAATGATGTAGATTCATTACTCTTTTCAGAGTTTCTAAAAGCAACAGAAAAATCATAACAGAGGATCTGGTTATGTTATTTGAAACGCTGAGTTCTGGGCTTTGCCCCTTAAAAGGTACGTGACCTGATGGGTCCCACTCCCTGAGGCTCAGTTTCCTCTGCTCTGCATTAGGGAGAAGGTCTGGATGCCACGGAAGGTACCCTCTATCTTTGAATCCTAGGATCCTATGGAAGGGATTCTGAAATCAGCACTGAGACATTCAGACTCCCTTGTGGAGAAAAACGTTCAATGTTTTTATAGAGACTAGAAAACCAAGATAGTATTTTCTATGAGGAAACAGAGCCTCAAACCCATCATATTAATGAAGATAGATTAATGAGTGCTGGGAAGACAGCCCCTCAAGAGAACAGACAACAGAGGAAATCCTTGCTTGTTTGGAGGATTTCGAGTATTTTCTGTCATGAAAGTGGGCCACACAAAATAATAAAAGGCCACATCCAAGATCTTCAAGAAAATATCCAATTTAACAAACATTTTCTATCCATCTGTTCTATACCAAGCACTGTACTAGTCAATGGGCACACAAAGGCAAAGAAAAAATAATACTTGCCCTCAAGGTATTACATTCTACTGGGAGAACTGGTCAGTTTATACAAGAGATTTTGGAGGAGAGAGCATTAATAATCCCCTGGTTCAGAAAATAGCCTTGAAGGATTCTGAGAGGCAGGTGGGGAAGAGAAATGTCTTCTAGGCATGACAGAGTCTGTGTAAAGAAACAACGCAGGAGGCAAGGGGGGGCGGGGGCTAAGCTTGGGGAAAAACAATCTGTTGGAACATAGAATAAGGGAAGGGCACTAGATTTCCAATGGTCCTATGGCATGCTTCTAGCTAAGAGACAACTTGTGAAAGATGGGAAAATGGGGCCAGAGGAAATGGAATCCATTAATAGCTATAAACATATGGAAAAAACTGAAGGGAATGGGACAAGGGACTGGAAAAGAAGAAAGTCAACATTGTGCCCAATCCCTAGCTTCTTCTTTTCTTGGCACCATGGCACAGTAGAAACAAGGCTTAATCTGGATTCAGAAGACCTTCATTCAAGCCCTAACTCTCTTGTCAAAGACTTGTGTGGCCTTGGACAATTCATCTCACTTTCTCACAGCCTCAATTTTCTCATTGGTTGTAAAAAGGGGAGAGCCCACGGAGGCCATTAATCAACAATCCCCTGGTCCCTTGTAGTTTTAAATCCACCATCTCAGTTAAGGCTGAATGCAAAGTAAACCATGTATCGTGCCTGACCTGCGTAGCTTTTTAGACTGTGTCTACATATACTTGAACCCTTTCACAGAAAAGTGAAATCTCATTAAACTGGTTCTTTTGTCTTTACCTGCCAAACAACTGAACGACTGATTCTTCAGTCATCACATATTCAGTTTAAACCCAAATTCATTGTGTTTATGGACGCAGAGAGAGTTTAATATCAAAGATAACAACACACGAGATGATTTATACCTCATCCTGCTTATGATTATGTTATAATATTCCAATTTTTCCTGTTCACTGGATTAACTATATATAGTTGTTGCATTTGGGTTACATGTAGTCAGCCTTAATTTCCTTTACTATTGGGTGAAGATAGAATCTGAGTCTCCTCAGAGAAACAGAGATTCCCACTGCTGCTAAATACCAAAGAATTTGACTGAGTATTGTGGGACCAAAGATGCATAGCTGAGTATCAGTTATAAGGAATGGTGAACAGTTCCCTCCCCTCCTCCACCCCCCATCTCTTCTCTCTTCAGGTCCCCTTAATAATAATACTGATAGTGATGATAAAGATGACTAGCATTTCTGTAGTGCTTTAAGATTTGCAAAACACTCTACATATCTTTTCTCATTTGATCCTCACAATAGCCCTGAGAGGTAGGTGCTATATTATTACCCCATATTTTATAGATGAAGAACCTGACTTTAAGAAGTAGATGATGTGCCCAGGGTCACACATCCAGGAAGTATCTGGGGCCAGATTTGAGTTCCAATCTTCCAGCCTCTCAGTCCAACACTCCATCCACATTGCCACCTAGAAATCTAGTTGTGCCAGGGAACAGCCAGTTGTAGAGTATTTTACCAAGCATGGTGAAAGACCCAAATTAAGCAGAGGAGAGAACCCCTGCCTTTAAGTATTTTGTTATCAACTCACTTGGAGACTCACTGCACCAACTCAAAACACCTGGAAAGTGATTTCAAGGGGAGACAAGCAAAATACAGTGTTCTAGCCACAGAAGGAGTGAGAGGTCATTACAGGGTTGAGGGTGGGAGGTTGTTAGTTAAGGAATCTTTCCTGAAAGGTGCCTTGCACCTTGGCTGCTGACAAAAAAATGTGGAGGGCCTCTGGCTTTTGTCCTGCTAACTACCCAAATTCCATTACAAGGTCAACAACTTTGGAGAAGCCACAATCTTTTGGGGAAAGCACCCACAAGTTTCATGGCTGCCACGCAAGAAAAGTAGCTTTTTTGTTGTTCTTTGGGGTTTTTTTTTTCCCATGCACACACATTGCCAACACTTTTCTCTGAAGTCAAAACCTGGGGAAATATTCACCTGTGACTTGGACTTTCTGTATAGCGGCTGTTTAAGGTCCTCTGGCAGGTGAGAAGCACTACAAGACAGCTCAGCTTCATTACATTGAATCTCGTCCATTTTCCTCATTTTGAGGCTATCTGTGAAGTATCTTATATGATCTAAAGCAGAAAGTCCACTTTTATACTCCTCCTCTTTATACCTAAAATGAACCAATGGGGGGAAGCTTAGTGGGTTTTTTTCTCAGTTTGTCAATCAATCAAATCTCTTTTCATATGAGCTTCTATAATTGGCAAGACCTTATATTTCTATATTTCAGCAGGAGGCAAAGAATCTCCATCCTCAAGTCCTTTGAAGCTGGTTACCGGCACCTCATTTGAAAAAAAAAAGCAAACACCTTCCTCTAACATCAGTTAATAGCCTTGGTGAAGAAGGATGGATGTGGGATAGAGACAGACTTCAATGACATGTTAAGTAAATAAGGCAACAGCAGCTGATTTCCTAGCCCAGTCATACCTGGCTTTTGTGGAAAATTCAATGCCTAGGCTGCCTTATATCTGGGTGAAAATGGAAAAAAAAACCTCCCAATTTAAGTATTTCACAGAACGCTTTCATTTTCAATCTCTCGATGGTCAGTGATGATGATATGATCATTTATGGATTTTCAACCCTCCTATGTTCATGCAAAATTCTGCCCGTGACTCTGTATGGTTACAAATCAGAAGGCACCAGAGCCAGTTCCAAGGAATCACAATGGCAGGTGACCCAACAGGCAACAGAAATATGCCTCAGTAAGGCATATTATGCCCCTAAGGATGATCAGCATCCAAGAAGTGAATAAAGAAGCAACATAAAAGGTGTCATCCAGTGAATGCATGATTGGAAAAGGAGGTGGGACAGCCATGAGGTGAGAGTAAGAGGCGACGTGTGGATGGCCCCAGTGTGGCACTGGTGTCCACATAGTATTAAAAAAAAAAAAAAAGACCTAAAGGAAGGCTTCCAGTGCATTGCATGGAACCTCTGTGGACACAGACAAGATGATTCATAGAGGATGAAATGCTTTGGATGAGTCAAAATCTGCTCTGACAATGACTGAGATCAAGGATTTGCTGGAGTATTAAGAGTACAGAGAGCTTATTCATCTATTAAATAAAGGAGAGATCTGGAAGATACTTGTCCCATTTGATCAATCAATATGACAAGCAAGTCAGATCACTAAGGACCAGAATCATAATGTCTACAATGATTAAATGAACCGGACAATTCTCAAATCTTCACTTTTCTTTCAGGCACTGTAAGCACACTCTCAGAAAAAAATTACCATCAACAGTACTCGTGCCATTTTCTTTAGTCTTGCCTAACACAAATCCATCGCATTTCCACAAATATGAATGTATTTATATGCTTAGAGATCTTATCAACAGTTACACTGAGGTAATCTACCCACACAATGAAATTTTTGAATAGCTTTCATTGTTTGAGATTATTTTGAATACATCACTCACAAATCAAACCAAAATATTGTTCAAAGAAAAAAAAATAAGGAAAGTAGAAATCATAAATGGTTTAACTGACTGACCTGCTTGGGGACGTCTTACAGTTCATTTCCAGAGCACTGGTTTCTTCATAGTCATCCTCTGGGTTTCCTTCATGTAGATTACTCAAAACTGGTTCCTTTCCTGGTTTCCCTGGCATGTCATTGTCTTCATCTTCTTCATCCAACAACACTTCATCATCCGCATCTTCATCATCCAGCAAGTCTGAATTCTGTCCAGCCACCAGGATCTTATCATCCTGAAAGTGGCTTCCATTCATTCTTAAAGAGAGCAAAAGGCAATGTATCCGTCAGTAAACAAACAAACGAATGAATAAACCAGTTGGTGTTGTAACAATCAAAGCAAAATTTATTATGGAGATTTTGGGGGAAAAAACTATTTTCTATCTTCAATGTAATTATGGAAGATTCTTTTTTATTATATATTCCAGACACCTTAGGAAACAAGATCATTTTAAAAATAAAGAGATCAAAGCAAAAAATATAATGAAGTCTCCTGGCTTCTATAAACTAACCTGGAATCTGAGAAAAATCATAAAAATGCCTATTCCAGCTTTATAGAAGATAATGCAAAGAGCAGTGCCTGGTAACAATGTATCAGATGGTCTAGGTTGGGGGCACCCCTATGTAGGGACTGAACAAAATCCATTATTTCACTGGTATTGGGAACTCCCAGAGGAGGGAGTTTCTGCTTGCAGTGCAGATCAGCACCATCTAATCTCAGAGAACTGCCTCCTAAGGGCAAGGGCCTTGCCAAGGGTCACAAAGTCAGTATGTGGCAGCAGAGGGCTTGAATCAGGTCTTCTTAAATCCTTCCCTAGCCACTAACCCATGGAAAACCCTTCTGGTACAGAGCCATGATTTTTCTTTTAGTGCAGAGAATTCCCACTGAAGAAACTCCCTCTACTTTCAAAGATCCACAACTACTCTGCTGTTTACAGTCTCAAGAAAGTATAGATTCCTGAGGCAGAGGCAGAGGTACCTGAGGGAGAGACTTGGCAAGACCTTGTGTCCCTATATTTCAGCAGGAGGCAAAGTATCTCCAACCTCATTTTCTTACCTGATCTGAACTCATATCATCCTAGAAAGTTCTGACACATAGACACATGCTAGCAACTATTCAGAGTTAAATGCCCTCCTGAGTCCCTTGTCCTGGGGAAGATGATCTCCTTAACTGGGGAGTGAGACCTAGAGGAGAGCTGGCGCAGATGGGAATGCAAGGGTGCATACCTCAACTATACCTCACCCCATTATACTTGGTCAAGTTCCAGGACTCCACCAACCATCTTGCCCACCAGGCAGGGCTAGCTGGTACACTGCTTCTGCGTACAGTAAAAGCCCCTCCTCCTACTTCTAGCACTGGGGTTCTGGGACCAATATTATTGTTGTTACTGTGAAGAGTAAAACAATCTACCACTGCCCAAGGGTCCCATCACCCACATAATCCAAAGTTCCCTTCCTTGGCCCCATCCCTCATAACCACCCATATCAGCCTCACATCTTCCCTGTCTCTATCCTCCAGGAAGTAAATGGTATAGAGAAAATTCACACACAAGTCCTGAGACTCCACATTCAACACTCTTTCCATGGCAAAACCTGCATCCTTGGGTTAGAAATTTTCTCTTATCTCAACTCCAACTCTGATTCTTTGAGATTTCCACCAAAGGCTCTTAGTTCTGGTGTTTGCGGCCAAGTAGACTTCAGTGACCTACACAAAGTCAAATTCATTGCAACAGAACCAAAACAAGAAACCAAATCTCCTGACCACCATTCTACAAAGTCCCTTCCACTCAACAAGCTACCTAGTGTATGTGTCAATTAAAGTGAGTGTGTAATGATGTAAAGCCTGAATCATCATTCCTCTACGATGACTCTTTTTTAGATCCTAAATGATCAGATCCACCCCCATTGTTTGCCTACATAATAAAAACCATGACAGCTAACACTCACAATCTCAGGAAAGGAAGAAACAAACAAAGAACCAGAAAAATTTACAGAAAAAGGAAGTGATGGAGAAGAAATGGCTAACTCAAATCTTTATCAAACTAATTACATGACAAATATCATTCCCTTTTTTAAAATTGAAGAATGACACAAATATGTCCTAGGAAGATAGGAAACATGACCTTTCATGTGATTTTGCTAGCTTAACCAGATCCCTTTGTTTTCAGGGGCACTGAAGGAAAGACAAAAATCCAAAAATTCATTGATGGAATCAGGATTTTGGGCCTAGAGACAGAAGGGACCCTAGGAGCCATGCAGTCTAGGACCTTTATTTTAAAGACAGGAACCCTGAGGTCCAGAGAGATGAAAAGTAAGCATCCGAAACAGGATCTGAACCCAGGTCCACTGGGCTTGCTGGTCATGAGCTGAGCTACTGTGCCAGTCAATAGGGTCATTAATTGTGCTTTCAAAGCTGGCCATTCCCAGAGGATACAATATTCCACCAGAGCAATCTGATGTGCCAAATTAAGAAAGGAAAGCCCGGATGACTCATCATGCTTCTACTTACATCCTGTTTCTGCTATGCTGGGGCCAGATACGTACACATACACCCTGATCACCAATTAAGAATTGAAAATGTGACTTGACCTCTCCTGCTTCAAACGGCATTTCCTCCCCCTTACAATCCACCTCAACATCACTGGGACTTCTTAACTAAAACAGGAATCCCTCTGTGAGGCTGCCATCAGTCGCCAATTCCAGACGATGATTTTGTATAAAAGCAACCAAACTGAAAGATGCTTTCAATTGCAGACACTGACAAGCTGGAACTTCTATCAAATTTCCTAGTGCCCTTGAAGGTTCATGCATGTACCGAATTGGACATGCTTTTCAATCTGAAACGCACTAGGTTTCTGATTTCCTTTCTTCTTGGCTGGCCACATTTTTATCCTCACTGTGAACAATCAGAAGTGGCTGGAGGGTTTTTAGATGACTTTGGAAGATCTCTGCATTCAAATACCTTTACCACCACATCTACCCCAATGGACAAAGAATGGTGAGACAATTGCCAAATGGTAAGAGGAAGCATCTCAGAAATATTAAGCAACAGGAATCTCTATACCTAGGTGACACAGTGGCTAGAACACTGGGTCTGGAGTCAGGAAGATCTGAGCTCAAACCCAGCCTCAGACACTTGACACTTACTAGCTGTGTGACCCTGAGCTAGTCATTCAATCCTTTTACCTCTGTTTCCTCATCTGTAAAATGGGTATCATAACAGCATCTACTTCCAAGGGCTACAGTAAGGACGAAATGAGATAATAATTGTGACCCGGCACATAAAAACTTTGCTATCACCAATATCATATCAACATTAATATTATTACCATTAGTTTATTTTAGTTTCTATATATCAGTTTAGGTACTAGATTCTTCATCCTGTCCACGGCGCCTAGCACAGTGAATGGTAAATGGAGGGATGACAGTTTTAGGAATAATGACAGTAAAGGTCAAAATAAGAAGGTTAATGCAGGAACACCAGCTCTAACTAGAAAATAAATAAATAAATGAATAAACAAACAAATGAATAAATAATGGATTTAAATATACATAAATCAAATAATATATAAAATATATTATGAATAAATATGTATATGATAAAATACAACCAAATAAAATAATAAATAAAAAACCAAATAATGTATCCAGCAGCCCACACGTAAGTGCTCCCATGGGTTAAACCACTTTGGGCAGGGACTTCAGAGGGACGGTCCTGTTCACAGAGAGCCACCAGCACTGGGCACCATAACGATCACTCAGCTAGCAACACAGGAGTCCCGGACACTGGCACTCTGGAATTAGCCAAATAATTCCTGACTGGCCATTAGATTGATTTTTGAGGTGGGCTGAGTTCCCTCCAGCAGGCTGCTTCAGGTCTACTATGGAGCTCTTAAACTCATGCTCATCACCGTGCTTCGGAGCCTCCTCACCTCTCACCAAGACTATCATAATGTTCTCCTCACTGGTCTCCTTATCTTCGGGCTCTCCCCTTTCGGAGCCATAGTTCACAGACTAATCACATTGCTATTCTTAAAGCATAACTTTGATTATTTATATTGCTTCCCATTCAAAAAGAGTCAGTGATTCCTTATTGCCCCCAGGGCAAAATAATCATCTGTGTCCATGTTGTCCCTGCCACACAGAATGTAAGCTCTCTGAAGGCAGGAATGTTTTATTTTTGTCTCTGTATTCCCTCCACTTTGCCCAATGCCTAAAACTGGACTGAAGTGAACAAATTACATTACATTTCATTCCACATTTGTGTCCTGAGTGCATGATATTTTTGCATTCAGTTTTAAGCCAATTACGCCTTACCTCTCCTCTGCACTCCTCGGTGACTGGTGACTGTGGTTGCTGTTTCCAATGAAATTTCGAATTTCTGTGAAATAGGAATCCTCTTTGTCATCCAAGATGGCACCCGTGCTTTCCAGTTCAGAATGAGGCGATGATGTGGCAGTACCTAAGGAGAAGAAGAGTCCTTTTTGATAAAAGATGCAATTTATCACAGGAGTGCTTTTTGTACCTGAACTCAAACTTTCTAGATTCAATTAATGCCATTTAGCTATTCAAAATGCTGAAATCAGGTTCTACCCAAGGTAAAGAAGTTGGTTCTCCCCAACATTCTGGTAAGCTGTCTCCATAGGAAGCATTGGAAGGACTGTGACTCTATAATTCAGGTTTCCCCCATTAATTTTTAAACAATCTCATGATGAAGGAATGAGGGGAGGGGAGGTGGAGGAAGGCAGGAATCTTGGTGATAGTAGAATATAATCTTCTTGAGAGCAGGGATAATTTCCTTTATGGAACCCAAATGCCTGGCTCAGCTCATCACACAGCACAGACACTTAATAACGGTTTGTTAAACTGAATTAACAAGTCTTAGATATTCTCGACCATACTAATGTTAACACAGATACTAACAGACATAATTTATATGTGTGTATACATACACACATATTATGTATATTAAGCTCTTGTTTGCAAAGCATTATCTACCTATTATCTCATTTGATGAAAAAAACTGCTGTGCAGCCACAATATTTAGATATAAAGTTATACTAACAATGATAAAAGCTCATATTGATATGGCACTTTACAGAATACAAAGTATTTTCAACAAAGCCACACAAAGCAGGTAGTGCAAGCAATCTTCTCTCCATTTTTCAGATTAGAAAACTGAGACTTGGGGGAAACTTAATAAATTGCTGGAAGTCACATGGCTAGTCAGGGGCAGAACTGGAATTCAGACAGTTCTGGGATGAGTGTAAGTCGGTGAAGGTTCAGAACTCTTCTGAGTCACAAGGAATTTATAATCCAAAAGACCAGTAACTGGGCACTGAATGCAAGTACCAACAGCTAAAAACATTATGGCATCTTTTCAAAGAAGTAATCCTCTTTCACAGTCACAAATTAGTATCAAGTCATATAAATACATATATAAACAAAATATATATTCTATTTATAGTTTATTCATATACATATATGTACATTCAAGTACATTGATGAGCCCATATCATTCATTCATTCCTTAGAATAACCCTAAAAGACAACCTTATACCCATATCAAATATCTGTATTTATGTCTACATTTTGCACAGCAGCAAATTATGTGTTTGAATAGAACATATTCTCTCTGTGAGGTGTTTCCCAGGAAAGATCACTGCCCAGACCACAGACATACTTCACGGAGTAGTTTCATAATAAACTCTAGTCAAAATTGTTCCCTGAACGGCTCTTCAGTCCTGAGGAGATACAAAAAGCCATCTACAGTGGGTCTAAGCTGAGGGCCGTCTACCTGGTCATCCATTCAAAATTTCCAGGAGTTGTTTCTCATGCATTGAAAAGTCATATGGTGAAAGATTACTGCTCTCTCATCATGAAAGAAACCTCTCTTTTGCCAAGGACCTGCCCCTCCTGTGTTTAAGGGTTCGGATGATTTTTATTTCTGCTTTGGTACTCCCAGAACCTGGGAGATTTTGACTGCTTATGGTGATGAATACATACTATACAGTAAGACTCCAAATTTGTCACAAGCTCAACCAAATAGAAGTACCCCCAAATCATTGACCCCAAACTGACTCTTCATGACGTGGTATGAGCACAACTAGAATTTGCCAGAAACACAGCCTTAAGATTTCAAATCCATTCGTCCTTCAGAAGTCAATGATTCCGACAACCTGCCAACACCACACCTCCCCAGCTGACAAAATGGAACCTACCAGACATGTTCCCATTCTCGTGTTTCTTTAGGTGTCTGTCTAGGTTGGTCTGTTGGCCAAAACACCGGTCACACAAGTGACACTTGAAAGGCTTCTCCTTATTGTGGATGTTTCGCACATGCCGCTGTAAGTTGGAGGATATGCTGAATGATCGATCACAGTATTTGCATCTGAAACAAACCAAAAAGGCCCAGAACATTTTCAACCAAAATAAATGGTGTTTCCCCTAATCCAGAGAATAAAGGATAAGCTCCATGAGAGCAGTTGGAGACTTCAAAGGAAAGGCCTACATGCACATAGAAGCTTGCTAGATAATCTTTCCTTCACCCTCTTTTCAACCATCCCATTTCCACAGCATCTCATCTCCTCTACAAGGCAGCTCGAGCCCAGCTCCCAGGGCTCTCTCTCCTAAAATGGCTTTGTATTTTTTCTACATATATTTGATACACATTCACTATTGTACATGTTGTTTCTTCCTAATAAAATGTAAGATCTCTGAGGGCAGGAGCTATTTTATTTCTGTCTCTATCTCCTCAACATCTGAAACAGTGCCTGACACATAGTAGGCATGTTAAAATGTCTGTTGCTTGACTGATTGAAAGAGGTTCTTTTATTTGTTGCATTTTAGAGAAGCAAGATGGGTGAGGTTTAAAGTCACAAAAATGGTATCACGGAGATTCCAATCCCCCTACTCATTGGTTGTTAAAATTACTTTTACGAAAAAACACTAAACAATATTTATTGCCTGAAATGAGTTGGGCAAATTAACTCTAATATTTTCAAAGTACTCCATGCCAAGTTAAGGAATTTAAAAAGTAAATTACAATTCTGTTACTTCATGTCCTGCCAATACAACACAATTAAACACTTTGTGGGGAGAAAAAATAACATGAAATAAATTCCCTCTAATATTCAAATAAGGTAAGAAGGCCATTTTTTCCTCTGTTCAAAATCACAGTCTGATTAAATCTTTTCTTGAGGAATTAGCTTTCTTGATTGGCAATCCCGAAGGAAATTTCATTTATCTTCCCCAACCCAGCAATAAACAATTCAAGTCTTTAATACCGTGCCAACATGAGAAGTAGAGTCTATCACTTGTGCACCAGAAGCATCAATTTTCATACTCTGGAGTGATTTGGGGGCCCTAAAGCCTTCACTGGATTGCTCCTTAAGCAGTACTAAGCCGTGCTACAGCTACTCCAAATTCCCTTCCTGGACTGTGGCCAAGAACCTTCGATATTAGGTCCTCTCCCTCTTTTTCAATTCTTCTGTTTTTCTTCTAACAAATTCATGACCCTGAACAAGGTCACTGTTCCCCAAAAGCAATGATCAATTTTGTTGATCATGGTTTCATCACTGCTCAGGAGGCTAGGATATCAACATTTTCTTCAAAGTATCTCTTGAGGAATGAATAAAATCAGATGCAAAATCCTATGCCATTTCCCTTGTCACTGAGGTATGAAAAAAAAAAGTATGGTTTCTTTAACTGATGGGATTTCTATCCCTTTTCACTGTAGGGCATAAAAAGCATCAGGTTTTTTTTTTCTCTCTCTCTCTTTTATTTCTTAAGATAATAAATTGGTTTTCACCCAGGAGATCCTTTATTTAAAATTCCAGAGGCAATGACCAAGTTCTAAAGCTTATCCTTGGGCCGTGCATGCATACAATTGTTTCCTTTCCTATGCTTCTGTTCAGAATGTGGCCTGACACAATCGACATAGGTTCATATCCCAACCCCTGGGGATGTCTACCTTTGATCCCTCTGGCAAGACCCTTAACCTATCTGGTCCTCAGTTTCCCCATATGTAAAATAAAGGAATTGTAGTAGATCCCTCTGAGGTCCCTTCCAGATTGAGATCTATAATTCTACTGTTTCAGATTGTTTTCCCCATCTACCTTCTAACACACGCCCATACACACACACACACACACACACACACACACACACACACACACACACACACACACACACACACACTCTTTTCTTAATCTTGGTTCCTCTCTCTTCTTGCACCCCCTCTTCCTGTCAATCAGACCTTTGGTCCTGGCTCAGGGCTGCTGGTGACCCTCACAGCTCATAAGGCTGCAGACACCCCTGATACTAATAGTCTGGACTTAAGAAATGTCAGCTGACATCTATTTCTACACAATCACTGAGTTAATTTCAGAGATGAGGAATTTTTAACTGAGATCAGGGAATAGAAGCATATTTCAGACATTATCAGAAAGAGAGCCCAGGTCCCATGATTTTGTTTCTGAAGCATGAGACCACAACTACCAACAATAGCACTTTATAATTCGCCAACCACTTTGGAAATATTATCTCATTGCATCCTCATGGCTACCCTGGGAGGTGGATGCTACTATTTTCTCCATCCTGAGGCAGATAGCATTTAAGGGACTTTCCTAGGGTCCCATAGCCACACAACTCTCCACTGACCCCAAAGTCACAAGCAGCCATATTCACAGCCAAATCCCACGCATCTTCCTGGAAACGGTCCTTTATGAACACACTGCCAACATATGCACAATTATTACAAAGATTAAAAGAAAAATGAAGTAAAATGGATCGTCCAACCTGTATGGCTGTTCTCCAGTATGTGTCCTTAAGTGACGTGTTAGGTTTGCTGATCTTGGGAAAATCTTGCCACAATATCTGTTATTAAAAGATTTTTGTAAGAGAACATCATCACTATTGTCTTTCTTATTTTTTTTTACCCCATTTGACCTGCATAACAAAACAGATGCCTGATCCTAATGTAATTAATCCTGTGTGTCTTCAGTATTTAAAATTTTAGAAAAAAAAAAAGCTGCCTTGAGCTATAAACAGTTCTACCCATGAGAGTCCCATCGCAGGGTGGGGTCAAATGTGGGCACAAGTAAACAATTAAGGAAAATTGGCTTTTGTAGGGATAACCCCAAAGTTCCATTTTTATTAACTCTGTGTCTCTCCTGTCCACAAGATTGAACTTGGATCGAAAAGGAGGGGGAAATGATGAGCAGTTTGTGATTTCAGTCTGATGTAAACTGATTCCAAACATTTCAACTCATTTTCCAAGTCAGCCAAAGTGACAATGTGCTGTACATTGAACTGTATCAGATCAGACAAGACTCTAGGACCTCATCCATCAAGGTATGCTCCTGTAAAAGCTTTCCTTGAAAGAAGGTGACATGTTTTCCAAAAGAACAGATAAATGGATATGCCTGCATCAGATAGCACAGCTCTCCTGGGGCAAGTCAAAAATGATAAAGTTAATTAGAACAAAAGCAGGCCGCCGACTGCTAAGACCCTCTACTAGCCCAGGCTATATGATTCCTGCACCAATATGGCGCACCCACTGACTTTGCTTCTAATTGTCAAGACTACTCATTTGTGGATGCCTGAGGACAGTACGACTAAGGTCTGTAATGAAAATAATTAACTACAAGAGAAAATTCATCAATATCAAAGTGACAGGGAAATATAAGAAGTAGACAGGATGTAGAATATTTTCAGCCTCATTTATCAAAACTCTTGAGTGGCCTGGTTTAAATTCCTCACATGATAGCAAACACCATTTTCATGTCTCATTAAATAAAGAGGACTTTGAGAGGCTACAGACCTACCATGATCTCTATGAATCATCCAATCAAGAATCATTTCCAAAATAAACAAGGGGGAAAGCCCGTCATAATTTAGTTGGCAATTACCTGCAAGTATACCGTTCCTTGCCCTTCCGAAGCAGGTTCTCGGGCAGAGCGTTTGGAGGGGCTCTGAAGTTGAACATGGAGGGAACTGACTGGATGAGCTCATTGCCTTCTGGTTTCAGAGCACTGAAGCTTTCTAGCTTTTCAGCCATGTTTTCAATGGCGGACATCTGAGAATTTAAAAAATGCAATACGATCAGTGGGTGGTCACCTTGACTACCACTCGGAGTAACGATACCAAGCATAGCAATGACTATGATGCCATGATTCTGGAAGCACTTTCCTCAGGACAACCCCATGATGGAGGGAGCACATGTATTATTACCTTCATTTTAAATATGAGTGAATGTTCAGGGATGTACAACATAGAATAATGGATAGAGTACTGGACTTGGAGTCAGAAGCCCTGAGTTTGAATCCTACTTCAACTACCTACCATCCACATGAACCTGGGCAAGTCATGGCTTCAAATTTCTTCATCTGTTAAGTGAGGTTAATAGAGGCACCTATTTCATAGGGTAATTGTGGGAATGAAATGAAGGAACAGAAAAAGTGCCTTGTAAATCTTCAAGCACTGCAACAACGCTAGTGGTTAATATTATCATTACTTCACCTCTCAAACTGAGTTTCATCTATAAAATGGGTAGAATGCCAACAGCAGATCTTACTGTTATTTACAGATGGTTTTCCATTTTGTCTCTGTATCCCTACCACATACAGGATCATAGGAAAGGTCCTCAGAGGCACCCCAACTTATAGAAAAGAAACTGAGGCACCTTAAAACAAAATAAATGGTAAGGTCTATAAAGCACCTTACACATGTAATCCGATTGCAGGGGTGCTACTTTTATCCCCATTTCACAGCTGAGGTAACTGAGGCAAACAGAGAGTAAGTGACTTGCCCAGGGTCACAGAATGATTAAGCATCCAAAGCATCATTTGAACCTGTCTTCTTCAATTCTAAGTCTAAGACACAATCTTTGGGCCAGCTAACTGCCTCCTTAAAGATCACACATTTCCTCCTTAAAACAAATCATAAATCTCCAGCCCGAGGAATGCCCGGGAGGGCTAGATCAACTCAGCTACTGTTACCAACAAGTAATAAAAAAATAAGACAGGAGAGAGAAACAAATCTTTAGGCATAATCTAAGACATCAGTGGTGTGCTGGTGAATGTTTAACAACCAGCTCTCCAGAAAATACAGTGCCAAGTACTGGGGATAGAAGTAGAGAAAACAAAACAAGCCCTACTCCCAATGAACTTCCATTCTAATGGGAGATACAACTACATATAAAGAAACATACAAAAATAAACATAAATCCTGTGTGTGTGTGTGTGTGTGTGTGTGTACACACATGCACATATATATGAAGGAGATAATTTGGGATGGAGGGCACAGGAATTATTATTCCACGTGAAATTACAAATCTCTCTGCATCATTTGAACTATTATTCTCTGCTGGATGTTTTGATCCAGACCCATGGTTTCATTAGGGTAGGAATTTTCCAGAAAGCATCCTCCACACCAAACCAATGGAGATCTCTCCAACAGCACCAAGAGCACCTGGCCCAGGGTCATGCAGAACAAGCCAGAGGCAAGTCTTGCACCCAGATCTTTCTGAAATGCTTCCTCTTTCAATGCCCTCCCATTTACACAGTATATATTTTATACAGAGACAGCTGTTTGCACCTGTGCTCTCGCTCTCTCCCCCTTTCAAATCTAAGTTTCCTGAAGGCAGGTACTTTTTGGCTTTTTATACTCATGGCTCCTGTGCCATGGTAAGTACATAATAAAGGCTTGCTGACTGACTTTCTGACTCCTACCTGGTTCTCTACTCTGCTTAGTGCCAGTCTTTGGTACCATCCCTTGGGCACTGCATTAGACATTAGTATTCTTAAAGGCTAACATACTTGTTGGCCCCTCAGCAGGGGGGGATCCTTCCCTCTCATCTGTGCCTCTCAAAGTCATCCTGAATATTGGCTTATGGTTGCACTTTGTTTAAAAAAAGACTTGGGACTGAAACATCACACTCCAGAGTGGGATGGGGTGGAGGGGAAGCAAACTTTCAGAGCATAGCACTGAGTTACTCATTCCTGCATTTTTCCACATCCTCCGTAGTTCTTAAGGAAAATTCTTCAAGCACCTCTCAAGGACAGAGCAGAGACCAGTGGAGGGGTTAAAGGTGGGAGGCAAAAAAGACAAGGCTAAAAAGGGGAGAGACAGAGAAAGGCACAAGGTGGGGTGCAAAAGCAGCTTCCAACAAAGGAACAGTTGGTGTATCACAGTTAAAGCGTGCTTCAGGGAGAGACAGGCACCAGTCCCTTGAAACCCAAGGGAGAAAGGAAAAAACATATTTCATATTTAAGTGGAAAATAAAAGAAGCGTAGGCTCTATAGACACAAGGCAAACAGGATGCCATTTGTTTCTGAAACCTGACAGGGGTTGTGGCAGGCTGAGCCGAATTCAATTCTCTCCTTACCAAGCAAATATCCTAGGCTTGATGGTCCAAATGACTATGCATGTTCTCGTTAGCTCTGGCTGATGCTGGTGTTTCCCCTCCCCCCTTTAGCCCCTGGCCTAGTCTGCCCTCCCATTTCATGCTCAGACTCTTAATGCAAGCTACAAATTGCAACGTACAGGGTACCACTGCCAATTTGCCAAATGTCTTTCATCAAACACTGTGCAAAAAAAAAAAATCTCAGAGGGAAGTCAAGATACATTTACTTGTCAGACGGCAAATGTGAAAGCATTGAGAGGCAGTCGGGGCTATGAGCTCAGGGGTTTGATTCATAATCACTCAACTGCTAAAACATTCTCCACAGATGCAAGTGGACAGCACATTTGTCAATATGAAGGATTCTGACGGGTGCTGATCACAGGGCAGTGATGATGATGGCCCTCCGAGAGAGGCTGATTCTGGCTCGACAGAGAGATGGCATTATCAGCCTCCAGTGCCCACCCTCAGCGGTTTTTACATGACCTTGGAACTTGTTTATTCAAAATCTATCTGTAAAATAGCTGATGATGGGATTTTTACTGCACTGAATCTTTCTAATTGTCCCTTGTAAAAAGCTAGGGTGATATCCTACTCCTGGGGAATAAATTGGGGGAATGAAAATGCCATCTGGCCTTCCAGCCAATTGGCAAGAATAAGAGAGAACAAGGGTGATGATTTTGTGATCTTTTACAGGGGTATCCTTTGCTGATGGTGATAATCTAGTATCTGAGTAAATAATCAGTCCCTATCTTCAGGGACCTCACATTCTAATGGGGGGGACAACGTAATAATAGTGAGGTACATACAAGATAAACACAGAATAGAGGAGAGTCCCCTGAATTTCATTATCTCATGGTGCTAAATCATTTTAGGACCAACTCCCCACCCCACCCCCAAAGACAAAGATTCCAACAGCCATGCATCTCTGGGAAATACCTTTCATTTTACACTTAAAATGGCCTGACTGCGTGTCTTGACTGTCCTTAGTTCTGCTCTCCTGGTCCCACAAAGGAGAAGCAAGCACTCCAAATTACTATAGGCAATAAGTTGTTTCAGAAAAGGCATCTTGTTTTAAAGGGTGGCTATTTAAGAATGGGAATGTATATGTCCCAAATCTTTCCTGTTCTAAAAATCCTCTAGCTACAAGAAGAAATAGTATGTGGCTGATTGCTAAAGAAATGGTATTCTTAAAGATAACAGAGGAAAGAAAAGGAGGAATACTATTCCGTCCCTCCTCTTTCCCTATCGTCCTTTCTCTTCTCTTTCTGAGGATGCTATACAAAAATAAAAAGGAGATGAAGGGGATGGGGTGAGAGAGATGGAGGGGGATGTGGAAAGAGTGAAGTACAGTTGTATACACATACACACACACACACACACACACACACACACACACACACACACACACACACTTTGGTCCAATTGATATTCCCTCTGCTCACTGCTAGGAAAACTGATGAAGATGCATAAAAGCTATCACTGAATCCTGCCTTTCATCTTCCGTCAGACTGGCCATGGTAGTGCTATGCCTTGCTTGCCAAGAGATCTGGCATTCCCCCATGGAAGCAGAGAGCAGGGATGCCAAGGTTTGCTAAGGGGACTGAGAGGACATGCCCAGTGCACACAACCAAAGTGTCGTAGACCAAGGTGAATCCCATCTGGTATATAACCCTAGATGCTGGGACCTCTCCTGGCATCCAGACACTCCCAATATGGAATCTAAGACAAAGCTCTTTGTTCCCAGGGGGAAATGGAATGGTCTAGACAGGTACTGGAGAGTTTGGGGACATTTATTTTACCAAAGAGCATTTTGTGATTTAAAAGAATACACAATGAGATCTGGTATCTTTGGGGAGCAGTATTTAACTACAGCACGTGGTCTGGGTATTTTCCTGTAACTTATATAATAATATGATGAGGAAAAAGAGAAGGAAAAGAATGAAGAGGGAAAGAAGGGGAAGCAGGAATAAGGGGAAAACAAAGGAGGAGGAAAAAGAAGAGAAAGGAGAAGGGGAAAAGAGAGAAAGATGGAGGTGAAGAGGAAGACAACATGGAAATAGAGGCAGAAAAGGTGAAGAAAGACTGGGACAAAAGTCACAATATATATTCAGAAAAGTCACTGCTTTGTGGTCCGTTAATGTCTTCTAATCTCTGATCAGTAAATGACTTTACATGGAACAATTTTTTTTTATTTACACATATATAACAGTTGTTGATGCTATCAGCAACTAGACCCTGGAAAAGGAAGTCATTTCACTCCCCTGCCTGGTCCCTAAGAGGCTATTAACCTCGTATTGACGCAAACTCAAATGTAGTCATAATTCCCCAGCTCCTGCCCCCAAAGACAGACATTGCACTGGTCTGATAAAAACAAGCACTTTTATAAACATTTCAGCAGGCAAGATATCAACAGGGCCCTGAACATTTATCTTAAAATTTATGATACAGCAGCTGAAAATTGGTGACATAAATAGAGTACTTTCCCTTTAAAACGATGAACGTGATAACCTGATTACATGAGATGACAGCCCTTTGGTGCCATGAATCACATGACCTTGGATTTCACAAATTGGACTACTTCGGGTGTTATCTTAAAACAACCAATTCTCAGAAATAACTTATGGGAAAAGTTCATCCATCTTAGTTTTCTATTTTTATTTTCTCCGTATCTTGACAAATCTCAAAATCATAGCCCTGAAATTGAAGTATTTATTTAAAAGACAGGAATAAATAGTGACCAGTTTCAGTGACATTACTTTCAGCAGTCATAATTATAAAATCACATAGGTTTTATGAGCATGAAAATATGATGAGGATAACAAATTATCCAGTATGTCTAATATTCAAGCTTAGTAACATATACATCAAGTGATCGTGAAGTTAGTGGGGCCAAATGATCAGAGATCATTTCTAAATGAGTTGTGGCAAACACCATAATAGTGATAATCAAAACCAAAATCATAGCTAGCTATTTAAATCAGAGAGGCAGCTGTTGTCAGCAGGACCAGAGGAGCACCCAGGAAATCCTCTGCCGGAAAGTATCTCCCCACTTTCTCTCACATTTTTCAAATGTCACTATTCTATACATGTATATGTGTGTATGTACATATACATATATATGTGTGTGTGTGTATGTACATATATATGTGTGTGTCTATGTGTGTGTATATATATATACATATATATACATATACACATCTATATATATATATCTATATCTATGTATCTATCTATCTATATATCTATATCTATATCTATATCTATATATATATATATTCCTTTGGGTCCTTAAGGCTTTCTAGTCACCGAGTCCCCTTTTAAAATAAAAAAACAACTCTACGATGTGTTACCAGCTCAAACTATAGCAGCTAACGCCTTAGAGAAAAAAAGGCAGGGAGAGGTATACAAGGGGTACCCTTGAGGTGGGCAGTGGACATCCACAAGCAGAGGAGACCAAAGGCAGAATTCACCTCCACTTTTTTTTAAATCAGGGAGTCCCACCTGTTTAGTTTTTGAACTACAGGTGTCAGAAATAGTCTTTCCTGAACTGATGCTCCCTATTGCCCTCCTGGTATTCTAATAAAATGGCTGGTCTCTATCGTGGAGGTCTTTTGCTTTCTCCTGAATTACAACTGGACTTCTGAGGGCAGAGGGTGGAGGGAATGGGGGACGTGGGGCAGTGTGGAATATTTGCACAACACTTAACTTCTCATGTTTTCCTTTCCTCATGATATATTTGGAAGGGAAATGACAGTGAATACAATTCCAGTCCTAGCAAAATACGCCTCTACCACGAGTTCATTTACCGATGGTAGGACATCTCTGGCAATGGTTACTGATTAGCTAACTGATGCAGCACAGTACACAAAACACCACGTAGCTATCACGGGGGTATTTAAAACAGACTCTCTGCTTGATTTTCCAAAAAGCCAGAAGCCCATTTCACTCTACTATGACTCTGACCATGAATGCTAGTATCAGTTTGTGAACCTAGTCCCTTAATCTGGACCAGTAAAAAAAGATGCCTCTAAACCTGCAGAACATAGAACTCAGTTTGGTCAAGAATCTAGAACCTTGGCTGCCTGACTCCCATGAAGACTTCCTCATGAACATGGGGCCTTCTGTGCTTGAGGAACTGATTTTTTTGAACCCCCAGGTGTAATTCATTCCATTTATTCCCAACAGGTCCTTCCTGCTCCCCTGCCCCTCCTTGACTTTACTGCAAATAATCTGTATTTGCTCATCCGTGCCCATGCTGCATCCCCATGCCCTTGGCCCCTGGAGAACGTAAGATCTCAGAGGACAGACACTATTTTCTTTGTACCAGTACCTACCATGGTACTTGTGCACAGCATACCTCACATAGTGTATCTAACATAGCCTTGTATACACTAAGTGTTTAATAACATTATGTTGAATGGGATAATGTTGGATGAAACCATACTGAATAAAATGACCTAGGAGAACCAGAAGATGTTCCACATCAGCCTGAAATTATACAAGATATCTCCCACTGTGGAATAAACCTTTAAAAATTCACAACTGATTAATTATTAATTATTTTATTTAACAATTAATTATTAATCATTAAATAATAAAAGCAGGGGACTATAGCTCGGGGAACCTAAGTTGTTACTTTTTTTTTAACAGTTCACAGCAGCTACATCATCCCACAGAAAGGTACATGTGGTGCTTGTCAGTGCACCATGATTTAAAGCGTAGGTTACTTTGTTTGTTCTTAATTTATGGTACAGCGGTGCATTGTTTTAATCAAAAATATAAGTAGGAAACTTACCCAAGTTCTCTGATCAGGCAGTTGGAACTGGGAGCAAAATTGAAACAAAAACAAAAAATTACTTTTATGTTGGAACCCTCATTCCCATTTGATCTGAGCAATTAACACTGAACTTCGTTGTTTATCATGGAATTGTACCTTAGCGATAACTTGTGGCAGCAATCAGAGAACAGAAAATGTTGCCACCATAGCCTTCCTTAGGCACCCTTGAGGCCTCTAGAAATACCATTTTAGGGATGTGAGTGAAAATGAGCGTCTACCCCTGCTCAGAAACGTGAACAGCAAAGGGAACCATTCCTGATGTGGGGTTGGGGTGGGATGTGGAGATGAGAAAGGCAGGCTGAAGGGGCCAGGACATAGAACGTGGTAAAGCACTAGAGAATTCACTTAAATTCCCTAAGGAAGGAGTGGGATTCCATTAGGAGAAAATGACACATAGAAATGACATATTTCATAAAATTATTTTTATCTTCACCTGCCCAAATTAAAAATACCAAGGTTAAGATTAAAGGACAGAGCACCAAGGGGCAGCAAAAGATGAAGTGATTTGCTGAGGACCATAGAAGTACCAGGGCAGCTAGGTGGTGCAGTGGATAGAATTTCAGGCCTGGAATCAGGAAGCCCAGAGTTCAAATCCAGCCTCAAATATTTATTAGCTGTGTGACGGTGGGCAAGTCAACTACCCTGTTTGCCTCAGTTTCCTCATCTGTAAAATGAGCTGGAGAAAGAAGTGGTGAACCACTCCAGTGTCTTTACCAAGAAAACCCCAAATGGGGTCACAAAGAGTCAGACACCACTGAATAAGAACAACATATAATTCCTTGCAGTGGAAAATATGGAGTCTCTCAAAGTGCCAGGAAGAACAAATCTCAGATTACAAGTTATTTCAAAGAGAAAACAGAAATGTTTTTAAAAACAGATTTAGCTTAGCTAAGCAAAGCTTAGATTGGCAGCCTTTGGAGGGAACCCAAGTCACTAAATGCCCTGGGAGCTGCATTCCTTTCCAGCTTGGGAAGAAAAGAGTTAAGCCAAGATCAGGACTGGACACTCGATTTTTCAGTTACAAATGAATGGAGAGAAAACTCACAGGAGGAAGGTGGCAGGGCTTCCCCTACACTTAGAGCAGCAGTGGGACACTGGCAGAAGAACTGATAGCTGAATTTCCTCTCCTAAAACCAAAGCGCCCTGGACTCTTGGAGGGAAAAAGGTAAGGAAGAAAGTGGCCAGGTATATGAGATCGTTGGTGGGGAGGTGAGAACCGGGGTGTGGGGGAGAGTTGTCAGTCTGTTTTTAAATCACAGGTGCTCACTCAGGTGACTAGACTAAGTATCCCTTGCCTTGCCTGATGTCAGCTGGATGCAATTGTCTTCCATTTCCAAGCACAGTTACTTCTATTCTATTAAAGACTACACCACAATGAGATAATCAGATTTCTCATATACCCCCATGGTTGCCCGTGCCCTTTGCTTTTCCTTGTGTCCCTTTGTTCATGACACGAGGGCCCAGGCAGCTCTGGGACAGGATGACCTTTCCCAGTTTGGGGCCAGGATCCCAATCACCCACACCATTTTTAGAGAGTTGTACCTCTCTAACTAGAAGCATAATCACAAGACATTCATGGTTTATAACTACCCTTCTCAGAGGAGAATTATGGTGAACTTGGGGCCTTTTAAATCTGCTTCATCAGGCCACGAGCCTAGAGATGACTAGAGTTACAAGTCTGGATCATAAATAATCATCCAGAAAAATAAAGTTAAACATTACCCCTCCTTCAGCATGCATTGTGATGGTAGCCAGAGATCATGAAGCACCCGTGCTGAGGGAGATGACTGAGCTAAGAACAGCAACAGAGGTGGCGGGATCTTTTTTATTTTTATTTTTTTTTAATGTCAGGCTTGATGAAAGCAAGACCCAGGAAAACAAAACACCTGAATATCCTCCAAGTTCAGGAAAATATGCAGTGAGAAGGAATAACTAAGTATCTGTCTTTTAAAAAGGGAACAGGAAGATGCCTTCCATTATAAGTCTAAATAGGAGTTGTCCTAGGTGACAAAATTGTGGAGCCACCTGACATCAAAGAAATCAACCCAATGACAAATGAAACCCACAGATCTGAACATCCCACATTAGCCTCCATTCTTTCTACACAAGATCTCCTTCTCTCTTTCACAGTCCTAACCTAAGGCACCAATGAGCAAACTCCCCAGAGTGCCAGACTATCCCCAATGTTCTTCCTTTATATCCCAGCCCTGGGTAGGGTGCCTGACACACAGTAAAGGCCTGTTAATCTGTTACTGTCCATCATGCCCTTCCAACATGCCTGCAAGTGTGCAGATCAAAGGCAGTAACCTAAATGACCCTTTAATGGCCCTACTTCTCAGCAAAAAACTTGGTAAGAATCAAACTATCAGTTCAGATTCTAGTAATTATAACATCCCACTTTTCTGTTTGATATCAGATCCATGTAGCCATACAAGCACACGCCCTGTACGTGTTGGCAAAGAGTATCTTCTAATTTCCAAAGCCTATATCTCTTCCTGATACCAATCACTCCCTCTGACTATCTAGGGCAACTTCCCTGCCATCCAAAGACCCTTTCAGAGGGGCCTCAACATCAAAACTATTCTCATAATAATATTAAGGCATTCTTTACCTATTAAAATACTCCTTCGTTTTCCAACTACCTATCTAGGTAAAGCCAAATTTTCTCATATATTTCATCCAAAACAATGTATTGCAACAGAATGAATGCAGAAGCAGATTTGAGAATCTACCTGTCATCTATTAAGCCAAATGTTAAAGAGATCTGCAAACATGTAAAACAATGCCACTCCTCTCATTAATTTATGGTAATTTTTTCATTTAAAATGTTAACATGTAATAAATTTATTGTGGTGGTTTTAAATGAACTGATAGTTCAAAATTTATCAGTTTTAATTTTTAATATGGTAAATGTTGATAGCTATAACCCACATAAAAAATTCTTTGGAGTCCTCTATAATTTGGGGGAGTATAAAAACAGTTTCATGGCACAGTGAATAGGAGATTGCACCTGGAGCAAGGACCTGAATTCAAATACACCCTTGAACAATTACTAGCTGTGTGACCCTGGCCAAGGCACTTAACCTCTGTCTGCCTCAGCTTTCTATTCTGTTAAATGGGAATAATAATAACATCTATAAACGGGAGTGTTGGGGGGATCAAATGCGACATTCTTAAAGTGCTCAACACTTTAGCATGCCGCCATGTTGTTGTGAATATTGCACGTCAATATCACATGTCAATGGGTTAGAAAAAAGTCATAAAATGTTTGCACTGAAAGGGACATCAGAAATCAGGGAACCCAACTCTCCCATTTTATAGACAAAGAAATGGAGACCTTAAGGCATTGAGTTAATTTGTTCCAGTGACACACCCAGGAAGGTGGAGGTATATACCTAGCTGAGACTAAAACCTGGTCCTCTAACTTCTCAGTCCATGATGCCTCTGGTTGTCATGGGGTTTTTCACAAGTTACACAATCTGTTTTATAGGTTCCATGGCAACCAACCATGACCAATATACATCATCAAAGATCTGATCATGGTATTTCTAATAAAGTTCTAGAACCAACAAGTACAGAAGTTTTCAGTAAAGAAACAACAAACCCACAATTAGGGGATCCATTTTAGGAAGCTATGAATACCTGTAATTTAAATCAACTGATAAAGTAAGATGTTAACAAATGGTAAATGGTAAGTATCTATGCTATTCTAAGAGAGGAAGAGCATTTTCCCTGAAGCATTTTTTTTCCAAAAAGTAAATCTTTAATGAAGCATACTGTTGCCTGAGCCTCCTAGTTAAAATTATTACTAAAATGGAAAAGAAAGTCATGTAACATATATGCATCCACTGTTCAAAGGGCTGCTAACTGATGAAGATATTCACAAATCAGGAGCAGAACCTCATGGACTGAGGATTGCTGAGCACCTCCTCGTCTACAACCAGCTAGTACCTTGGCCCTCACGAGGGCTCAGTGGGATTCAGGAAGTAGGACCACGTCTAGAAAAAAATGACAAAGCAAGACCAAACAAGATGGCAGAGTCATTTCTTGGGGATATAGCTGTTTATGTTTATTTCTGTCTAAATAACCTTCTGGTAGCATTTACACCATCTGTTAAAAGTAGAAGAGGAGTGGTAACTTTGACTTAGATATGCCACTTTTAAATTTTAACCAACAGATCTATTAGTTACAAATTATTATAAATTATTAGTTAACTAACTGAATTACTCCATTTCCTAGAAAGGCCCTAGAGATTCTGCTTACCATCCGAGAAGAAATATCTTCAACTTATAAGAAACAAAAAACCCCCAAAATACAGGTTTTCACTGTTTTTCCTATCTCCCTAGTCATTAAATGGAAAAATAATTAGCATCCTTCAAAGCACAACCACCTCCTAGACAAGACCTTTCCTCCTCACTCCAGCTCCCAAGCTGTTAGTGATTCCCTTTTGGAAATAACACAAAACCACTTTGTATCATGTACAAACACACTAGCATTTACACTGTCTCCCTTCAATAGACTGTAAGCTCTGAAGATGCAGAAACTGTTTCTTTTTTGTTTTTGTACCTCCTAAAGTGCCTTAGCTTAGCAGATATCAAGAACTTGGGAAATACTTAATGAATCAAAATGAAAGCTTGGGGAAAACACTTATTGAAATGAGTAAGGAACTAGAGATAAATTAATGCTGGGCAGTGAGGAAGTAGATTCGTGGTCTTACTCTGAATCAGTAAATACTCACGTTGTTTACCTGTGGTTAGAGAGGCTAAGGCAATGAAAATATTCTGCTCAAAGACGGATGGATCACTAAGTAAATGCCTTCTCATCTATGTCACAGATTCTTAACTCTGTGTGCGTGTCTGTGTGTGTGTGTGTGTGTGTGTGTGTGTGTGTGTGTGTGACATGGACCTCTTGGGAAATCTAATGAAACCTACGGATCTCTTCTCAAAATTACGTTTTAAAGTGCATAAAATACTTAGGATTACAAAGGAAACCAATCACATTGAAAAAAAACCCAGTTTTTCTTCCTATCAAAGCTCATTGGGCTCCCTGAAATTTCCCCATTTAATAAGCTTTGCTCTATGGAAACAGTGTGCTAGGTGAATGATTTCCTGTTTTCTCCAGCAGCAAAAGAAAAAATAAAAATACTATCAGTCCGTAGCCTAGGACAAGCCATGAGGAGAGGCTGATCTTTTCCTTTCCATCAGTAAAGCTTAGACTACAATCCTAAAACACTAGCCCACCCCCACCCCTTTGTAGATTGAACTATGTTCAATCCAAATAAGACAGTAATTCTATAGGCTGCCAAGAATAGACTACACAGTAACATCAAGGGCTTGTTTTGTACATGAATATTCACTTGTTTTTCTTCATTAAAGAGATTGGGTTTGAATTCTCCTCAAATTTCCTGTGTTCTTCCGCATGAGCGTCATAGGAAATCCTTCTTGTTCTAGAGATTTCTTTCATTTCATTGCATCTGCTTTTCAAGATCAACAAGTTAGTTTACAAGCTCTACATCTCAAATCCAAAAATACTTACTTGCGGATGAAATAAGAATCCTGGAGAAGGTCTCAAGTATTTCTCTTTTAAAGCTTCAAGTGGGTCAGTGAGCTTTCTTTTCTCTACCCTGAAAGGTTAAAATTACATTTGCCGGTGATGAATCAGTCTCGTATATCGATCACTACATAAGCACCTGACATTTAAAACAGCTTACAATAAAACAAGTGAGAGGTTTCTGGGAAATACACTAATAAAAACATAAAGAGATCTGCTGGGCTCTCCGTGTGCGCACATGGCTCTTATTAAGAAAACAAGTCAGTACAGATTCAAGGGAGAAGACCCCACTAGTAATGGAAAAATTTTGCCCACACCATAAGGCATGCCCCCATCCTTCTGTCCATCACCTACTCACCACGGCAGCTACTACCCGCTTTCTGGACACTCTGATTCCTACACTTCTGCACTGACCTGGCATTACCACTAACCAAGGAAGCCTGAGGGAGGAGATGATGAGAAGTAGCTGAAGTCCAGCTGGTGAAGGCTACCTGAAAACTAGCTCATCCCATCTTCAGCTCCATTCATTAACATATTTATTATTTTAATACCTTCTTAAATGAGAAAACTGCATGTTGTAATGGATTGAATTAGACTGATCCCTCCCCCTCTTTTCCTTTCCATTTCAAAACTCTCATACAAGGACATTCAAAAACAATTTAAAATTTGCTCCAGACTAGAAGGAGTAGAGGAATTCTGGGGAGGGTGCAGATAAGGCTGTGCAACCCCAGCACATGGCAAAGGGCACTGAACCTAAAAGCAGCTTAATAAATGTTTGGGGAATTCGATTTGTTGACAAGGGTGTCAGATCAACACCCACGATGTGGGCTGGGTCTGGGATATATGGGGGCAGGTGCCAGCTAGAGAATTGGCTGGAGAAGAAGCAATGATATATGTGTGACTGAAGAGGGAAGGTGGGCTGGTACACTGGAGGTGAAAGGTAATAATGGAATTGAAGAAGCAGTTCCTAGGGAGCAGAAGGTTCCTGATGAGCAGCTGAAGACTAAGAAACATCTCCTTCCAAGGATCCCTCTTGACAGTCAACTTAAAAATAACGCTGACCAAAAAACCCACAATTTGTAGGGCCAACAATCTATACCCAGTCCCCAACAATCTTTCCTCTAAGTACAGGTCTTTCATAAGATTTAAGTGAGGGCAACTGAAAAAAACCAAAAACTTGTCAAAATTTCTCCATTTTGGGTTGTTTTCAGATTCTCTTTGAAGAGTTTTAAAATGGGGTAGCTAATTCTACCCTGGGAATTCTTCCTTAAAATCCAATAAACAATACTGGTGCTTTGTTGGTTGGATTCAACAATATAACACACAGAAAAACATTTCATTTGATCAAAGCTGAATGTGTGTGTATATGTGTGTATGTATATATGTGTATATATGTATGTATATATGTGTATGTATATATATACACGTATATATATGTACATATATATGTATACACACACACACACACACACACACACACACACACACACACACACACATATATATATATATATATATATATATATATATATAAATTTCCACTATTATTGGCAGGGGGGACTTGAACCTTATGCAGAAAAAGGGCTCATGTCTCCTCTACTAAGATTTGTGTTTCTGATGTGAAGAACATAAAACCTTCTCTTGATAAACAAGAATCAACTCACATACATAAATGCCCTGTCTTAAGAGAGACTAGAAAGACATTCTTTGTAAATTCCACTAATTCTTGAGAGCAAAAAAATTTATGCAAAATAAGAGAAACGTGGGGCTTAAGACATATTCTACATTGAATAGACAAACTGTAGGCCACTAATCAGGCTTTTAAAAAAATTCCTACACGTAAGGTTTGATTTATTAGCCAGAATCTTTTTTATTAAAAATGAAAAGTTTGGGGATGCAGATGAAGAATTTAGATAATGGATGTTTGTCTCCATCATTTTAATCATAATAAGTGGACCTGGTATTTTTTAAAAATTGGCCATCCATATTATATACAAAAAGTTTTTATGGCTAATATTTCATTTCTGCAGTGCTCCTAGAAGATTTATTTAGAAACAGAGTATGACTAACACTCGTTAATGATGTGAGAGCCAGCTAATAAAGTTCAGATTGGCACTGACATCCACATCACCTTATTTCAAATAACTTGACCCATTGAAGCATTCCCACATATCTGGGTTAATCCTTCAAGGTCCACAACCTTCAGCCACTTGACAAGGTATTTTAAACAGAGTTTTTCTATAAATTCCACTCAGTAAAGTGAGTGCTCAAAAAACTAGATTTACTGTCAAAGAAAAAAAAACATGGAAGGTATTTCAAATTCTGAACATTCATGCCTTGCCACATCTCAGTGATGGATTATATCAACTTATGGTATTTTGGTGGCACTGTATGTTGGGTACAGAGAGACAGATAGAGACAAAGACAGAAAGAGACACAGAGAGAGACAGACAGACAGGGAGACAAAGAAAGAGAGACAGAGACAGAGACACAGAGAGAGAGATAGAAAGGCAGAGAGACAGAGAGAAACAGAGACACACTTCTTGGGAGGCAGCAAACTTTTTTTCTAGAACACGACTGAGGTTTAAATAGGTTAAGGGTGCATTCTGACTGGCTCATTACCTGTAAATGGGGTCCATAAAGAAAGGAGTCGGTCTAGCATGCTGCAAAGAGGCATCTGAAGCCTTCCTTTGGTCAATGCCGCCTCCTTTCTTTTCACCAAAAACATGGTTTTTCCGAGGCTCAGTCGACTTTGTTCCACTGGCTCGGCTGCGGCTACCCATGCTCAGGTCCAGAGGCTGATCCTGGCTTGTGAGAGGTGTGGCTGCTGGTTTGGAGGTGGCTGGAGTAACAGATTTCTCCTCCTTCCTTTTAGTGGTGAGATCAAAGGGAGACTCAGGGCTACCTTTCTGGACTTTCTTCCCATCGCCTGGTGATTGGGGCTCCATTTTCAAAGGTAATGGTCTCAAGTCTCTATCAGGAAATGGGTACATTGACTGAGAGAATGCTGGAAAAAATGGGAGGGGAAACATGGAAGGGTAAGGTAAAGCGCCAACTTTTTTGTCTTGTAGCCCCACCAGTCCTGTGGAACCAAAGTATTTTTCAGCAATAGACGCAATAGCTTTTATAGAATCATTCACCGCTCCCGACACCGCAGTTTGCTCCTCTAAAGATGGTGAGAAAATGGAATGATTGCTGTATTCTTTCTTATTATTTATGGCAGCCAAACTCTGCAGAGGGCTGACTTTGTCTTTGAACATTTTACCATTTTCTTTAAATTTCTCTTTATCACTTTCAAGGTCACTTTCGAGATCAGAGCCAGAGGTGGTTTCCAGGTCACTGCCACTTGGGGTACTGACATCATCAAGGTCACTACTCTCTGACTGGTCACTGATTTTTTCCAGGGGCCTCTCTTCAGAGGACCTCTCAGGCTGCAGTTCCACTGGCTTATTTTCCCCTACAGGGGGGTGTTTATTTAGTGCCTTCAAAATATCCTGGGTAGCTGGCAGTATCTGAGGATGTGTCATGAGGGGACTTTGACTTTTGTTTCGTTCAGTACTTGGCAGTCCTTTAACAGGAGAGCTAGCAGGTACCAAGGGTGGCCTGTGGTACAAGCCAGAAGGAAACAAACCGGGAAAGCTAAAAGAAAATCCAGGAGCTGTTGGAAAGGTAAGACCAGCAGAATGCCTATTGGTACCAAAATAGTCAGCAAGGCCCGGATTGCCATGGTTCATATTAACCATGGACGTTTTATCCATAGCTGGGGTCCCAGGAAGTGAAATGCCTTGGCCAAAAAATCCACCTGCTGCAAAATGGTTCTTGCCCTCACAAAACCTCCTGTGCTTATTTAAGGAAGACGTAGTGCTGAACATTTGTCCACAGTCTTTGCACTTGATTTGGGTTCTGCAATCAGCATGCATGCGCTTATGACGACAAAGATTTGAAAACTGGGTATAGGACTTATGGCAGACCTCACCTGTGTACAAACAACAAAAAACAGTCTCAGGCGGGATGGCAGGCAAGTGGTTGGAGTTTAGTCAAGCATCACGATTCCTTTCACCCTCCCCCCAAAATGTCCATCAGGAAGCCAGAAAGGGATGTCTCTCAGAGGGATTGAAGCAGAGAATGCACCAAACCAGAGAAACCTCATTTGCAAAGGGACCAAGGCAAGGCATCCAACCTGACAAATGTCTTAGGACAGCACATACCAAAAAAAAATTTTAATTAAAATTTTAAAAAAATAGAGACACATAGAGAAAATATCCCTTGGCTGATTCTCATGGGTTGTGTATTTTCAAACAGCTTTTGATTTCCTGGGGAAAGTTTAAAATGTGTCATGCAATGATTCACCAATGTGACCCCAGTAAGATAATAACAAGGAAACTGTCCAAAACAGAAGAGATATGCACCATAAGACATAGTCATTTAAAAAGGAGGAAAAAAAACTTATGTTTTCAGGCTCCCAAACAAAATTAAACCAGTTCCTTTCCCTAATCCCTGCATCATATAATTCACCTTTATTTTTCTATCCCCTTGGGGGAAAAGCCAGTGACTGGGCTAGTCTCACTTACTGTGTATTATATCATCAGCTCTCATCATTCACACATCAAAGCCACACAACAATGCACATTGTGTATTCGGAGACATTTTTAACAATCATTTTCATGATTTGAGAAAGACTGACATAATTTACAATGGGTCTATTTTAAGTCAGCAAAGGAAGCTCAGTTGAATGTACCCCATCCTGCATCGCTGGTTCCCATGAACCATGATCACGTCCTCTGACTTCCCCTCACACTAGTGCCTGTGTTAACCTTCCTGCTCCTGGAAACCCCTGTCCTTGAGAAACACAGCCGCTGGCTGTCATATCTCAACCATTTATCTCAGGGCTTGACTTCTTCAGCTTGCAAGCCAAAAAAGGCTGAGTGTCTGTCTGAGGATTTGTGAGACATGAAAGTTCGGCAAGAACCAGAGGACTGAGGTCCTGCTACAGATAAAGTCTAATGGCTGCTTGGGTCTGTGTTCATGGTTCTATCTACCTTGGTCCCCGACTCTACAGCCCTGATGAACTCCTTGAAAGTCAGAATACCACCAGCTTCAGCAAGATGCCCTTTGGTACTTGTTAGGATCAGATCTTAAGGGCTTAATTTCTATTTTTACACATTCTCACCTAGTTAACACATCAAAAAATCATTTGTCAGTAATTGCTATAGCAAATTCACTTTGGAAGGGAAAAAAACCCAATATGGTCCAAATTCATCCTTTAATCCTTTAGGGGGTAGCTATATTTGACTAACGACCTATCGAACCAAAGTCATTTTAAAAACTCAAGCATCAAGGCAATTTTTTATAATAATAATTTTAAAAAAATAATAATCTCCTCTCAAATGAAATTTACACTTTGACTGAAATCAAAGGACTACACACAGTCCAAGTAAGAACCATAAAATAACTCTGTCTACTAAATGTCTACATGTCTTACCAAGTATAAATAAATGTATTATTAGACTGAAGAAAAATAACCAGATCATTCAGGTGCCTCATGGGTATGCTCAAAAGTGAAAGCATTTAAAAAGACAGTTTCATTTAATGAGCAGAGACACAGGTTCAGATTCAGACAGCTGCGTACCCCCGGGGCAAATCATCAAACATCTCTGGGTCTTGGTTTTCTTATCTGTAAAACGAGCAGGATGGACTCAGTGATCTCTGAGGATTTTTCCCATTCTAAATCTTGAATGAGGTTAACAAGGGCACCTATTTCATGGGGCATTAAGAGGATCAGATGGGATAACATATGCAAAAGCATTTTGCAAACTGAAATCCCTATATAAAGGCTGGTTATTATTATCATTGCTGTTGTGATTGCTATGATTATGATACTAAAATTGCACAAAAATGAAGGCCATAAGTAAGTCACCCCAAATTACTCTAACAGTAAACATCACCAAGATTCTGATTTCAATATTTAAAATACTTAATAAGATTTGGTTCACACTACAAGAACCTTACAACCGAGATGATTGAAATTTGGTAAATACCCTATTTAACGTCAGCATTAGAGCCATAGCATGTTGTAGTGTCCAGTCAAAGATCTGGGTTCGATTATTCCTCTGACCCACATTAGCTGTGTGATTCTGAGGAAGAAACCTAACCTTCGATGCCCCCAAGCAACTCTCAACATAAATTTCAGAGGAGTTGCTGATTTTCCTTGGTGAAGGGAGTTTCCACAGCACTGATGAAGTCATCATTGTAAAAAATCAAGAATTTATTTAATTTAGATTAAGACATGCTACAAAAGATCTCTGGATTTGGTGTCTGAGGCTCTGGCTGTTTATTATCTGTGTGTCCTTCTGTAAATCACATCTCTCCCAGGCTTGGTTTCTGCATCTCTAAAACAAGGGGCTGGACAAGATGACCTCTGAGGTCCCTTCCTACTTTAGTCTACAATCCAATGCCCTTGCTCTGACACAATTCCTCACCGTAGGGCCATGGTCAAGTCGCTTCTAGCTCTTCTGAATCTCCTCATCTGTAAAACATCTGTACTGCCTTACACCGTTGCTGTGAGGAAAGTACTGTGCAAACCTTATGGCATAATACATAAATCTGAGTTAGCATTAGCATAATCATCCTTCCAGGGCAGGGCTGACCATGCCTTTGGGACTGTGAAAATCCATTTAAAGAGCCACACACCTGGTCCCTTCAGGCACCCTAGCCCATCAGTGGGTAGACCTCCCAGTTAGGACATTTTTAAAAGTTTGCCATTTTACCAAATGAACTCTTGTTTTCAATGTGGCTTCCCTTCCCAGAAATGTTTTTCCTTAACATTACATAGCTAGTTTCATAACATAAACATAGTTTCCAAATATTGGGGTTATATCAGATGCATCTGATTCTATCTGCCCCTTATCACTGCATGGATGAGCTACACCGGTCTCTCTCACCCCAGGACCTCAAGAATGCGTGATGCTTCTCCCTTTCGGGTTTTCATCACTTGGGAGACCTTGCCTACCACAAACCACCACGCCTCCAAGTACCATCAGCCAAACTGATGCCGAAGGGCCCTCTCTTCTGTAATCTTGGGGGGAATAAGGAATTAGCTCGCAGCTAAAGTTGCATATTTTCTACTTATTAAACAAATTAAGGCCTATTTTGAATAGATCCCGCCTATTATGGCATGTGGTTTCTATTTGGGGAAGCTGGAGCATTTGGAGTAGTCAGCAAGTAATTACCTTAGTGTCGGTGAGTTTTCACTCAAGCTTGGGCGGGACATTGTAATAAGAGACAGTTGCCATAAACAGACCAGTGGGTTCGATCGTGGTGTGTGGCCGTTTGTGGAGAAACAGATATCAACTTGAGACGACCCTCCTCCACTCCCCAACCCCCCCCCCCACCAGCCTTAACTCCTGATTTTTCAATTCTTTTGTTCTGAAATTACACGGTTATTACTCGCAATTATTCTTGGGGCCCTGTCATACTTTGTACTTGGGGACTGCAGTTGCCGGGTAAATTTCCTGGTGATTACTGAGAATGCATTAATGGGAAACAGTTTATTTGACTTTATTAGAAAAAGACTCCCCTTTCTCAAGTGGAACACTTGATCCCAACCGGAAGCAGAGCTCTGGGAATCTTAGTGAATGAAATCACAATGTTCTGACTTTTCTTTGCAACTGATCATTAATAAACGAATTGACACTTCATTGTGTTGGCTTCTATCTTCCCTTTGACCAAAAGTGAAACAGAAATAAATTACCTACACCGATATCCTTATGCATTCCTACGGCATGACAACCGAAAGTCAAGAATTTCTTCTTAGAGAAAATGATTCTCAAACTCCCATTGTATAATCTACTCCCCTGCCTTTTAAAAGTCTTCCAAGGGGTAATAAGCATCAGAGGCAGGATCTGTACCCAGGTCTGTTCTGTTCCTCAGAAAGCCAGGGAAATTCAGAACCAAACAAGATGGTTGGACAAAGAAGAAAGAGAAAGGAGATGTCTCTAGCCTTTTAGTAAGGGAAGAGAGGGCATTCTTAGTGACAAAAGGAGAGTGGGTGGTACAGCAAAAACAAATAAATACTGGCTCCAGAGTGGGAAGACCCAGATTCAAATCCCACCATTAACTTTGGCCAAGACTTTGGACAAGTCTCTGAGCTTTAGTCTATTTTTCAAGTAAGGGGTTTAAACCAGATGGACTTTGAGGTCCCCTCTATCCATCTATGGCCCTTGGAATCTTTTTTTTTCTTTGCCCTTTTTTCCCACACTTTCTTCATTGTTTCATTTGCACTGGAATGTAATCTCTAGCCCTTGACACAATGATGGCACATTGTTAAAATGAGTGGAAAGCCTCCATTTCAAACTGCAACATGATAAAGACCAAAAACTGAGGCCTCGCCACAATTAATCTCCTTACCAAAGTTGGTGATTCCATGTAATAAATATATGTCACTAGCCTCCGGGTGCATTTGGGTCAGAAAACAGTCTCAGCCTGACCATCCCCAGTCAGTACACAACTAGACTTAACCTTCCAGCTACATACTAGGGCAGAGCTGCTGCAGCTCAGATGACCAGGAAACAACTGTGTTTCTTGTTTTCCCAACACCTACCATGGTGCCTGGCTAGTACTGGACCCTTAATAAATGCTTGCTGATTGACTGATTGCATTTCAACACCATGATGCTAAGTACACTAGGAATAGGTGGAGATCCACTCTCCACTTCTGCCAAAAGAATGGAAGTCCTTGGAGGGCAGAGACAGCGTTTTGGCTTCTTTGTCCCCAGCGCCCATTATTACCAAACAAACTCCCATTTTCTAGGTACTACAGAGTAAGCACTTGATGAACGAACATTTGTGTGTTGACTAACACTTGGTAAAATAAATAAAACAATGGAAGGGAAAAGTTTCAACCTTCCTTGAAACATAGCTCAAGAGGTATCTGGTAAAGAGAGAGCAGACCCAGGTCCAAATGCAGCTTCTGAAGCTTATCGCCTGTATTGTCCTGAGCAAGTCACAACTCCCTGGCCTCAGTTTCTTCCTCTGTAAAATGAGAGGGTTGAATCAGAGTTTTTAAAGTTTTTCCTAGCTCTAAGTCTCCGATCCTATGACCTTGAGAGATTTCAAGCAGCCTTTTTTCTGCATGGGGGGATAAGTGGTAAGATCTCTCCATCACAATGAACATTTATGCACATTTTTGAGGAACCCCAGGAATCTGATTCTGAATTTTCAAATGGGTAGAGGTGACTAGATTGCTAGGTTTAAGGAATTCTTTTAAAAGGAAAATAAGACAGGTGACCATCAGTCACATCATCTCATCTCAGTTCACAAGAACTTTTCTCCTTCTTGTTTTCCAAAACGAGAGAGATTTACAATCTGAGCTCCATTTGGCTGGCTGGCTCAGATCCGAATCTCTCTGAGGCCTGCCTTCTTTATTACAGAAACACTTCTATTCTTCCCCTGGTTGTCTACATGCTCCCTCATGCTACTGATTTCATTGGAAAGAAGGGTCCTTAGAGGGTTCCAAGGGACCACAGCAAACAAGTCTGACAGAGGAAAGAACTGTTCACACTCACACACACACACACACACACACACACACACACACACACACACACACACACACACCCCTAGGCAGTTACAATAAGTAGCCATCCTTCAGCCTCATTCTACCCAGTGACAACAACCTTATAAGAGACAGACCCATTGAGAGGGGTGTGCAAGGGGAGGGAAGGACTTACAGATGAAGGGCTTCACACTGCTGTGGATGTGCTTGTGTTGTTTGAGGCCAGACGATGTGGCAAACGTTTTACCACACTCCGGGCACGCGTGGGCCCGGGCTCCGACATGCTGGGAGCGAATGTGCCTCTGAAGGTTGCTAGGGTCCGTGAAAACCTGCTAGGAAATGAGTACTGATTAATCAAGAAATTTAAGTCAAAAACAGAGCCAAGGGGACCAGAAGCAATAAAACAGAGGGTATTCTGGCTGACTTTGTTGGTGTCTTCCCCTTCCTCTATCCCGCCCTACCCCCACCAATAGTCCAAAGACAGTCGGATTGTGTGAGTGGCCCACCACCATCTCCCTTGGTTCTTTTAAGAGGTTCTAGGGATGAACACCAGCATCTGCTTTCCCCCAGCTTCATACAGCTTCCCTTTGTTCAGCACTGCTACGTTACATAGAAGGGCATCAGGACTTTGACCAAATGGCCCCAAACCCATCTAAAAAGAGGCTCTCTCAGAAAGCTGTAATTACCAGCAGTGATCTTGTGGGAAAGAGAATGAAAGAGCATAAAGAAAAGTGGTCTGAACCTGGCTCTGCCTGTGTGACTTGGAGCAAGTCACTTCAACTCTCCAGGATGCAGGTTGGTCATTTCTATAATGAGGATGGGCCAGAAAAGACATTTCTTTTAAAAGTTCTGGCATGTCATAGACCCCTTGGGAAATCTGGCGAAACCTGCAGACTTCCTTCTCAGAACCATGTTTTTTAAATGCATGAAATGAAATACATAAGATTACAAAGGAAACCAATTCTATTAAATGCAATTATCAAAATAATTTAAAAACTAAGACTTCAGATTAAGAAGCCTTAGACTAGACGGACCTCCCAGTCCCCTTCCCATTCTTTGTGTCTATGACTCTATGTATTGCCTGAGAACTACATTCTTTCCCTGGGTACAAGGCAAGCCTTCTTCAGAAATAAAGAAGAGTTCTCCCTCTCCACATGAGATCACAGTCTCTCTCAAGACAATGCCAGATGCAAAGATTTACATAGACTCAAAATGTCTTTATGTCTCTTTGGGAAATGGAACACAAATATCTCCTCATCTCCCTGAGCCCCTCCAGGTCTTGTACATCTCCAGAGACGCATCCTGTCAAATCTTGGTGGATTTTTTGTTTTTTGTTTTGTTTTTTGTTGTTGTTTTTTTTTTATTCACGAGGGCAAAAATGGAAAGATGACAATTGCTGTTATCTCTGACTTCCCCTGCTTGATATTTCCATAAGTGCCTGTGAGCTACTGGATGTTTCCGGAACTCAAGGACTGTTTGGCATTTTGCTTTTGCTAGAATGGAGGTGATCTGATGGATTTCTCGGTTCAAAAGCCCCCTTGCAATTTGGGGGAACATTCTTCCCTTGTAGATGCTCTATGTTTGAGCCAAACTGGACTGTTCAGGATGCCTTCGGCCACCTCTGCAGAATGTCCTCCCTCCTCCATCCCCGTACTGAGCATCCCAAGCCTTGCTCAAGAATCAAAACAACCACAGAATCTCTTCCTGCTCCACTTATCAAAGCCCTTTCCCTCCCACCTCAAATTATCCTAGCAGTATTGATCTGTTTAGATGCCCCTCCTGCTCCCCACCCTCACCCTCATCCCCCTGTAAAAGGTAAGGCCTGTGATGGCGCAGGCAGTATTCATTTTTGTCTCGGCATCCTTAACACTGAGCACAGTGCCTTACTTTATACATATTTAATCAGTAAGTGCTTATTGGATTGGCCTGCTAGGCCAGTAGCCAAATCAAATCAAATCATGCAGGAACCTGTACAGACAATGTCCTTAAGAGTCATTTCCAGTATCACAGAACTTGCTAACTTCTGCAAAAGTCGCTGATTTTAAAAGTTATATATAATAAAAATACTAGCATTTATACAGCACTTCATGATTAACTAAGTGCTTTGCATGCAGCACTTGATCCTCACAATGACCCTGGGAAACAAGGCTATCATTACTCCTGGTTTTCAGGTGAGAAAGCTAGGAAGTACATGAGGCAGGATTTGAATTCGTGTCTTCCTGATTCCAAGTCCAGTGCTCTAGTCACTACATGTCTAATAAATGCATATATTATATAAATACTAATATATTCATATATTATATAACTGTTTATAATATATACATGTGTCATATAACTGGTGTTTAATATATGTACATATTATATAATT
>CM053580.1:24809781-24834483 GCA_028627135.1 Pseudochirops cupreus
ATTCACACTTGTACTTTTCAGGACATTGAAACAGACGAGATTTCCCTGCGGAAAGAAATCCTGCCTTCCAAGATCTCCTTATTGGTTGTTTACCCGGACGAAAACGACATGCTTTTTTTTTTTTTAAGGGGCAGGGTGCATCCATAATCAGCCTACCCCTATAGGACTTCTGTCTTGGCGACCTTTTTGTGACCTCTCCCGCCAGAGGAGGCTGCTGTCACTTTAAAAATTTACTGAGAGGAGCCTCTGTCTGGCTTCCGATCACTTGGAGCTGGGGGAGATAGCTCCCTGGCTCTCTCTCTCCCTCGTCTCTTTCTGGATGGCCGAGCAGATCCTCTTTAAAGGGACAGTTCATGAAATAGAATCCCGGGCAGCTGAGCGCGGAGTTGCAAATAGGGGGACGATCCCGTGAGGGTCCCGGATTGGGGGAGAAGAAAAAAAAAGCGGGGGTGTCTATAACTTCCGTCTCCCCCGCCCCTTACCCCATCTTTCCAAAGGCTCCAGCACCCCCTCCTCCTCCTTCATGCTTTTATCCCCCTTTCTTCGGTTTTGTTTTGTTTTGTTTTGTTTTTTTTAACTGGGAGAGAGAGGTGGAAGTTTTAGTGGTTCTCAGATAACTTTCATTACACATCGGGCTGATAAGCGCGAGAGAAAGTGAGAAAAGAAGGAGGTGATGTGAACCAGAAGGAAATACTCTTAGGAGGGGAGGGGGAAGCAAGAAAGAAAAAAAAAATTTCCCACCCCCCCAACCCCCCAGCCGCATTACCCCTCCCCCCTCCCCAGAAGAGAGGAGAAGAGAGCTGAGAATTTCACTTCGGGTCGTTACAAAAAAAGATACATTGTTGCCTGATGATAAAGCTACAAGATCGCGTGGTCCGGGCGAGCCGCGGCTCCTAGAGACGGACTAAGTTAGCAGAGACCCATGTGGAAACCCGGGAGTGATTATTTTAATCGCGAAACGCTGCTCGCCTTCGGTTGAAAGATCGGCTGGCCCACAACCTCAGGGCTTATTATTGTTATTATTTTATTCTCCTGTGATTGCCTTTTTTTTCGTTGCTGGGAGTTGAGTCCTTAGCCATGTTAAGGTAAGACTTTCTTATTAAAAAAAAAATCTTCCCGGAGTGCACAGTTTGCTAACTTCTGACATTCTCCCCCCTCTCCTCCTCCTCTTCCTCCCCCCGCCTTTCTCTCTCTCTCCCTCCTCCCCTCTTTTCGGTCTTCTTTTCCAACTCTCCTGGTGAAGCGGCTGCCCGCAGCCCCAGCGCTTATCTACGTTGCTAAGGCTGCCGATTTCCTGGTTCCTCCTTCAGATCGCGGCGGTCGACTAGTCTCCTGCAGCCCGGCTGGTCTCTGGGGCAGGGTGGGTTGTCTGTCTCCCTGTTGCTTGCTGCCTGAGCTTCTCTTCCTCCCTCCCTCTCTCCTTCCCCTCTTTTTTTCCCTCTCTCTCTCCCCCCCTCCCCAGATCCCTAGTTGTGTGTGTGTGTGTGTGTGTGTGTGTGTGTATGTGTATGTGTGTGTGCGCGCGCGCTCGTGTGCCTGCATCTGAGAACCGTACAAGGTGTGGCTGCCAATTCAGAGTTGAATTCCTGGCACCGACCTTGCTTCTTGAGATCTCTCTTCGGCCAAGTTCCACCTTCCCAAGTTGCAGCCTTGCACTTCCAAGATTGAATGCCTCGCGAAAAAAGTTACCCTCGGACCCGCGGGCGATATCGTAGGGATTCCCCTCCTCGACCCCGCTTTCTGTCATCCCCCCCAACCCCCACTTCTTGTTTGTGAAGGGGCCTTTCTCTCAAATCTTTCTTAAGGAATTAAAAAAAAATCTTATCCTTGGAGCATGACAGCTTTCCTAAATTCTGGAGTGTGGTGGATGAAATAGCAGCAATTAGTCGTTGCTGAATTTTAATTTCTATTTGTTTAAATTCAAGATATGCTACACTCTTAAAGCGTTGGAGAGACTCTTGCAGAGCTAGCGAGCCGAAAGTTAATCATTCACAGGAGAGGGGGAAAAAGTTTCTGGAAAAGTTAAGTCTTAAGCTTTGGAGGAGAGAGACTGAGGTTCGGAAAGTCATTTGTGGGGCGGGGGGGAATGCTCAGAAAAAAAAATAATTCTTTTGCTGAGATATTTATTAAGGCGTCCTTTTGGAAATGAGCTCAGTTTCTTAATTTGCTGTTGACTGGCAATTACGATAATGTTAACACGGAATAAAATTACACGTAGGATTTTTATGTGAAGTGTATGTAATACCTCTGCTCCCCAGTTAAAAAAAAGGGGGGGGGGTGGGACGCGACAGGAATCCCTTGAAATTGAAGTGACTTGAACCTTTCTGACTTTGAAATTAAGAACAGTTTTCCATCTCTCCCGGAAAATATAAAATGTAACTCCTGCTGCATTTTATTGACTGGATCTATTTCCTTCGTGAGACACAAATCCATGATTTCTGGGGAAAATGTGTATCAGGAGTGAGCTAGTCCCTCCTCCCCCAAATAAAAACCTACCCCTAACACAATTTCGGTGCCTATTTCAGAGTATGCATTAGTGCGGATATTTACGTGACACTTGGCAGCTAGCTAGAAGCACCCTAAATTACCCTGGAGATTCATTTCACTTGGGTTTAGGAAAATAGCCCTAAAGTTTGTATGTTTTTAAAATGTAATTTTATATAGATAGATAAGAGTATACAGAAGAAACTGTAAGTCATCTTTTTTTTTTCTTTCTTTTCTTAAAAAATTTTTTTAGAGGCTGGAACTAACAAAGTCTTGTGTTTGAGATTTTTTTTTTTTTTTACTATTCATTCATTGCTCTTTAATTGCCTTATGGCCAAAGCCTCATTCCCAGTATCTGTTGCCCCCTAAGCCTTGGGTTTTGTCCCCTTGAAGTCTGTGGTGAGTTAATGACCTGGAGCTGCTTTTGGGTGATTACCTGAATTCTATGCACAACAGCTTTAGGGCTAGATAAATATACTTTAGACTGTTTTAACCTTTATAGGGACCCAGATAAAGCAGATTTCTTTCCCCCTTACCCGATTCTTTTAATTAATTAATTTGAGACCTAGACTGTATTGTTTAGTATTTGATAAGAAACTTCCTCAAGTTTGTTTTAACTCTCGGTATACAATGCCAGCAGGATTCATATTCATCCACTCAAAAGACCAGGAGTACAGAAACATTTCCTTTTATAAAATTTAAAAATAATGTGTTTGTTAGATAAAACAGAATAATATGCTTAAAGACTTAAAAAAGAAAAAAAAGATACTTAGTTGATTATATTTTTCTTAGTGCAGTCCATATTGCTGAATGTCTAGTACAGGCCAGACAAAAAAGTCTGAAGATTAAATAATTGTATCCAGTCATATAGTATTAGTAATGTATGATGATATTTTCATATAACCCTTTGGCTTATAATTTGTATTATTTATTATCTGCATAACAGGAACCATTTCTTAGTTTGTGTTAAAATGCTAAATTGCCATGTTTTGCATGAGTGTTTACATGATTTTTCTTTTCCTTTCCTTTTTTTTTTTTTTAGTTTGGCATAAAAGCTTCTATTATTAGTCAAATCCTGTAATTTGCTTCAATTAAGGGTATGATCTAACTGTTGTGTGATGGGGGAGAGCAGACTATTGAAAGGAGATTAATAACATTTACTCTAAACTTTATTTAATTGAGTCAATTCAAATTATAAGCAATTTGAAAATCTCCATTTCCATGATAAGAATATATAAACCTGGATAATTGATGGTTTATTTAAGATGCATTAAACTAATGGATATTGGTCGATATTACTTGTAATAAAACCAAATTTGATAGAATTAATTGTTTTGAAGTCATTGCCACTTATACATAACAAGGGCTTTGAAAAATGGATACATTTTTAGTGATGATTATAAAGTGCTGTTTTTTTTAAAGTCAACATATTATTTCAGATTTATTCCTCCTATATTCATTTGAATTTAGTCTAACCCTTGTCCCCTCTTCTCTCCCCCCTTCCCCCAAAAGACTCACTGGAGAAACATACATTTCAATGAAATGTCTTTAAGTAATTAACCTTTTCCTCATTTAGAGATACATGATTTATATTTTCAGCAGTGTGTTAGGATGGCCATGGAAAGATTGATCGTCCTCCTCTTCTTCTTCCTAGATATTAGATGAGTTTTGCAATGTGAAATACTGCATAGATGCCAGTCAGCCAGATGTCGGGAGTTGGCTCAAGTATGTCAAGTTTGCTGGATGCTATGAGCAGCACAACCTCGTTGCATGCCAGATAAATGATCAGGTATGTTATAAATACTTTTCTGGACTTTGTCTGAGAGCTTTAAGGTACCATCGAAGCCTGAAGAATAAAAATGAGTGAGCTCCAGTAGACCCTTGTGGCCTCTTGGCTGCTCTACTGAAGGAAGGAGAGAGGTAAAGTCGGCATATGCAGAGTGAAGCCAGTTTTTGGAGTTGCTTGAAATATTGTTCAGGGCGATGTCAGGAGGATCTCACTCCATTTCTCCTATTCTGTTCTAGTGGGGTTGGAACGAGGCATTTAATAATGTGTCATTTGTAGCTGTTCATTTTTTCCTCTCCCCCATCATCCCACAGAGGAGCCAACATAAGGCTTTTAGTTAATCAAGGATGGATTGATGAGAAAATTAGAGTTGCCAACAAAGAAACTTTATATTTGTTTTGTGCAAGAGGATGAGAGACGGAGAGATGCATGAACTGTGTGCAGAATGTCATTTTACCTTTTTATATAATTTTGTTTAAAAAAAAGATTGGAGAGGGGCGGACATATTTTGCTTTTTCTTGGAGTTCAGTTAAAATGGGGTGTGTGGTGTGTGTGTGTGTGTGTGTGTGTGTGTGTGTGTGTGTGTGTGTGTGTGTGTATTGGGGGGAAAGAGGACAAAAGTTCGTCATTCCTAGTTGAATTGGAATGCTTGGTTTTCTTGTGCTTTCAAAAGCTTTGAAGGATTGTATAGGCAGGCTTCCTTCAATAGCTATGACTGAAGTAGGGAGCCTGAAAGGCGATCCTCACTTAGTTAAGTTGTTATGAAGGCTGCTGCTTAGTACAGCCAACACTCCCCCCACCTCCCCAGGACCAGGTGGTCTTCCTGTTCATTTGTGCTTTATTTATTCACAATGGTAAGTTAGCTTATACCCAATGAAGGATCATTTATTGGTTTTAACCCAATGGTTACTCAAATAGAGTGAGCTTCGGAGATTATCTTGAAATGGTTACCTGGCCACATTTGGTTAAAACAAACAGACCAACCTGGGGAGAGGGAGATACCTTATATGGTGTCCTCCTGAGAAAGCCATTAAGTAGCAATGACACGATACATTTTGATAGAGTCTAAACCTAAGATCTGAGGCATCATGGAGGAGCTTATGCATTGGGGGTTCCATTTCATCAGCTATTGGGTGTTTTTCTGATCCTAACTTTATGGGGGTGGGAACTAAAATGTAAAATTAAATAAAAATCAGATTTTGCCCAATTGAACATTTATTTAAAGAGTCACATTAGTTAGATAAGTCATTTTTCTTTCTGATGTGAAAAAATTGGAAGGCAGTATGGAATGGAAACCTTCACAGTGTCATCATAGGTTGTCTGTGAATAGAAATTTCTTTGAGTCAGTATTATAAATTAATGTCATTATCAACAGATAGTTATTGAATGCTTACTCTTAAGGTGATAGGTTTGGCACTGGGAAATGATATATTTCGTGTTTCTTTACAAAAATTTAAGGAATCATAACATCCTTCCTTAAATTAAAGAATTCAAAAGGCCTTTGAGCAATGAAATAATAAAATCTGTGACAGTATATTTACTGATAACAGAGAACTGCAAACATAACTATGTCCTCAGAATCAGTATCATCCAGCTCTGAGAATGAATCTTGCCACATTTTGTTTTTTCCTTATTTAATACTTCTATAAACCCAGATTTTGTCTTGTTTTATCTATACTATTACTCTGGTTTGTTTAATTCATTGGGGATTTGGAGGGAGGAGGTAGAGAGAGAGAGAGTAGTATCTCTTGATCCCTAATTATGATCCATATTGTTACTGCCTCGATAATCTCAAAATTTGATTATTGGTACCCTTTGAAGGGCATCTTTTAAAGTCTATTATTGTCAGCAGAAAACACTCAGTTGTTCTGATGACAAAGAATACTTTCTGCCTGCTTTCTGAAATGGTGTGCAGGGTGAAATGCTTCATCAGGAAAAGATAAAACCCCCTTTTAGATGGGCTCCTTCAGATCCTACAGCTAATATTCCTGAAAGTGCTTCTGCCTTTAGCAGGGGCCAGAGTTATGCAGGGCAACTGAATGTATATCAAGTGACCTAATTGTAAAGTTGACATTACATGGTCCAGTAAGTGTATCCATAAACAACAAAAGCAGATGTGCGATTGCCCCCCACCCCCCACGCACACATGTATAAGCAGTCACATCTGGTTAGGTCTACAGCATGGCGAGTGTGCACGCATGTGTAGGTCTGTCTCAGGAAGCCGGTTAAGACCAGAAGGTCCGATCCAGCTTTGATATTGTAAATGTTGGCCTGGGTGGGAGAATAACAAGACTGGTTCTATGGGCTCCCCATGGCTGTTGCCCACGAGGAATAGGACCTGCCAAATGGTGAATAAGCATAACTCATCACCTGATGGGCACCCCCATTGTGTGCGATATTATTTACCACTGAGGCATGGACAGGGACACTTGATCAGGAGAGGTTGTTAACCACTAATTACTTTAACTCACCTGTAAAACTCACAAGCAAACATAGCCCTTTACCTGAAATGGGAAAGATTATTTGTCTGTATTCTTAGCCTTAGAATGAACGTGTGAGCCTGAAAGACAGGTATGAACCCTAGACTTCTAAAGGTAGGATTTCCAGATAAGTCTTGTTCTCTCAACTATGATTTAGTCAGTGTGTTAAGTGAGACATTTAACAAAGAAAGAAAAAAAAAAACAACAACAACACTTAAACAACAAAGTATCTCAGACCTTTTTTGGGGGAAGGGTGGGGGGCAAGAGACTTCCCCTCCCATCTCCACCTTCTTTCATTACAGCCCTTCATTCTTATGTTTGAGATCATATTTCGACGATTTAGATTCATTTTTGTCAAGGCAAGGAGTTCTTTAAAATTGTATAAATGAGCTTGCTGAGATGAACAGCCCGATAAGAAGAGAATGAAGTCAAAACATGTATGTTGGCTATAATTCCTATTTCATTTGATTGGAGGTGGAGTTGTTTTTAAGAGAAGCATAATATTTTTTTGGTTATTTTCAAATAGAGCTAACATAAGACTTCTCCATCCCCTCCTCACATTATCTTTCTGGATGTCTCCTAAGCACAAAGCATATATGATTAACTTGAGAATAGCATTCCCTGAGTAGTTAATTTCAGAGGGGTTTGTTTGCTCAATGGATAGTCTCCATTGGGCTGCTAAGAGTCCTGTCACCATTATTTGATTTTTTTTTAAACTGGCAAGTTTGAAATTTCTGGCAGCTTTGTTTTTTAACTCTGCTTACACGAACGGCTCCAGTTTATTATTTTTAGAACTCCGTTTCATTTGATTTTTGAAAATTATTGGAGTGGTGTTTTTAGAGTTAGAAATGCTGAAAGTATTGGTATCGCCCAACTAAGCCATAATTTCTAGGAAAGAACAGATTTTGACTGATAGCCTTATTCTCCACTGAAAATATAGTAATAACGGCGGTAATTCATCTTTTAAAAAGAAGGCCACGTCATATACACGGGTAAATTGAGACCGCAATCATACTAATGCTATAAAATACTAGACTTTTTTTTTTAGTCACTATTGTTTATACTCAAAGTACTCATTTCAGTTTAAAATTTTCTTCCTAGTTTATGAGTAACTCTGTTGAACTGCTGTGCTACAGTTTTTAATTCTCAGAATTCCCCGATCCCCAAAGGATTGATTTTTCTAAGATTCATATTGTTTGGGTTATTAATTACCAGACAACTTTTAGTGCTCCCAGATGTCATGGATGTCACTGAAAAATATAAAATGTGGAGGAGGTCAAGGAGGCAAAGAAATAACAGTAACTAATAATTATTAATAGTAATAGTTAATATTTATCTAGCCCGTTGAGGTTTACAAAGTGCTTTACGTATATCTTCCCATTTTATCTGTCTTCCCAACAATCCTGGGAAATAGGTTCGATTATTATTCCCATTTTACAGAGGGGAAAACTGAGGTAGATAAAGCTGACCGACTTGCCTAAGGTCGAAGGGCTAGTAAGTGTCTGAGGTTAGATTAACTCAGGACTTCATGGCTCCCTATGAAAACTCCCTTCCACATCCAGCTGTGTGATGCCAGTGGTTGAGATGAAAAGATTTTTATCGCTCAGAAATCTGGAGTCCTTCATGCTCAGAAAGATCCAGCACTTCGGGATCATGTACACTAAACATCAAGACAATTTACTGACGAATTAAAATTTAAAAATGTATATTTATTTCCCTGTGTACTTTTGTACCTCAGTAGAATATAAGCTTCATGGTGGGAGTGGAGGGGGTCCTGAATCCTCAGGACCTTGTCCATAATTTGGAAATCAGTTGAACTTGGCTGAATTGACTGCTTTTCATCAGGATATTTTTGTGTGGTTTAGACAGGTATTGGCCAATTGTAGACTGATGCTTTAAATCCTGGTGAATCTCACTTCTTCTTAAAGATCTAGGATATTGGCTTTGGAATCTTGGACCTGCCTCTTTCTGTTGGTATGAATTTGCGCTGGTTACTTATTAATGGATGTACCGACATGCCTTTGTTAAGCCAGGGATATGATCAGAGGTCAAAGAAAGAAAAAAATGGCCCCTGTCCTCAGGGTACTTACATTCTGTCGGGAGATGATGGAAAATATTTAGGTACGTTCACAATGCATTCAGAGTAGATGGAAAGCAATCTCAGGGGGGAATGTACTGTCAGTTGGGGAACTGAGGAAGTTCTCTTAACCACCCTGGGCCTCGATTTCCTGATCTATAAAATTAGAGAAATCAAATGGCCTTTGAAGTTGTTTATAATTCTTGATCTACGAGATCCTCCCTCCTCTTGCTGCTCACGGTCATGGACGTAGGGTATGGATGGCTTAGATACTCTCATCTCTCCCTGTTTTAGAACTTTCGCATCAGATTACCCAGCCATGAGCAATGCTCTGTGGACTTAACGAGTTAGTGTTCAGACCTGGAATGTCTCCAGTTCTCCTCCACCAGGAGAGACAGTGGTCTTTCATATTGTTAAGTCAAATAAAGTTAGCAAGCATTTATTAAGTGCCTACTGTTTGCTAAGTGATATGCTGGGGACACAAAGGAAAACAAAAACACAGCCCTTTCTCTCAAGGAGCTCGCCATCTAATGGGGAAGAGAATATGCCAGCGACTATGTCCACGTTCTATATTTGCAGTGAGCTGGAGGTAACCAACGTGGAAAGATAGCTGAATAATTTATTTGAATTTTTGTTTTGTCCTGTGACATTCATGGGCAGTGTGACCTTGTGTCATTGGAAGGGTGCTCGGTCTTAATTCAGTTCACTTCTCTAGATCTGACCCAGGCTTGACTTAGCACTTCCAGGATGATTTCTGGGTTTTGTTTTCTGGAATTTCAGTGGCCCCATATCTGTAGCCTATATGTCGTTAGAAATGAGCCACACTTGAATTCAATACCCCAGCTTGTCTTGACAGGGCCTGTGCCCAGAAGACAGTTTTCAGAAATCCGAGCCATTTGCCAATCTTGCCATTTAGAGAGGTGATAAGTCTCCCTCCCTCTCTTTTTGTTTTTAAGCAGCCTCTTGACAGCTGGTATTCGGTCAGGACAATGAGACAAGTAGGCTGCTTGTTCTGCATAAAAAGAAATTTGTTGATGAGAGATTATCTAATACTGGGTGTATATTTTTGGGCAGTAATATATAGCATAATGGATGCCCCCAGAGAGAAAGCAAGGTTGTAATTCACTCAGTGGATTCTGCCAGCTCCCTTGTGGTTTATGAATGGCAGCAAGATCCTGTCGGGGATTCAGTTTGGAACAGGCATTATTCTAGTGGGTGATTTACCTTATAAACTTTTAACTGCTTCCGGGACTGTCTTGGCTAGATTGGCAGCCTCACTTTCCCTGGCCTCCTAAGTCCATGTCAATTAGCTGGATTCTATTGGATTGCTGTAACCCTAGAGCTGTATTATTACTGTAAGCTGATTACGGGCTCAATTATCAGGTTATTTTCTTTGGCTTTTTAGTGAAATATTCTGCTTTTCTACATATTTTAATAAACGCAATTTGGTCAAGCAAGCTGTGCCGGTTTAGTCATCTGCTAAATGTGAGATGTAAGTTTGTAGGCAGCCCCCTCCCCTTTTTTTCTTTTCTTTTTCCAAATGCTTTTATAAACATTTGCTTTCAGAGGCCTACTCTTCCTCGGTATCTTTCTTCTCTCCTCTCCTGCACAAGCTTGTTTGATGTCAAAATTATTCTTAGTTTTGGAGATTTGGTTTTCTTGGCTTTTAAGGCGAGTTCCACTTTTATACCACTTTGCTAAATATTGTGCCAGTTGGCATGATGCCGCGTGACTGCCTGGTCTCATTTTGGGGGATGGTCTTCTACTCATCCTTACTTGAAGATGACTCTTTTTCTGGAGTTTGACGGCAGACGTGTTCTTGTTAAAGGAACAACAGCAGCCACAAACCATCAGCCAAAAAGAGGTCTCGGACAAGCGCCGCCACCTGAACACCGAGCTTTTGGGTATAGTCTAGGAGGGGCAGGTCACACAACATGGTGCTGGCATCTTCTTATAGGGACCCAGCCCAGGTTGGTGAAGGGAAGGGCTCTTCTTCTGACAAAGAGGTGAAAGTCCTGCTCTTTATTGCTGAAATAACGTATTATATTTAGAGAACAGCTTTTACCATGTTTGATTTCAAATAACCCAGTGATCATTGTTGTCCTTATTTAGGATCAGGATCTTTGAATCCTTCAGGATGAGAGCTCCTGGGGATGAAGCTCCTTTCACAATAAATGATCGGCAGGTATCCATTGACTTAGAACCTCAGATTAGTGATTTTCTCAGGGCCATATGGGCAAAAATGTGTCAGAGGCAAGACCTGAGCCTTGGTTGTCCTGTCTCTGAAGCCAAAGGGCCAGCTGCTTCCACCAGATGATATGATCCTTCTTTTTAAAAATCAGACTTGTGATTTCACTGACGTGTGAAACCACCTTCTATGCATGCAGATGGGCATTTTCTCAGTCCCTTAGAGTTGTAAAGAGATGTCTTGGCACCGAGGAGTTAGCTGATTTTGGACCTGGGTTGTCCTGGCTGAGATAAGCCATCTATTCACTGGACCACCTTGCCTTGCATAGTAAAGCCTATTATTTATAGAATGTCTTAAAGGAAGCACAACAGCTGGGGAGGTAGGTTCTGTAGCTAGGATTAGCCCCATTTTACAGATGAAGAGGCAGAGGCTGAGAGATTATTTGCTCAGAATTGTGCATGCCAGAGGGGAGATTCGAGCTGTGTTCCTCCTGCTGCCAAAGTCAGTAATATCCTTCCTTTGTTTGATGATACAGCCTGTCCTGTGATGGAAACCTTGGAGGAGTTATCAGAATATATTCTAAGGAAGTGACAAATTTGTCTCAGTGTAATGGGAAGAGTGTGGAATTGGAGTTAGAAGGTCTGCCTCAGAGAGTCATTATCTGTGTGACACTGGCAGATCTTTGGTTCCTCATTTCTAAACTGAGAGGGATTGGAATAGATTACATTCAGCAATCCTAAAGCATTTTCTCTGTGCAGGGATTGGGATGCGGGGGAGAGGTTGGGATACAAAGTTCCTGCCCTCCAGGAACTTACATTCTAGAGAGTCCCTACACAAGAATATTCAGGTCATCATCTGTGTCAGGAAAGTCTAGAGCGAAGATTCTCAAGTCTTTGTATGTCCTCGATCTCACCCTTTTCAGCAGTCCGATAAAGCCTATGGACATCTTTTCATGGTAAAGTTTTTAAATAATTGAAAGAAATACATAATTTCAGGTAAAGGTTAGTGAAAATGAAGACATAATTTATTTTCTGTATTTAAGTTCATGGAAACCCTGAAATCTATTCATGGACCCCAGGTTACGAGCTCATCTCAGGTGTACAATTTTCCACTCATTTCTAATATAATGGCATACAGATATGCTTCCAATTTATTTAATAATTATAGCTAGCATTTACATAATACTTTAAGATTTACAGTAATCATAGTAATAGTGGCTGTCTTAAAGTACTATACACGTATTATGTCGTTCAATCCTCTCAACAGTCCTAGGAGGTAGGTGCTACTATTAATCTCCATTTTACAATTGAAACTGAGTCTGGCAAAGGTTAAGTGACTTATCCAGGATCACATAAGTGTCTGAAGCAGGATTTAAACTCAGTTTTTCCTGACTCCCAAGTCCAGAACCCTCTGTGCTGTGTTACCTGGTTATCTCGAAAAGTCCCACTTTTGAAAATCTGGCTGACACAAGCCAAATTTTGAGTCAAGTGAAGGGCACCACAAGATACTTAGAGTCTTTCCATACATGTTTCCTACTAGAAACAGAATATTCTGGGAAGCATTTTTTGATTCTCTGTGCAGAAAACAAAAAAAAGGAACTTAGAGGGTCATAGGCAATTGGAATGTTTCGAAGGGCCAGGGATGGGCATATTTGTGTGTGTGTGTGTGTGTGTGTGTGTGTGTGTGTGTGTGTGTGTGTTAGGCCAGAGTGGGTTTTTAACATGATTTGAGAGTATCTGTGATTCCACGTTGTGATTAATGTAGCATGTCAGTCTTTGCCAGCCTTAGATGATTTCCCCACATTTAACCTGTTGATGTGGAGTTAACACTTGTCTTTGAGGGCTGAAGCCTAGATACAAGTCTCAGCTCTGACACTTACTAGCTATGAGACTCTGGTAAAATCTCTGAACCTCAGTTCATTTCTTCATCTATAAAAAAAGATGTAACAAAATGTGTGTCTCCCAGCTATAAGGATAAAGGTTAGTGAAGTTTAAATTGGAAAAGATGCTGTGATGGTAATTTTAAGATTTGTAAGGCATTTTAAGATTTCCAAAATCTTTTACATACATTATTTCATCCTCTATTATCACATATATTATTTCATCCGAATAATAACCTTGGAAACCATTATCCCCATTTCATAGTTGAGGAAACTCCAGCTCAGAAAGGCTGAGTTGCCTGGGGTACGTAGCTAGTGAGTGTCTGAGGTAGCATTTGAACTCTTTTCCCTACCTCATGACCTTAATGACCTTATGTCATGTCATATCATGTCATATCATATATATCACATCATATTGACTATTTTAAGGGGATAACAGTTTCTAAGTTTCCTTAATGACATAAGACCCTGTCATTCTGTACTCAGATGAGTTCACAATATTGTCCTCCAGTGGAAACATTGGATGCCTCCTGTACATTTTTTTTAAAAATTGTATTTTAATTGATACCTTTTATTTTTATATTCCTGTTTTTTTCAAATATATCCCTCCCATACTCACTGCTTCATCCCCTAGCAACAAGGCATAGGGAAGAGGAGATGGGGAAGTTCAGCAGATATGAGCAGCTCCCTCCCGTGGGTGTCTACACCTAGAATCCCTTGCCCCAGACACAGCTGTCCTGAGATACAGCTGAGCACCGTGGCCCAGGCGGAGAGCTGTGAACAGCTCTGCTGGGCACTGGATTGCTCTGTCCCCACTCTGGCGTTTTCTTCCCTGAAGGCATCATTCTCTGAGGCCAGTGCCAGGCCTGAGAGCAGGTCAGTGGAAGGATGTTTGGCAAATGGAGCCCTCCGCCCAAATGTTGTGGACTTTCCTGGAAGGGATGGAGAACATCAGGCAACTCCAGAGTGACCCTCGGCAGCCACGGCCGGAGGATTTGTCTCCCAATACAGATTTCACAGGGAGTGCATTTCCCTATTATTTCAATTATTACAACTTCCTGAATAGGTTGAAGGTCATTCATAATTCACGCTTCTGTCATCTTTAGACATGCCAAATGCAGTCTATTAAGCATAAATAAAACTTCTAGTGCCTTACCAGGAAAAGTAAACTGGGATTCAAAACAATGAGCCCTTGTTCATCTGTTTAAAAGTCAGTATGTTTTTTTTTTCCTCTTTTTTCATGCTGACAACAGTTTTTCCTTCTCTCTTTTCTGGTTCAATACGTTGTTCTGTAGATTGAAATAAGCAACCTACAGAGGCAGGTCACAAAGACCCTGGAATTAAGAAACCAAAAAATGGTGGTATAACGGACTCTCCTCCCATAACAGCGCCCGCCACCCCCATTATCATTTACAGAGCAGGTAGTAACATTGTGACTATGAGATCCAGTAGGGTGAAACCACAGACTCTGACAATCAGAAGCAGAATTGGCCGAAAGTAAAATCCAGGCCTCATGAGCTTCATTGGCACATTGTCTGGTTCTGACCGTTAGCAGTTTGTAAATTTTGACTTAGTATGCACCCCCTCCCACCCCCGAGCCCCAAACAAACCAACAAAAAGTTCTGACATGTTTAATTACTTAGTGTGTATAGGCATGTAAATATGTGTGTGTATTACATAATTTATGGTTGTAAGTAATGGTATTTTTTGGTTAGTAGGGAAGATGAATAAGAAAAAACCAGATAAATACATCTGCATTAAATAGTATAAATAAGACTTCGTGTTAGCACAAATTCAATTTTACCAGTGATTTCTTTTTTGAGAGGAAGGGGGTATATGGTCAATCCATAAGTTGGCTTTCAGCATATTAAACCAGTTGGTTTAGTTTTTTGGAATAAAAATCGGTACTTGATGTCTAGGCTCTTATGAATATCACTGGGGACTGGTTTCAGGATTTGATGAAAAGAAAATTACATATGAGCTCTCTGTTTATAGGGATTAAGTATTAAATCTGCAGTTATTTGAGCATAGGGGGGAACTCCCATGTGAGGAAACTGACTTTATCATTTTCACTGGCACTTTTTTTTTTTGGGCAACTTATAGTCTTATTGGAGCTCTAAAAGGTTAAGTGACTTCTCCAGGATCACACAGCCTGGTGTGTGACAACAACAACATTTACGTAGCACTTTAACGTTTTCAATTTGTTTTTACTAATATTATCACATTCAGTCCTCATGACCACCCTGGGAGGTAGACACTATCATCATACCCATTTTATAGATGAAACTGAGGAGGCATAAATTAAGTGTCTTACACCAGGGTCACACAGCAAGTATCTGAAGCCTTATTTGAATTTAGTCTTCTTGACTCCAGAACTCTGTCACTATAATATGATATGATATGGTATAATATGACATAAATTGTAACAATCTACTATACTACCCTATACTTTATTATATTTCCATTACACTGTATTATGCTAGAAACAAAAAGCCACATTGTATGTGTGTGTGTGTGTGTGTGTATTTTAGAGGATTTTGTGTTTTTGAGAATAAGGAAATGAGATTTATAATTTCATTGGTTCATGGAATCAAGTGCTGTACCAATTTTGCCCTCTTTTGCAGATGGGTATCTTGTCTCTGTCTTGTTTTGGAGATACCTGAGGCATTGGCATTTTGGGTGACTTGCCTGTGGGCATCCCAATGTTTTGTGGCAGAACTTGGCTGGAGGACAGGACTTCCTGACTCAAGGACTATCGTCACTCTCTCTACCATCCTGTCTCTTACATTTAACACAGAACATGCATGTTTTTGTATGGGCATAGTGTTTATTAGCACATATAATTTTATCCATCATTATAATTTTCCTATTTTACAATTTTAATATCACCTGTCATTCCAGGTGCTTTTGGAATTGGCAGACTTGATTACAAACCATCTGGAGGGCTCAGAATTAGGCAGTTGGTACTGAAATTCTTTCTGCCTTTGCAGTGTTTCATTTAGGATAGTCAAGGTGGGGCATTCCCAGAAAGATGAATCCTGATTTTGTTCTGAATTGATCACTGTTTTCTTATAATGCATCTCCCTGGGAGTTAATAGAAACATTGCTCCGGAAAGTTGAGTTCTTGTGAGGTTCAAATTTATTTTTTATTATTGAGGAAATACAACTAATTCCCACCCCAAAATATGTGTGTATGTGTGTGTGTGTGTGTGTGTGTGTGTGTGTGTGTGTGTGTGTGTGTGTAAGTCCTGAGCCCTCAGAGGCCTGTATAAACCATCACGGTGCTCCTACCATTTCATCTTTGGGGATTTTGAAGTTAGCTGATAGGATAGGAAACTCCACAGAAGTCTCCAGAATTTCCATTTGCAAAGTCATAGGGACTTGTAAAAAGGCTTTATTCCATAAATTATCTCTCTGTGTAACATGAGACCCAGGTGGCCTCTCTCTCCCTGTGTGAGAAATAGACTGAATTAATTTCCCCAGCCTCATGGCGGCATCATTTGGAAGGAACCTATGGAGATAAGGGTCCATTCCTCTGAAAGTAGCTAAGTTTTCCTTAATTGCTCTAGACAGATGGGTGCTGCCACTTAATATATGTGTAACCCTGGGCAATTCAAAGTACTTCTCTGAGTCTCAGTTTTACCATCTGCAAAATGGGAATGAGTGCCATTATTTGTCTCATAGAGTTGCTTGTCAAGAGCAAATGAGATGATTAATGCATGTGAAGCCACTTTAGAAACTGTGATGTGCTGTGCCAACATAAGACAATCTTTTAAAAATTAATCTTCGGAGGAAGGAGATTCCTCAGTAGCTTTTTTCTAGTGTTTATCAATTTATAAAGTAAAGGTTATGTTTTCTTTACAATATCAGATCTTTTTTATTTTGTTTTTTTTTTGGAGGGCAGGGGGGAACGGGAGATTCCTGCCATTCTTTCTCATTAAAAGCATTGATGAGAAAGACTTCCTAACTTTTATCTGTCTTTAAGACTGTCTCTGACCCCAGTTTGTTTTTTCCCCTATAAAAACAAAGAATAGACAAATGACATAGGTAACATTTCAGCTCTGGTTCTGTGGCCTGGATCACATTGTTGCTTGCCTGTCTGATATACAGCCGGAAAGAACTTTGTGACAAGGGGAAATTTGTGTTTTTGGGGTTTTTTTTTTTTGCATTCCATTTTAAAGATACAAGTGCCAATTTTCATAAATGGCCTATATGCTCACAAATACATGTTATATAAACAAATCTAACAATGGATTGGCTTTAAGCTGAAATACTTTGTTTCTCTATGATATTCTATTCCTCGTTGAAAGAAAAATGAAAAGTTTGTGCTACAAACTTAGAAAGAACAACGGTATGTTTTGTATGAGTCTTGATTTCTATAAATCCCATATTTGTAGTATCCTGTGAGGTTGTTTTGAGGCAACAGGTTAGAATCTTGGCCTGATTTACAGTACCACTTCCCCCAGTTCTTGGCCATTCTCCTTTCTAGAAAGCAAATGAGATTTATATGAATCCCTTTTGAAACTCGTATGTTTAAAGCACGCTTTGGGGACTTAATTTGGGGAAGAAAAATTGAAGTTCCTTTGTCCCATTAGCTCTGAGTGGTTCCCACAGAGGTCACAGATGACAGGGGCTCACCCTGAAAGCTCTAACCCAGGGGTGCTTTAGAGGGGCCTTGGAGGTGCTTTCATCCGGCTGGGCGGGGAAGACTGCTCTGAACCTGTCCTCGCCATGACTGGTTCTTGCCAGTTCTTTTCAAGAAGTTTCTCTTTTAGAAGCTCTATAAAAATTCACTTAAAATTGAAAAAACAAACAAACACACACACACACACACAAAACAAACTACCCCAAAGTTAAACCTGCTTCACTTTGGTTTGCTCTTCCAGTCCTGGAATGTCACCTTTTACCTGAAGTAAATAAGGCCATCATCAGTGTCCTACCTCCCCCCTTTCTCTCTTTGTCTCCCTCTTTTTCCTCTCTTTTCTTCCTCTCCTTTATTTTCTCTCTGTATTCATCTTTCTCTCTCTCCCTCTTCCTTTCTCCCCCCTCTCCTTCTGTCTCTCCTCTCTGCTCTTCTGTGTGTGTGTGTATTCTTGTATATGTCAATATTTTACACACACACACACACACACACACACACACACACACACACACACACATTCTTGTAGCCTTCACAATCTGGTGATCCTTCATTAGGCGATTTATCCATGTCTCAATAAGGAGACTTGACTAGTTAGAATGTATCCATCATGATTTTCACACGGGATTGGACAAAGCCAAAAGGAGACAGAAGGAGACGCTTATTCATGAGATGGCAGCAGAGGGAAGTCATGATATCATAATACTCCTTTAAGACTTTCTGGCATGCATGTCAAGGCAGCCTTCCCCAACCAAGATGATTGCGAGACTTTACTGTCTTGGACGGTATTGTCTTTGTAACCTCGATGTTTCCGAGAAGCCACTGCAGAGTTCTAATATGTCACAATTCAAATGTCAACATGTTGTTGGAAAGGAAGCTAATAAGTTAAACCTTTGAGAGATGCCAAAAAAAGTTGAGGTGATTCAAATTGTTGAGAGAAGTCCATTGTTTTCTAAGGGGAAATAGGATTCCAGAATGAAACACTGTCCTTAGAAGCCTCTAACTGAAAGATAAAGAACACAACAAAAAAGCAAACACATGTTCGATATAAAACACACACACACACACACACACACACACACACACACACACACACACAACATCAGCCTGCTCTGAGCAGGCTCCACTTCCCACCGTGACTGTTTGACCAGTCTTCTCTGAGTACAGGGCAGACAAGGAAAAAGGGATAGGAAGATCACAGCACCTTGTTTTTATGGAGACGGCACAGAGCCCCCAAACAAGAGACTCTTGTGAACCTATGTGTCACCAACAGTGAGCCTGGGTTGTGTTTTGGGGTGTGTGTGTGTGTGTGTGTGTGTGTGTGTGTGTGTGTGTTTAATGACCAGCTCTATAGGCTTTGTGGAAATTAATGTGGTGTTCAGTGAATGAATCATAGATTATTTGAGGATGGGAGGTGAGACACTAATTACAAGAAATGTTCTTCTTTACAGTATTTTTAGCCTGTGTGTGTGTGTTTGTGTGTGTGTGTGTGTGAGAGAGAGAGAGAGAGAGAAAGAGAGAGAGAGAGAGAGAGAGAGAGAGAGAGAGAGAGAGAGAGAGAAAGAGGGAGAGAGGGAGAGAGAGAGAGAGACTGATTTAGGCCCTATAGAAAATAAACAATTGGGTTTTAGGGCCACCTACTGGAAAAAATTGGCATATTCTTATGTTTCAGGGTACTATTGATGTTTTTCAATTAATTTCAAATTCAATTTAAGAGCCTTTTGACTGTAAAGTGCTTCTCTGCCTCCTCCTCCTCCTCCTCCTCCTCCTCCTCCTCTCCTTGTCTTGTATTTACCTCCCCTGGTATATCATTATATCCCCTTAGCAGAATGTCAGTACCTTCTGGGCAGGATCTAAATTTTTGAAATTTGTCCTTGTATCCCTGGGACCTAATAGAGTGCCTGACAAATAGTAGGTGCTTAATAAATGCTTGTTTTGAAGTCTGTATTACAGTGACTGGTGAAGTCAGCTCTCCTTTAGATGGGGCTGTGACGTTTTTGTGGGAGGATGGCAATAGAAAGTGGCCTTGCAATCACTTACAGGTTTAAGGGAGTCCTTTAAAATTGTGTCAGTTTTTTTTTTCTTTTTCTTACTGTGTATGTGTGTGTGTGTGTGTGTGTGTGTGTGTGTGTGTGTGTGCATGCATGCGTCCAAGTGCATGGATATGCCCTTTGTGACTTTTCCACATACTAGAGCAGTGGTCACCAAGGTAGGATGCTTTGGTCCCATAGCATAACCCCAAGAATTGTATAATCACAGGGTTGTCAGGCGGGTTGTATCCCACCCTCCCTATATAAAAAAAAATGTGAATCTGTCTTGGAAACAGCTGCTTCCCTTCCTTCTCCCACCGGCTGGCATGGTGTAGACCCCTGGGGCAGTTGTAACCTAACATCTACTCAGGTACCTGAATTCCCTGCCTTCCCTGTCTTCTCTCTCTGTCTCCCTCTCTTTTTCCTCTCTTCTTTCTTCCTCTCCTTTCTTTTCTCTCTCTGTTCATCTTTCTCTCTCTCCCTTTTCCTTTATCCCCTCTCTCCTTCTGTCTCTCCTCTCTGCTCTTCTCTGTGTGTGTGTGTGTGTGTGTGTGTGTGTGTATTCATGTATATGTCAATATTTTACACATACACACACACAATCTTGTAGCCTTCACAATCTGGTAACCCTTCATTAGGCAACTTATCCATGGCAGACAAATTCCCCGCCTTCCCCCAATGCCCCCACATCTTTCCCACCAGATCAATTCAAGGCCCCTCTAGGCACCCCTTAAAGGCAGGAGGGGGTCTGCTTTCAGAGGGAGTGGCCTATAAGAGTTGCATAGGGTGGAAAGGCCTCCAGGGGCTGAAATCTTCATTATATTTTTCTTCTGTTTCTGTCAAAGGCACCACTATCCTTCTGATCTCCAAGTTTCTCAGTCTTCTCTTTATCCTTGACTCAGCTGCTGTCTTTAGAGAGTAAACAAAAATCTCTTAATTGCCAGATCTGATGGCTTTCTCCCAGTCCCCTTCCTTCCTGACCTCTTCACCCTGTTGGGTACTGTTGACCACCTTCTACTCCTGGACACTTATTCTTCCCTCTTTTAGCTGCTGAAATGGATGTAAATGGGTTGTGTATAACCCCCGACCCCCCCCCCCCCCCGAACTCACATCTATACAGTTAACATAGAAACAGATTTTTCTAGTCTGTGTTAAAAGTTTCCAAACAAAGCATTTCAGTGCATTTTGAACTCATTTGTCCTAAAATATGAAAATGCAAAACATTTCAGTGAGTTTGTAAGAACAGGTGATTGGCCTCAGGTTATTAGGAATTTACTAGCTGGGTTTCCACAAAACTTCTGTATCATTGGTGAAGGTGTTGAAAATTAGTCAGAGGCACCCTGCTTTTATTTGCATCTTTGCCTTTATGAGATATCCTTTTCAGCTGTGAGAGCTGGTAAAAACCAAGTATTAAAATAAGTTTAGAACCATGTGTTCAAATTGTTGCCGAGCCAAGGGTTGAACTAAGATTTTTAAAAAATCACAAATCTTATTCAATGACATCGCTCTTACTGAAAATACCACTATCAATGCTGATATTTCTTGAGAGCAAAACAATTTTTGTTCTGTTAATCAAGGTTTCCAAAATATTACTTCTTATTTAATTCATTATTATTATTTGTCTTTGTGCTTTACAATATACAAAAATCTTTAGCATAGGAGTACATGTATATAATTGAATATATTGGGAGCATTCAAAATTTATTTATCTGTGTTTACTGATTGGCTGAACAATAAAAAGTTTGGAGATCCGCCTCCAAACTCTCCATCTCAACTTGATTGTCAGTACTAAAACTTAGATTTTTGGCTACAGAGTGAATGTCTTGCATTTAAACAGTGATCATTATTTAGAAAATTACTTACAATGTACTTAAAAATTATTTGTAACAGCCCGGTGAGGGAGCTACCACATTTTTGCAGATTAGAAAAGGCACCTAACAGGTATTATATAGATCTCCATCTATCTATCCATCTATCTATTTATCTATCTATCTATCTATCCATCTATCGAGAGGTATCTTTTTTTTTTTGCTTTTTTTTTGGAGGGGGAAAGGCAGGGCAATTGAGGTTAATTGACTTGCTCAAGGTCACACAACTAGTTTTGTGTTAAGTGTCTGAGGCTGAATTTGAGCTCAGGCCCTCCTGACTCCAGGGCCAGTGCTCTATTCACTGAGCCACCTTGCTGTCCACAGACAGGTATCTTGACCAGTGTTTCATAATAAAAAGGGACGCCTATCTTTAGAGCCAGGTCTTCTGACTTCCAAGTCAATGACCGTGTGAAGTCTGACACTCTTAATAATATTATTAATAAGTAACATTTATGTATCCCTTACTACATGCTAGACATTGTGCTAAACCCTCTACATATATTGTCTCATTTGATCTTCACCACAGTCCTTTGTGGTAAATGCCATTATTATACACATTTTACAGATGAGAAAACTGAGACAAACAGGGTTAAGTGACTTGTCCAAGGTCTCACAGCTAGTAAGTGTCTGAGACAGGATTTGAACTCAGGACTTCCTGACTCACATTCACTATGTCAGCTAGCTGCCCATTGATTTTGGCTAACTTGGTTTACACTATTATTTCTACAATTATATTGTCTATAAAATTAATTTTACAGTATTATTGACCCCAGTATTCCCCCCCCCTGCCTTTTTTTGGGGGGGAAGGACAAATTTTCTGCATCCCAATGGTTATCTCTTCAAGTTGAGTTCTTAGGTTATATCAATGGGTCATTAAATATTTATTAAGTGCCTGTTATGTTCTAGGAACTGTGCTAAGTGCTGGGAAAACAATAAGAAGAAAGACAGTCCCTCTTCTCAAAATCTCCATTACACGGTTTAAAAAGGAAAAGAGAATGTTAGTATGGCTTTTTCCAAAGGTGCCTGGAGTTCTCAAAGGCAGGGCCACCTCAGAAAGGAGGTTCTATTTGCATTAGCAAGTAGATATTTTCTTCTGCTCTTTCTTAAGAGCCATGAGGCATAGAATTTAGAATCAGGTAAACACCAAAATTCATGACCTACTCCGTAGTAATGGGAAAGAATGTTCCATTGGTCCAGCCCCCTGAACTTATTTATGTATTGTGCCGTTGAGGTCAGGTTCTACTGTTAGCGAGCTGCCACCAGATGCAGGACTAGAATCTGCTGGTGTCCACACCATTGTTCTTGCCAGTCACAGCCCCTATTTATCAATGAATATTAGGTGGATCAATGAATATTAGGAAGATTAAGGAACAAGGGAAAAAGGAGAAGGCAGGGCTATTTGCCTTTAGCCAGAGATATCCATACTAAAACAAAGTCACAACAATCCCAGGCGATGCATAGGCTGATGACGTTGTGTGAGATGGAGTAAGGAGTGTGTCATTGAATGCGGAGAAGAAAAGAGAACACAATGGACTGTGAAGAGTATATACATGCTCTAAAGTATATAAAGCCTGTTCTTGTATTAGCTCTTTGAATCCTTTGCATTAGGGAATGAACACCTCCCATTTATACATCAGCGGGGAATTTGGTTTATGGCATGGAATCAAGCAATCAACAGGTATTTATTAAATACCTGTTATATACACTAGGCATTGAAAGATTTGGGAGTTGGCATGTGCCATCCAACCTTCCATCCTCCACATTCTTCCTTTCCCAGTAGACTTGTTTGTTTCCAAGAGGCGGTAGAAGGTACAATGATACCCTTACTTGCTGTGTGATCTTGGGCAGATCATTTCCTCTGCCTAGGCCACAGGCATTTCATCTGTAAAGCATGAGATATGGACTTGATTGTCTCTACTAACCCTTGGTCTTTGATAACCTTTATACTAAAGAGATCAATTGTAGTTGACTGTAGACTAAGAGAATGCCTGCAGATGTTGCAGTGTGTGGGCATGCCTATGTGTGCTTAGGCTAGCAAGAGATAGTGTATGAAAAACACTTTGCAAACTCTGATGTGTCATATGAATATCAAGTTGTTATTACTCCCACCCTCCTTGATCCCAACAATTCTCATTTTTTGTTTCTTTCCTTTTAGATATTTTATAGGGTAGTCACTGACATTGAACCTGGAGAGGAGCTCTTATTGTACATGAAGAGTGAAGAGTACTCCCATGAAACAATGGCGCCGGATATTCATGGTTAGTGACTTCTCAGGATGGAATATGTAGTCAGTCTGTCTGCTTAGAGCCGCAGCTCTCAAACCGTTCCTCAAGACCCTTTCCAGGGGGCTAATAGGTCAAAACTGTTTTCATAATTCGACTACGGTGTTTTAATTTCCAATATTGTAATCATCCAGTGGAAATCACGCGCTTAAACAAAAGCTCTTTGGTACAGACTTTAGTAGTTTTTAAGAGAGTAAAGGGTTCTTGCAATCACAAAGTGTGAAAACCTTTGACTTAGAGAATGAATACCCAAAAGCCAAACTGTTAGATAGAATCTTGTTGGAAATACCCATGGAATTGGGAAATTAGAATGTTTGCTGGATGACTGCCATGATTAGTTAATACCAGTATGGCAGTTTTTATGGTGAATATATATATATTTTTTATCTTGACCTTGGTCCAGTGTATTTTGTGAAACCCAGGGAAGCTGATCATTCCCCAGAAAACAGAAAAGGAAGGCCTTCCTGAGACACACACACACACACACACACACACACACACACACACACGCACGCACGCACGCACGCACACCCCTTAGATTTGGAAAAGAATCTTAGAAGTCTCTCAAATTCAACCCCTTAATTTTATAAATGATGAAACTGAGTCACAGAGAGAAGATATGATTTGTCCAGGGTCAAACAGCTAATAAATGTAAATTCAAACCCAGATCTTCTTGACTCTGATTCCAGCACACTGGTTACTACACTGTGCTGAAAAAGTTAGACTTGGAGCCATTGGTTAGAATGCATTGTCGTTGCCCTTGCCAATATAAGAATTCTTTTACCACTGGTGTTTAATACCAGTAAGTCTGAGTTAGATGAAAGTCATAACACCTTGGAAAAATGCCATTGATATCCCTTACCAGCTTTATGGAGAGGCAAACGAAGTCTCTCTTACTTGATACCTGTGTGGTGATGTTGCACATATGCCTAATTACTTGTGTAGAAAGATCTTGAAGGAGAGCTGTCACAGTTTCTCTGGAATACAGT
>CM053580.1:24834983-24871749 GCA_028627135.1 Pseudochirops cupreus
GTGTGTGTGTGTGTGTGTGTGTGTGTGTGTGTGTGTGTGTGTTCCCCATAGCCAAAAAGCTGTTAAAAAGGAGAAGAGGAAATTAAAGGTAAAAAAAAAATGTAAATAAAAAATTTCCCCTGGTCTGGAAATGGCCCGACTGCAAGCATGTTAATCTCCACCTCGGTAATTTGGTTCTCCAGGAGAAGACAGAAGCCCCTGCTGCTGCGCCCTGCACTTCATAAATCACATCTTTATGTGGACAAGGTCAGGGCACCTAACAGCTCAGACATGGGCCTTTTCAGAGGCTCGGAGGACTCAGGCATGTTTATTCTCCTGCACAGATCTCCGAGGAGTAGTCCAGCACGCTTCTAATTACTTGTGATTATTTTCATTTGCCAGGGTCAGTCTGGCTTGCCAGGACTGCTGGAGGGTTGATTTCCTACAAATCTTGATGTCTTTGTGGGACAGCACTGTATGCTTTCAGAATTAGCACCCCATTATTGTACCCTACAGCTAGGAATCACTTTTAATAGACACTACGTTATAAAGGTGTCCCTAGCGATCCATTGGTGACTTCCCTTCCTCTTAATTAACTATATTGGAGTAATTGCCATTAATCAGGCAATTTAATCTTTTATTTTTTTAAGGATGAATACAACTGTCTTAACAATCACATATTTGGAAATCCCAAAACTCACGGTGATATAAAGACAAATGGCGTCTATAAAACTTTTTAAATGTGTATTTAGGAAGTAAATTTGGGCAGAAGGAAAGTGATTTCTTTTTTCCCCCTTGACTGTAAATGTACTTAATAATCAGCTATTCTTTTGTTGAAACTGAGATGAAATGTGTTGATGAGACAACAGCTCTCCTGAATAAATTACAATTCTCAAACTAATACAATCCAAAAAAATTTAGAATTATTTTCCAAACTCCAGATAAGGTAGCTACTTCTGAGTATTTTTCATTAGTCTATTTTGATGTAGTTCATGGTTTAAGCTATTGTGCTGATTAACACAAAGTATAAATGGAAAGGCTTAACAAAATCATAAATGAATGACATAAAGTTAGGTTTTTGAAAGAAACCAAAAGATCTTCTAGAAAACTACCATGGTTCCATTGGTGTTTATATGTGTACACATGGAGTTCTTTATATTAAAGAGAATACCTAGGAAATACGGCAAGTAAATTTCAGACATTTCACCAAAAAAAGGTGACAATTTTGCAACACGTCATCAGCCTGACTACTGAGACAAGGAGCATTCTTGGACCACCAGCTAAAATTCAGAATGTTAGGTTAATTTTGTGCTTTTTTAAGGCCCACTGCTCAGGTGGGATGCCTGACCCTTCTCCTCTAAAAGCCAACCAGTTGTTCCCTCTCCCTCCCATCTGGACCTTGATATTAATGTAGGAAATTCTTTTTGTAATTAATCCTCCCTCAATGAGATTAATTAACTTTTCTGGATGACATTTAATACGTGACTCTTTGGAAAACATTCAATGGTTCTTGGGTCAATCATCAACACTGTGTGACCCTGGAACATCATTTAATCAAGGGGTATCTATTCCATTCTTGCCCTCTGACAGGAGCAAGAGAGAAGGATTCGGGGGACTCCATCTTCATCCGGCTCCACCCCTGACTGTGCGTTTTGGGGACAAAAGCCATTTAACCCACAGTCCTGTTTTCATCTAAATTCCATATTATAAACCTAATAGGATTGTTGGGAAAATAAACTGTATATTTATGGGTGAGAAGTGCTTTGTGTCTGTGGCCACAAGCCAATATTTACTGTTTTCACATCTACATGTATTTACAAAGGGGAAGACAGGAATATGAAAAACTTTTGGAAATACCAAAGTAAAAAGATTTAGAAGGATGTCCCCTGCCTTCATTCTCCTGCACCAATGCCCATTGTCCTAATCCTCACCCTGACCTGGTGAAGACAAGAATTTTAAGAAAAATGTTTTCATTTCTTCAAGCTGTGCTAGCCCCAAAGATGTCAGTCTCTGTCTGGCCTGCTGCTGGGCTTCCTCTGTCCCACCTACTGCATTCTCTGCCAATCAGTAAGAGGAAGTCTTGAAAAGACTCAATACCAGTGGGGGCAGGGAGGTGTGGAGGACTTAGGGCCTCCTAATCTACAGAGATGGTGGAGAATCCCAAAACCTGGGAGGTTCCCAGAGGAGGCACTTCTAGGATCGCAGGAGTCTGGAGCATATAGAAAGACAGCCAGGAATATTGGAGAGAGTGGTGGACTCAAATGTAAGATCTAGGCTTAAATCTTCCATCAAATACTGGTCAGCTGTGTTACCCTCAAGGAAGTCACCTAACTCCTCCGTCTGCCTGAACTCCTCATCAGCAAAATGGGGAAGCCTAGTGATAACACTTCTCCATTTATGATAATATTTGGATCTCCTTGGCTTGGGTTTAAAGATTCTTACCAAAGAAAACAAAAAAAAAATTGCCACTTACATTGGTGACCCAGAGCTTTCTCCTTAATGATATTTTGTAGATGGACTGATCTCGATGACCATCTGTGGACACCGCACTAAATTATCATAATTGTTAGTCATTAATTATACAATTATTATAACCCTTTGGTTTTCTCCAAAATTTCTCCAAAAGGCAACACCATCCTCCCAGTAACCTAGACTCCGTATGCCAGTTATCTTTCACTCCCCCTAGTTCTTCAGCCCCAAATTATTGAAAAGTCACCACATCCTCTACCTTTCCCCCCGGTAGAGTGGTGGGGTAGGGGGGAGTGCTGGCTTTGACATCAGAAGATGGGTCCAGATCCTCACTCTGATCTTGAATGAGTCAAACAAAAGCCCCTTGGCCTCAGTTTCCTCACTTGTAAAATGGAGTAGAAGGCTTCTGGGGTCTCTTCTAGCTCTGAATATATGATCCTATGAGTAGTTCATTCAGTCAGTCCATAAACATTTAATAAGCACCAGTTGTATGCTAAGCCCTGGAGATAAAAAAGAGGCAAGATCCCACCTCAATTTATTTCAAAATTTACTTAAATGTTGTGTTTTGTTTCCCATGAAAGCCAGGAGGATTAAAGGATGGAGGAGCCACTGGGAGGATATGAGCCCAATGAGGACAGGGATTATTTTAAATTTTAATATTTCTATCTCCAACAGAGACTAGCATAGTACTTTGCACATGTTGGGATAAAGAGTGGACCTATGATTTCCTCAAGGAAGAGTATTCAGAGCCAGTCCATCTGCCAAAAGCAGGCCAGGACTACTCCGGGACTTTGTAGGTAAGTCCTAGGTAGGTAGTTAACTGCCTGAGACACAAAGTAATTCAAACAAGGTCATAGTGATAGTGTCCAAGAGGACTCAAACCCAGGGTTTCTTGACTCGAAGTCACATACTATCCACTAGTTAATGGCCTCTACACTTAGCATTTAGGAGATGCTTAACCAGTCAGTTAACAGGTGAGTATTAAATGCCTGGCATTGGGCTAAGCACTAATGTTGTTGTTTAGCCTTATTTTCAGTCATGTCAAATGCTTTGTGATCCTATCTGGGGTTTTCTTAGCAGTGATACTGGAGTAGTTTGCCATTTCTTTCTCCAGCACACATGGTTAAGTGACTTGCCCAGGGTCACCCAGCTAGAGTCTAATGTTGAATTTGAACTCGGGTTTTCCTGACTCCAGTGTCGGCACTCAATCCACTAGCTGCTCAAATACTAGGTATACAAAGACACAAAATGAAATATTTCCTGCCCTTGAAGACTTACATTTTTATGGGGCAACAACTATACTATATATACTATGTGAGACAGGCACAAATTAAAATAATTTAACCTTCAAAGGGACGAGCCTGATAAATAAACATTAGTTATGGGCATTATAATATTATATAATAAAATAATAACATAAAATAAATTAGAATGAAAACGCTTGAGGAATCAAGGAAGAAGAGAGCCCTTCTAGCTGGAAAACCAAGGACTCCTGAAGGAGGTAGGACCTAAGAATGAGAAGGATCTCAAAGGGGGAATGTGGAAGAAGCGGAATTAAGGGATGTTATGGAAGTGGGGGGGGAGTGAGTTGAGTTGAGGAGGCTGATGGATTGTGTGGTCATGATGTTGGCAGTTAGGTATTGCCTCAAGGATGATGGCAAGAGAGAAGATGGAGAAGAAGATCATTGAGGAAGCTGGGAAGGTAGATGAAAGCAATATGGATGGGGGAAGGTGACATGAATAACTCATATGGACTTACAGATATGGAGTTTTATTGAGAGATGGAAGTTGGGTAATAGTATAAAAAACTGCAGTAGAAAGGAAGGAATGTGTCTAAACTTCCCCCCTGGCTTTGAGAATCAGGGGAAAAGCTGACCTCCAATTGAGCAGGATTGCCAGGGGATTCTGTGTTGTTGGTGACCAAGGAGGTAGGAAGCAAGGCTTCATTTAAAGCTACAAAGAGGAAAGGAGTATTGGTTGAAAATGTCAATAATGCGAGAGACTTTGTTATAGAGAAAGTAAGGATTCTTAAGGACACAGTGAAATGAGCTCAAAAGATCAGTACATCAGTTGGGGTTAGGCCTGAGGAAGAGAGCATCAGAAGAGGGAGAAGGAGTTGGAAGTTGGTAGTAAAAGCCAACCACTTTCCTAGGATCACAGATAGAGGTGGAAGGGAGCTATGAGTCAATACCCTTCATTTTATAGATGAAGAAATCAGAGCACAGAGATGTTAGGTAACTAGTCCAGAGCCACACAGCTAGGCCTTCCTGACTCCTAGACCAGCACACCACCCGAGAACACATATTAAGGAAAATAAGTGGGCAGCACTTTGAAGGGTGGATTGGAGTGGGGAAAGACTGGCATCAGGAAGTCCATTTAGGAAGCTATTTTAATAGCTGGAAAGGTATTAAGTGCCAGAACTAGGTAGGGCAGTGGAGTGTAACGAAGGGGACAGGTGGACAAAGTATTATAGGGGCAGAACCAAGGGGACTTGACAATTGCTTGGCTGTTGCTAAGCCTTGGTTGCTAAGCCTTCACAACAGCATCCTCTTCCCCTCGCCTTCCTCCCCTCCAATTTTTCCCTTCCTGTTCTAGCTAGCAGCAATCCTGTTCACAGGGAGGTGCTAGCCAAGGATTACCTGCCAAAAAATAAATGCATGTCTTTGAGAATCTGCATCTCGGAAAATGATTACTACTTAATTTTGGAGTTTGCAGACAGGACCAAATGGGGTTTTATTTGAAGTTGAAGAATTAACTCCCTAAACCTACAACAAAGATATGTTCCCAATCCCAGCTGAAATCAATGGGTGTGTTTTCATTGTGTTACTGGAGCTTTGTTAGTATTTTACAACTAGGTGGATTTTCTGACATTTTACCAATTGATATGTATTATAGGATATGACGCTCACTAAATACATTATTAGCCTTCTCTGTGTTCTGTTAGTGTGTTTAACGGGTCTAGATACGTTCATTGACCTAATGAAATGGGATTCCAGGTTTACCAACAGAGAAAAGCCCCCCCCCCCCCATCATGAAATCATCAATGAGAAGTTAACATTATTGGTTTTCCCCTAATAATTCTGCAAAGGAGACGTCATAACCAGACCTTAGTGATATTTCAAAGCAACAGTAGTCTAACTTTATACTGGAGTAATCATTCTGGAGCCCTGGCTGATTCTTCCACTATCCTCAGGGAAATGCTCCTTTTCTCATAGTAGAACAAGGATAAATCACAGTCATTAGGGCTCTTTGGGGGGCTGGGGGTGAGAGGGGAAGAAGCTTCTGATTCCAAGGTCCCTTCTAGCCTCTTCTTGTGAAATAGTCTGTTTCTCAGAATAATGAGTTAATTCAGTTAGAACAAGAGTTCTCCAAGGTTTGAGGTTTATCTGAAAATCGAATTCCTATAATTTCATATGCCATCTGATTTTACGTCCACTTAGTTCAGATTTTAGACAACCGTGGTCTGTTATCATCTATGAATCTAATGCCTGGGACTGGAGAAGCAGGGAGCTCACAGACTGGTAACTTAGTCATTTTTGAATTCTGTTGTGTTTTCTCCTGTAAAATAAATGTAACAAAATATGCCAGATCCTATTTAGAAATTTCTAAATAAGAGGACTTTTAAGTAATATTGGTAAACATTGATGTTAAAAAGTATTCATTCATTTTAAAAGTATTTATCAAGACATTTGTGGAGAGATCACTGGACCTAGAGTCAGTAAGACTTGAGTTTAAATTTGATTTTATGTGACCCTGGGTGAGTCACTTAGCTTGCCTGACTCAGTTTCCCCAAATGTGAAGTGGGGAATGTGAAAGTTACAGAGAAGGTGGCTACCTGCATGGACAGTGGACTCACTTGGAAGTCCACTACACCAAGACACCATGGGTCCACAGGGTCCCTACTCCACAGGGTTGTTGTGAAGATCAAATGAGATAATGTTTGTAAAGCTCTTCACAAACCTTAAAATGCTCTATAAATAATATCTGTGATTATTAATTATTATTACGTATATGAACTGAGCACTGAGTTAGCCTTGAGGCATAGGTACCTCAAGGGGGGGGGGGGGAGACAGTTACCGCTTTAAATGAGCTTACATTCTACCCTAGGAAAGAATGATGTACAAATTAATATTGGGGGAGGGGAGATGATGATAATGGGCAATCACTCTAGAAAGTAACACTTTCACTGAGAATTGCAGAGAGCTAGGGCTTCCAAAGGCAAAAAATGAGGAAGGAGGACATTCCCACAGCCTCTGGGTCAATGCCCAACGGGCTCCAACATCACGTCCTCATCAGTAAAGTCCTTCTGGTAGAATACTGGGGGGTAAAAAATGGCAAAGACTCTCTTTTCTGGACCATCTTTTTTGTGACTTTTTTTTGTGAATTCTTTGCAGACTGAATCATTTTATCAGTTGACCAAAACTTAGGGCTATCAGGTCTATAAAAGGAAGTAGAAGGCTCATCTCTCAGTGTCTTAGAGAAGCACCCATTAAGTCAGTGGGATCCAGTAGGAACATTTGGAGTTAGAAGACCTAGACTGGAATCCTGACTTTCCTCCTTAGGACCTGGATGACTTGGAGAAGGCTATACCTTTCTGTGGGCTTCATTTCTGAAGTGGGGACTGTTGCTTGGTGATCCCTAAGGTTCTTTCTACTTCTAAATCTTATGAAGCCAAACATCAGGGGTGTTACCTCTAGAAACAAGGGACCCTTATTGAAACAAAAACTCCTCTCCAAGTCTGTACAAGGGAAACAAACCCTGAGTTTTTAGTCAGAGGACCTGGGTTCAAATCTGGTTTTGTCTCATTATCTGGTGATGGTATTAGGCAAATTGCATCCCTTCTCTGGGCCCTAATTTCCTCAACTTTAAAATGACAGGATTGGACCTGGTGACTTTTAACAATCTTTTGAGCCTTAATTATATGATTCTGTGACTTGAAAGTCCCTTTGAGGAAAAAAAAAGTTGATCTCAGAGGGAAAGAATATCAGAATCGACAGCACAGAAGTTTGTTCTGCCATAGTTGGAAGCTTTACAGCTTTCAACATGGATGTTGGTCCTGGCTCCCCAACAAGACTGTCAACTATTTGATGGCAAGAATCCTGCCTTATAGATCTGTCTCCCACACAGAAATGAGTAGACAGGATGGTCCTTAAAGCGTTATTTGGTTGATCATTGTGAAAAGTAAATACCTCAAAGCAATGGGAAAGAAAACTCAAAGAGGTGGGTGTACCCATTACATTTCAAGCTCCTTGAGGGTAGGGACTGTATTTTTGCCTCTTTTCATATCCTCAGAGCTTAGCACAGTGCCTGGAACATAGTAGACATTTAATAAATGCCTATTGATTGATTGGTGATGTTGCTTTCAGCTGCTCTATCATTGAAAGTGCTTTTACTTTATTCAGTTTTTTTCATCTGCTCAGTCATGACACCAGAATGAATGGATTTTCTAAACTCATCTCTTCCTTTATTCCATGAGTTTTTTTTTTTGTTCTAGTCCTATGATTTTATCAGAGAAAGGAATTCCTTGCATGGAAATAGATCAGTTATAGCCCTGTAATTTTTAATTTTATAGAGCTGTCTGTGGAGGGGTTCCAGAGTGACTGGAACCCCAGAAGGGTTCCACAGTGACTCACCCAGATCTCAGAGCCACCTTGCACTAAGGATGAGATTCAGTTGACTCCAGAATCAGCTCCAAATCCATGTTATACCTCCATCCAGTGACTAGCTTTCCATCAATCCCAACACTCTCCAACAAACTAACATAAATAAATCTTTACCTTCCCTATAATTTCCTTGTTTCTTCTGACAAGACCGCCATTTTCCCAGGTACTCAACTGTAAACCTTGCTGCCACTGTTGATTATTCTCTTGCTCAAAGTCGTCCGATCTGTCTCCTTTCAAATAGCCAGGTTATGGAGAAAATCTAAATTAGGCTTATAATAGTAATACCTCCAGAATAGTATGACAGAATGAATAGAGAATTGGCCTCAATGTTAGGAAGACCTAGATGCAAATCCTGCCTTTGACACACTGGCTAGATGAGACCTCTGGCCAATCAATTTAACCTCTTGGTACCTCCAGGCAAAAGTCGAAGACTTTCTAAATTACAGAGTTATTGCTGGCTTTCATCAGTACAGGCAATTTATTCCCCATCAAGAGTTCTCCAGAGCAATAAAATTATAAGTGGCACCGTCCTCATCATTAAGTCCCATTTATATATCACTGGAAGGTCCGGAAAGTGCTTTAACCTACATTATCTCTGACAGGTGGGTGTGATCATCATCCCCATTTTACAAAGGAGATAAACAGACTGGGAGGTCTCCTAGACTCCAAACCCAGGACTTTATCCTTGAGGTCACATTGTCTCTCTATTTGTAGGAAAAGGAACTGGACCCATAGTGTCTTGGTATAGTGGACTCCCAAGATAGAAAGCTCCTTCTATCCACGTAGGTAGCCACCTTCTCTGTAACTTAGAGTATTAGTGAGTTGCCTAGGGTATTGAAAAGTTAAGTGACTTGCCCAGGATCACACAGGCTAGACATGAACAAAGGTTTTCTCGGCATCAAGGAGAGTCTTTTAAAAAATTGTTATTCACTATTAGATAATTCCTATCTCTAGCCATTTGGATTAAATTAAAATTAAGAATTCAGGATTAGGAACATTTAAAAAATGGCTAGAGGGCCTGAATTCTAAACTCCTCTTTCACTATGAAGTTAATGGAGAGTCAGGACCAAATAGAGCTCTGGGCCTGAGGTCAGAAAGACTCGAGTTCAAATCTAGCCTTAGACACGCACTAGCTCTGTGACCTTGGGCAAGTCACTTAACCTCTTTTGACTCAGTTTCCTCGTTTGTAAAATGGTGATAATGACAACACCTCCCTCTCAGAGTTGTTACAGAAATTAAATGAGAATATTTGTAAAGCACTTAGCACAGTGCCTGGCACATCACAAGTGGGAAATTCTTATTTCTTTCCTTTCCTCCTTTTTTTTCCTTCTTTTTATCCCTCCCTCTTTCCTCCTTCTTTCCTCTTTCCTTCTTCCTTTCTTCCTCTTTCCCCCTCCTTCCCTCTTTCTTTCCTCCCTCCCTTCATTTTTCCCTGGAGCCTGGGGAAATGACCAAAAGGGGGGTAGAAAAGCCGATTCCCCCAATGGCTTCATGATAATCTGGTAACCTGGGGAGGTGAGATGGAATCTTTTCCCTAGTGGAAATTCCCACAGCTAGGGAGGGAAGAGAGAAGGAAACATGTAAAGAGAAAGAAGAAAAAAAAAGCTCTATTATATCACCAGAAATTCACAGAAGGATCATAAAATAAAATAAAATAAAATAAGCCTGGGGCCAAAATAAATCTAAGCCACTTTTGAGTTTGGGGCAGAAATTGGTGATCAAGAGTATTTCCTTCTGCTTAGAAAAAAGCAACCATAAAAATGGATTCCTGATGTTCACTTGAGTGAATGGCAATTGGACAATAATGATTTTAACAACTCAAACTTTTAAGAGTTATAGGTCTCTTTGGTTATAGAAATTCATCTCACAGGGATAGCTAGGTGGCACAGTGAATAGAGCACTGGCCCTGGAGTCAAGGAGGACCTGAGTTCAAATCTGGCCTCAGACACTTAACACAAAAACTAGCCATGTGACCTTGGGCAAGTCACTTAACCCCAATTGCCCTTCAAAAAAAGCAAAAAAAAGAAAGAAGGAAAGAGAGAAAGAGAGAAAGAAAGAAAAAAGAAAGAAAGAAAAAAGAAAGAAAGAAAGACAGACAGAAAGAAAGAAAGAAATTCATCTCATACAGAATAAAGAGGATGGAAGGTGGAAAACAATAATTTTAGTTTCATTTGTTCCATGATAATAATACTAATAATATTGCTGCTGCTGCTACTTCCATTACTGCTACTGTTATCACTACTACTACCAGCTATCTAGCCAGCACTGATATAGCATTTTAAGACTTGCAAAGTAGTACGCACATCTCATTTGATCCTAACAACGCTGTGAGGTAGGTACAATTATCATCTCCATTTTACAGATGGGGAAACTGAGGTTGAATCTGGCGACGCCTGTGACTCAGCGGAATAATGTTTTTCATAAAAATAGGAGTTATAAAGGAAAACAATTGTATTGAAATATATTCATCAAAATATTTTAAAACACAAATTCAGAGTCCCCACATTAAGAACCCCTGCTCCAGAGCTTATGTCATGCAAGCATCTGAGGGTCTAAACAATGCAGGTCCAAAGGATCCTTTTACCCTCCCTTGTATAACAATATCTAAGATGTCTGTAGTACTTTCTATGTGCCGGGCACTGTGGCAAGTGCTCTTCAATTATTACCTTGTTTGAGCCTCACCACACCCCTAGGAGGTAGGTACTGGTATTATCCCCCATTTTACAATTCAGGAAACTGAGTCAAGTGACTTGCCCAGGGACACACCGCTAGTAAGTGTCTGAGGTTGGATTTGAACTCAGATCTTTCCTACTCCAGGCCCAGAGCTCTGTTTACTATGTCACCTGGCTACTTGAGAGCAGGGACTGCCTTTTACCCTTATTGACTGACTGACTGACTGACTGACTGACAGACTGACTGATGTTACCACTTTTTACTTCACACCACACAACTAAATGGCTTCTAAGGTCCCTTCCAGCTCTGAAAATTCTGCGACACTTCCTCCCTTCCTTCATGCACCACAAAATGGACTATTCAGAGTTTTCTGTATTCTCCCACTTCTGTCTCTTTGCTCCTACTGTTCCATCCTCCTGGGACGTCTTTCCTCTGCTTTGTCACTGCTGAAAGTCTTTAATTTCTTTCAGCACTCAGTTCAAACACTGCCTCTTTCACGAAGTCTGCTCTTCTCTTCATCCCTGGAGGTGATCTCGTCCTCTTCTGAACCCCCAGAATACTTTGTCTTTCTCTCTTAGCCTTTAACATGCTTTAGACCTCCCTCTGTTTGTAGTCTCTTACCCTTCCTTCTGGATTGTAAATTCCTTGAGGCCAGTGACTTTTTAACTAACACCTAGCACCCCAGCTTACACGTGGTGAAGACCCTAGGAATATTTACCAACCTGAAAGCCACAAAGGTAAAATCCTGAAAATAAGACTGAGACTAAGACTTCCTGACATATTGTAGATCAAACCAAAGGACCTAGAATTTCGATTTGGATTGTTGATGCATTTTTCTTTCTCTAAGCGTATGCTTATTCTGGCTGGTTTGTTCTGATGCTTAAAGAATAGTGCTAAAACTCAAAAATTAACTGAACATTGAGTGATTATAATGCAGATGGTACAATGGATAGAGTATTAGGCTTGGCAACAGGAAGACCTATCTTCATGAGTTCAAATATGGCCTCAGACACTTACTAGCTGTATGACCTTGGGCAAGTCACTTAACCCTGTTTGCCTCAGTTTTCTCATCTATAAATGATGTGGAGAAGGAAATAGCAAACCACTACAGTATCTTTGCCAAGAAACCCCCTGCCCCCAAAAGGGGTCATGAAGAGTCAGATATGACTGAAACAATTGAACAGAAACATATGGCCAATATTGACCCCAAAGAAGAGTTGAGAAAATACACCATTACTATTTCTTGTTTGCAGAAATGGGGAGCTATGATTGTTGTATATTCCTCTGACCACTAGACACAACTGATATAGTACATAGTTTTTCTAAAGTTCTTTTAAATGTTTTCTATAATGGATCACTTGATTTTTATGAGAGGGGGGTAAGTAGATTTAGAAATGAAGGTGATATAAAAATGAGAGATTGTTTAAAAAATATTCTGAAAAGTTGTGCCCTCTTAAATGTAACAAGACCTTCTTTAATGATATCATGTTTTATGTAATAATGGGCCTTTGGAGCTTTCCAGAGGAAGATTCTGGATACGTTTGTAGTGTGTAAGGCCTATGCATGGATTGTTTGCCTTAAATATCACTGAGGCATATTGTCCTAGTCTGGAACTTCAACCAGAGTACCACAGGCTCAATGGAGGCATTTATAACAATGTGTTTGAAAATATCACAGTTCTTTATACAAATGAATAGCAAGTATCATCCCAAATTTTAGGTGGAAATTTCTAATTATTAAGCTCAATTTATTTCTGGCAGCACACAAAATGCTCCCCAACTTGACCTGACTTAGTTTTTTAGTTCCCACTATGAAATACAAGTAATTTCTTACTTCTTTCCTTCATAAAGAAACTGAAAGAGTAGAGTCCTCATACATTTAAAAGTGTTGGAAGCCTCCCAAGGAAAAAAAGGGATATGTCAGTTTCCATAATCCAAAGGAGACGTACACCCAAATTAGAAATGAAAGCAAAGAACTGAAAATATCAGGTACTTCTTGGGGAAGGAAATGAGATGGGGGTTCTCAAAATGAGATTTGAGTCTATATACTTAAATCGAAATTTAAATGGCAACTAATCACTATTAGCAGTCCCTGTTAAACCCAACATTCCGAATCACAACAGCTAAGAGTATTACCTAAGTAATTTTAGAATTAACTTGTGGCAGCCAAGCCTTCTAAGGACCGTACACACAGCGGAGATGTTAGGAAAGTGACAGCCCTCTGTTTTTCTGGAATTCTCTCATAAGGTCAAATTGAGGCATTTGATCATACCACAGATTATAGCACTAATTGCTCTCTGACCAACATTGAAATTTTGATCCCCCTTGCGGCTCCCAAATTCTAAGACCAGTAATCAGATCTAGTTTGTTCTCCCTTGAAAAGTATTCAGTGTCTTACTTTACAATTTAGAATCATAGATTAAGCCCTAGAAGGGACCTCAGAAGTCACAGAGTCCAACCCTCACAGGTAAGGAAACTGAGGTCTGACCAGTGGCCAGAGCGTGTATGTGTGTGCGTGCGTGTATGTGTGTGCGTGCGTGCATGTGTGTGTGTGTGTCACACAGTCACACAAAGCCAAGTCCAATGATTCTCTATCAAGTACTTTTAGGGGGTCTTTCTTTGGTGGGTGACTTTGAAGCTACGAACGACAGTTTATTGACATCTCATCAAAGCATTATGTAGAAATGTTTATTCTTAAACAGTTGACCCAGCTTGGTATCACCCTTCCCTCTGGATCTAGATTGGCCCCTTACCTCCTAAACTTTTCCCCAAGTCTTCTTCAGCCTGAGCAGACTCCAATTCCCTCCTCTCCTTTTCCTTTCTCACCAAGTACCCTCCAGGATTTTCTTTACATACTGTTCTGATTCTACCATTCCAATACCCTATGGAGAAGCTAGGTCATCCCCTTCTTGTAGCTAGTTGGAGATCCCAGAGTAACCAGGAGACTAGGGCTATACCTCTGATCAATGATTTCTCCATTTAGTGCTACTGATCCTATGATAAAATATAACTTACTGTGTTTGACTCTTAAACCCTCCACAAACTACCCACAACCAAATTATTTAGCTTTATTATACATTACTTTTCTTCCCATAGCCTGGAACACATTTCATCCCCACTTATACCTAGAAGGTAGGTGCTATTCCTACAGATGAAGAAACAGGCTGAAAGGGATTAATTGATCTCTCCAGGGTCACCCAGCTTGCAAATGTCTGAGGCTAGATTCTAAACCAGGTCTTCAAAGCCAGCACTCTATACTCTCTACCTCTATCTCTCTCTCCCTCCCTCCCTCCCTCCCCCCCCTCTCTTTCTCTCTATCTCTGTCTCTCTCCCTCTCTCTGTATCTCTCTCTGTCTCTCTCCCTCTCTCTCTCTCTGTGTCTCTCTCTCTCTGTGTCTCTCTCTGTCTCTCTCCCTCTCTCTCTCTCTGTCTCTCTCTCTCTGTGTCTCTCTCTGTGTCTCTCTCTGTCTCTCTGTCTCTCTCCCTCTCTCTGTCTCTCTCTCTGTCTCTCTCCCTCTCCCTCTCCCTGTTCCTCTCTCTCTCTCTCTCTCTCTCTCTGTCTCTCTCTGTCTCTCTCTTATACACACACACACACACACACACACACACACACACACACACACGCACATGCACACGCACACACATACACATACTATGCCATACTGTGTAAGTAGAATATAAGCTACTTGAAGACAAAGACTCATATTTCTGGGTGTAACTGATTATGTATTTATATGTTTTATATTTATATATATTTAAGTATACAACTCTCACTGACTTAAAAAGATCTTTACCCCACAAGAGTGTTGGTTAGTTGCTTTTCTCTTACTTAACTAGGCAAGTAGAAGAAAAAATTCATTTCTGAGTTCTTAGAGACAGGTGATGTTTCATTTTTCTCTAATGTAACCTCAACATCTATCACAGACCAGGAACACGGTGGAAGTTTTAATAAATACATGTTGACTGGGGGATTGAAGGAGCCATATAACTTCTCTTTATCTCCTTCACTCTAAAAGGCTATATTAATTATATAAGACTTCATAAAAATCTGATAGTTTAAAAAGATTAGCAATGGCACATTGAAAATTACAATAGGCGACCTGGAGAGGGAGACGGGTAGGCAGGGAAATTTGTTCTACTTTGCTCTCAAATTAGTTAATGTCACAATGTGGGTATGAATGAAAGCAAGGAAAGTGAATTTCCATCACCCTGTTCTCACTCTCATCACTCGGCTGTACACATTCTAGCCAAAAGGGGAGGCTTTCCTTTCGGTAGTACACAACTATGAATTCACCTGAAACTCCCATGCTGTTTTGTGTCATTATTCTCATTCATCATCAAAACCTGGCTGGCAGCTGCTTCCTGGGTGCAGGGCATTGAACTCATGAAATGCCTGAGCCATGTTTTTGGAGAATTTCCATAACTAACATTTTGTCTACACTACAGCTACACTTGTTTTGACAGGAAATACCCAAGTGAATGAAGTGTCTGAACATGGGGTTGGTTCTATTCTGTTATATCCCCTGCTTTTTTGTATTGTTGATGGTAAAGAGGTTGATCAAAATGGAATGTGAGTTTTATGTGAGCCAATGATGTGATATAGTTGTCAAAAAAAAAAAAAGCCAACACACTAGCAAATGAATAGCCCTACTGTGCCTCGCTCTGATCATATCACATCAGGAGTACTCTGGTTAATTCTGGGGAATATATTTTAGGAAGTACAAGGCACTGGAAAGAGTGGAGTTTGGACCTGGGTTCAAATCTCACCTCTGAAGTTTACTCTTTGTGTGACCTTGAACAAATCACTCAACTCTACCACTAGAGGGGAAAGTGGAGAACCCTAAGTTCTTCACCTGGGAATTAAAGAAGGTTATGAACAAAATGGCCTCTGAAGTCCCTTCTAACTCAAGACCTATGATCCTATGAAGGTGACCAGGATGGTGAAAGACCTTGAATTAATGCCATGAAAAGGATCATTTGGAGAAACTAGGGATATTTAATTTGAAGTGCAGAAGACTTGGGGGTAAGAAAAGAGAGACAATAATTACCATCAAATATTTTGAAGGGCAGACCTGTGGAAGAGAGACTAGACTGATTCTGTTGGTTCCCTGAAGGCAGAAACAGAAACAGGGGGTAGATGATATGGAGACACACATTTCAGTCCATTCTGAGGAAAAACTTCTCAATAATCAAGAGTTATCCAAAAGAGGAATGGATTTCTTCAATCAGCCAAATCACAGGTATTTCTTAAGTACCTACTATGCACCAGAGCTGGTGATAGACACTGGAGATCCAAAGACCAATGTAAAAAAAGCTCACTCTCAAGGAATTTACATTCCATCAGAGGAGACGTACTCACCTGAGTACATGCACAAAATAACTACAGTGTAAGGGAGGGAGGCACTGACAGCTGGAGGAATAAGGCAAGGTCTCAAATAAGAGTTGGCATTTCAACTGAGCTTGGAAGGAAATTAGCCATCTGCAAACAGAAGCCAGCTGATCACTTGTTGGACAGGTTGTCTATGGTTCAGGTATGCATTGGCCTCTGTCCACTGAGATCCTTCCAATTCTGTGATTCAGTGATGGCTAAGACTTTTCAGTTATTAATTCCAGGAGCCTAAGACTTGAAAGTATCCCAGTTAAGGTCTACAGAATTGAATAGACATAGAAGAATTCAGTTTCCCAATGAAGAGAATCTATCAGTGACCAACAGTTCAATGTCTGCACTCAACAAACACTTCTCTCCTGTAGCTATGTGGAAACGGAAAAACGTCCTGGTGAAGAGAAAGGCAAAAATGCATTCCTAAGGAAGATGAAGTACCCCCATAGGATTGGTTAACCTCAGAAACAAAAGGAGAGCCAGCATGGCCCAAACCTTAGAATCCTGCTAAAGGGTCCAGCCATCCCTGGCACCTGGAACTTCTCTAATTAACTCATGTTTTTCATCACCAGGAAGAGAATCCACGGTTTAAGAGATCATGTTTAAAGCTCAGGGACAAGCCCATAGTTGCCAAGAGGAATACAAGAGATCTAAAGAACTGCCATGACACATCCATTATATTTACAGACCTGCCCTCATCGACTTTTTGAAGTACCGTATACGTGATACTGCGAGGCTAAACATTTTATGTACCATAAGAAATCTGAGGCATAATGTTTAATGTTCACGGGATAAGTTAACAAACTATACACCAGTGACTTTTTTTTATTTCCGTGTTTTATGGCCTTTGACTACTTAAAACAAAATAAATAAATAAACAGACAAGAAGGCCTCAGAAAACATGGGCTTCTGCTTTTTTTTCTTTCTTTTCCTAAATTAAATGGCAACTGTTGATTTGCACCCAAGGCAGATATCATGTTAAAATATGCAGTTGTGTATGTGTGTGTTAATGTTTGGATAACAGCTTTCAAAACAGAGCTAAAGAAAATGTGTTTGGAAATGGGAAACATTTGGTCCACTGTAGCTTTCAGCAACTGGAGGGGAGAGAATCTGTAGGAGTCCCCAACAGCTGGGCCATACTGTCTAGCGAAAATGCCAGGTTATCTTTTTTCCTGAGGTTCTCCATTCATATTCACAAGGAGCTGAACTAAAGAAAGTAGGGGTGAAATGTCTCCCACTTCCCATCCTTATCCCCACGGTTTGAATACAGTTGAATCATGATTGCAGCATCTCCCCCATTGGTGATCCCCCTGACAAAGATTTCTCAAAGATCTCAGCAGTGGTCTTAACAGAGGATGCTTACACCCAAATGCAAAAGGCCTAAGGTTTCTGGGACATCTCTGGCGCTAAGTAATGGGGGGGGGGGGGGGAAATTCCCATCTCTATTCTGAAAGCAATGTCAATCAATCTGCATTGATTAAGTACCTACTTAATTGATCAGGTACTCTATCTGCTAGGTATTAGGAGCACAAAAACCAAAGATAATAATTCCTAGTCTCCAGAAGCATATATTTTTACCAAGATAGTCAACATATACACTTGTAAGTATATATATAGAAATAAGATAAGGATTAAAAATGATAAAAATATATTACTGTTCAGATATTTTCATAATACCATTATATGTATTGCTCCTCCCAAAACATGAGCAGGCCAAATGTCCAACAGTAAACAAATGGTTAAAGAAATTGTGGTAGTTAATGGAATAGAACACTATAATGCAATAAAGACTGGCTCATATGAGGAATACAAAGGACGTTTATGAAAAAATGAAAATGCAGAGCTATCAGAAAAGGGGAGATTGTTCTAAATACCATCATATGAGGAAAAGCCAATGAACGGATGGAGATTTCCAATGGAGAATGAAGTGTCTCTATGTGAGGAAATTAATCCATTTAAATATATGTGATCCCTAAGCAGTTGTAATTGTTTGCATTGATGGTCAAATGTTAAAAGGAAAGTTAAATTAGTTTGGGTCCTCCCCCCCACACTGCCACTGGTTCCTGAAAAAATAGGAAAGGGTTGGTTAGTTAAAAACTGCAGATAATTTTAAAGTTATGTTTAGCCTGAAAATACAGTTAAGTCCCACATAACATCATCATATACTCCTCAGGTGTGTTTCTTTCTAGGCCTCTCTTCATTCTTCTTTGTGAAAACTACCTGGTCTTTAGTTATCATTTCCATTTCCACAGCATTACAGAGTCACAAGAGCAAACTCTCAGAGTTGAAAGGGCTTCTGGGACCATCTGGTTTAGTCCTTAACTGAACAACAATTGTTTCTACAACTATACCTATGAAAGGTGGTCCAGAGTCTGCTTTAAATCATAACCCCCCAAAGCCACCCCTTTTAAGTCTAGCTGCTTCTCATAGTTACAGAATTGTTGTTACTTCCTGACATAAATTCTATTCTTCATATGTTGGTCTCCCCAATTTTTAAAATGCTCTAGTTAATTTTTTCTACTTCACTTAAAAGTGTCGGTTAGGGCTGCTAATTACCCAGAGGACCAATTGATAGCATAATCAGAGTCAAAAGGGGATAAAGTTTCTAAGCATTATTCTATGCTCTCTGAGAGCCTTAATTTTCCACTACCTTCCTTTTTTAGCAGAAATAATTTTGATTAATTCTTACTCCTTCCTTCCCTTCATCAGCTTCCCCTTTAAAGTCTGCTAAGCAAATAAATGAATAGGCTTAAAGTTTCTTTTCTAAACAAAGGCATGAACTCACATTTCAATATTACCTCGAGGCCATATGATCTGGTCAATTCAGGCTGTCTATACATAACATAAAAAAGAAATCCTGTTCTTAAAAGTCAATTTCAATTTTAAAAATCAAGTATTTGATGGTACTGCTGGTCTATCCAATTAAACAATAACATTGTAGTCAGAAGTTCAGCAAAGTTAATCCACAAAGTGGAGGGGAAAACCAGATTTTGGGATGTTTAGAAAAAAGACAATTCAGTTCAATGATTCAATGGAACAAATATTTATTAAGTGACATTTATGCAGGAGGCACAGTGCAAGATGAGGGGGAAACAAGGCCAAAAATGAAAAATAGTCCCATCAGCACTTAGAAAAAAGCAACTAAGGGGACATATTTTTATGTTGTATTTTTAACCAATGGATTTTTTTTTTTTTTGGATATTGTGCAGACAAAGCCCATGTCTTTACAAATCCTGCCAAAATCTCACACTGACTGGCATATGGCTCATTCTAGCCACATAACCAGCTGCTACCAATATTTCTTACTTTAGTTTTGTTTTTTTTCACAATTATATTTTAATGCTTCCTCACAAGCTATAACTGTCAGGAGCAATAGGTCTGTTGGATGACTTTCCAAAATCAGAAGTAAAAGGGAGGCATGACAATTCAGTAGATAGGATAAAAGGGTAGGAGTCAAATCCTGACTCTGCTGTCTACTACCTGTATGACCTTAGTCAAGTCACCTAAACCCTTTGGGTCTCGGTTTTATCAACTTCACTCCAGCACTGGCAAAAACTTCTGGAACTGGGGGGCCCCCTTCACTTAGCAATAAGGGGACACTCACAACATGAACCTCTGGCTTCTGGGGGTTATAAGTTCAGAATATCAGGCTTCCCCTGTGAATTAGCCTCCCACCTGTGTCCTTTACATCTAGCCAGCAATTTGACTATGAGTTCTACATTGAATTCTTTTTGTCATTTTTTTTAAATTGACAATTGATACTGATCAAAATATCTTTGGTTCTAGGTATACTATTTCACAAGCACACACTGCAAAGAAAAACACGTAGTTGTCCTAGAAAAAGGGAAAAGTAGAAAACAGATTTTTTGTTGTTCAGTTGTCTCTAACTCCGTGGGGTTTTCTTGGCAAAGATACTAGAGTGGTTCATCATTTCCTTCTCCAGTGAGTCCCATTTTGGAACTGAGGCAGATATGGGTTAAGTTACTTGCCCAGGGTCACAAGGCTAGTAAATGTCTGAGGCCAAATTTGAACTCAGATCTTCCCTACTCTAGACCCAGGATTCTATCCACTAGACTCCCTAGCTGCCCCCAGAAAATAGATAGTGCAGGACAAAGCTGTCAAAGTGTTTAGCCGACGGGTAACAATTAGTTTCTTGCTTTTAAAATGTATAATTTGTACCCATTCAGCTCTTAAAATGATTCCAATAGTTGTTGAATGTTGGAAGTTGTTTTGTTGTATTTTGTTGAATTTTAAAATTCACTGTATTTAACAATGAGATGAAAAGTTCAGTTTTTATCGTTGAATAAGTTAAAGGCCTTTGGAATAATTTTACAATCATTTGGAGGCATTTCCTAATGTGATTGTGTTGGAAATTTCTTTCTAATTCCAGAGATAACACTGATAATTTTCTACCTTGCAGTGTTAACTGTTTTTCTATACTGCTTCAAATTAAGCTACTTGACTCTTTATTAAATTATGGTATTATTTTATTTTGGTTTGGCTCTGAGATGTGCTATTTGGTTAAAGACGTTTAGCTGTGAAACCGGGAAAGGTTGCCAATTTCCAGTCGAAATCCTTCTAGGTCGTATTTTGTTAGCATCAATTGCGTTATGATTAGTTATGAGCCACCCCAAAAGGTTCAGTATTCATTTCATCTCTTGGAGCTGAAAAGTCCTGTGTTCAGCCAAACCAGCCAGGTTTTTGCTTCAGTGTGTGCCTGGAGACCTCAGATGGCTGCAAGAATTTGCAGCATTTGTTGCTTGAGAGCAGACACTGATTAACATTTTAATAAACTTTGCTTGGACTCTTCTGACTGGACTCAGTCAATGTAGAAGCTCCGTTGGAAAGTTAGAAAGAGAGAGATAAAGAGTGAATGGGCTGAGTATGGAAGAAAAAAAACTATAGTGACCTGTCGGCAACAGAAAGATGCATGGAATATAAGTTTCTTGAGCACTGGGATTGTCTCACTTTTTATCTTTGTATTGTTCTAGGACTGTTTCTATCTGAACTCTATTGAAAAAGATGAGGAGATGAAGGATAATCATTTTTAAAATTATATTTACATGGCATCTTAAGTTTTGTAAAACACTTGGATTTGAATCCCACACCAGTCACTTACTGGCTGTGTGACCCTGGATAAGTCACTTAATCTCTCTGAGCATGACTTGGTTTCCTTGAGATAATGTAAATTAAATGTTTTGTAGACTTACAACCTTAAATAAATGCCAAGTGCTATCAGAGTCATTACTGTTTTTATCACCATCCCCTCAAACCAGCTCTATGGAAATCTTCTGAGTATTAGCAAATTTTACAGATGAGGAAATTGAGTCTCAGAGTAGTGAAGTAATTCACTCCTGGTCACATAACTAAGCATCAGAAGCAAAATTCAGAACTGTCTCTTTCTTAATGCCATGTCTAATGCTCTTTTTGTTTTCTACAACAACCTATCTTCTAGAAATTAAATGATTATAATGAAGCTAAGTTATTATAATCAATAAGAAAAAAAATCTACAGATGAAATACTCCCAACTGTTTCCTCTGACATCCCAGGGCTCAAGAGTTACCTCTCTATCCTGTTGCAAAATGCTTGTTGAATCAAACAAAGAGGAAATTTGACATTTTATTTTTGATTCAAGCTTGTCTAATGCCTACAGAGAAGAAAAGAAATCCTAAGTGTCGCTCTCAAACTCAGTACATTTTGTACTTAAAAAAACAAACAAAATATGCTTCCCTCCCATAAAATGCCAAAGTAGAAAATATTGTGGGCTAGATGGTAAGAGAGAGGAAAGTAGCCTTCCATTTCCCCAACCATTGAGACTTCCTGCCCCCCCATCTTATCAGACATTTATCTTGACAGAGAGGGGCAGCATGGTGCTCAGCTCCATTCCTTCTAGTGCAAAAGCAAGCCTCCTGCTTTCATGGGAAAGGAGAAAGAGTCAGCCAGCCAAAATACAAAGGCCAAAATGATATCTTGCTGCTGGCCGAGTGAAGTAATATTTTAGGAAAATTATATTTAGCCATTCATGGGGCTGATAGTGGAAATGAAGTCCCCAGACTGTCACAAAATCGACTCCACAGACATGCATCATTTGCAGGCGCTTTTCAATTCCATTGACTTGGACATGAGAACACTCCCCCCAGCATTCTGGACGTTCAAATGGCCACTTCCTGCTTGGAGTTTTCAAACCAATCGTCAGTCTTCCAGATCTCTTCCCAAGCTCAGCCCAAAATTAAACATACCGTTTCCCATGCCACTTAGCAGTTGTACACAGCAGTTGGCAACAGGAACAGTCCCTCTGGGTCCATGTCATTGTGGGTGCTAACACCATGGCTTGGACCCAAGAGTTTCACTTTCCCCTTTGGTTATAAATCATCACAAAAAGAGCTGTTAGAACTCAATGATTTACTCTACATGACTTTACAAGCCAGATTCTTCCCTCTGAGAGTACAGTGATGGAATCCCTCCTCAAATCGAGAAAGAGGAGGGAGAATCGAGTTCTCCCTATAATTGATGTCCTGGGATGGGCACTGGTTCTGGAGTCAGAAGACTTGCCTGGGTTCAAATCCCCACTTTCCTAGTCACCTCTGTGACCTTGGCCAAGTCAATTAACCTTTATGGGGTCTTGTAAAATGAGGGGTGGTGACACTTGAGGCCCCCTCCAAGGCATAATCTTAGTATGATTTAAAGCAAGACTTGTAGGTCCAGAAGCAAAGGAGACCTGCTTGACTTAGCTCATCAACTCACTCAGCAATCACCCGGTGTCCTGGATGCTTCAGCCATTCTACTCATAGCCGTTTTCTTTTGTGAACAAACCTGCTCCTTTCCTAATGCTACCAAATGATAAGCTCACTGCCAGTCTCTAGGGTCAGCCTGAAACATGGGAGTTACAGAATGGCCTTCCAAACGTGCCCAAGAACAAAGTCCAAAATCAGCTGGCTACTTCAAATTCTAGGCAATTGTAAAATCATACGTTTATTGTTAGAGATCATGGAAATAGTTTATATCTGTATATATTTCTACTTCTTTTTGTTTGGGGTTTTTTTTTTTTTTGCTTTTTGGAGCGGGGAAGGCAGGGCCAATTGGGGGTAAGTGACTTGCTCAAGGTCACACGGCTAGTAAGTGTTAAGTGTCTGAGGCCACATTTGAATTCAGGTCCTCCTGACTCCAGGGATGGTGCTCCATTCACTGCACCACCTAGCTGCCCCATTTCTACTTCTATTTAGACAAATATACTTATATTTGTATATAATATATATATGCTTATATGTTTATATATCTATATAACTGTCTATCTAATGCAAAGTAACTTGTAAACTTTAATCCAGGCTACACACACACCTGTGTAACCTGCATTAAAGTTTCCAAAGACCTTCCAAAATCTTATTTCACTTGAATCTCACAACACAGGGCATTTTGATGACTTACAAATGAAGAAATCTAAGCTCAGAGAATAATAGCTGTCCATCTCAAAGAATCATTGGAACAACTTGAGAAAGGATCTGCCTGAGAATGTTGTTTTGGGGATTAATAACTGTGTTTTCGACATAGTAGAGAAGCAGAGGGGTGAAATGATACCTATCTGCTATCTAAATGATACCACAATACAATTTTAAAGTCTTCCAGGTTAATGTGTGTGTGGACACACACATACACATATATGTGTGCATGTGTGTATATATACACATATATACATGTGTGTATACACACATATATATTTCTTTGTTTCCAAGTATCTAGCATTATGTAAGGTTGATCTATCTTCCAGATCAGTATTAATAATGCTCTATTTGTTTATTGTTTAAAAAAACTGCCTAATGAAGGAGTTCTTGGCATCTGTGAACTTGTTCTCTTAATATTTTGATAATTTTATACCTTTCAAAACATTATTCTTTGAAGGGGCCCACACGTTTTACCAGACTGGCAAAGGAGTCCTGGACACAAAAATGGCTAAGAACCCCTGGAATAGGAAAGCCCCATCCTCAGTTGGAAATATGGCAAAGGAAAAGAGACAAGTTGGAAGAAGACAGGGCCATGAGGCAAATACGTTTCTTTAATATGTCATAGCTCTTTTTTCAATTTGCAATAAAATAAAAAGTTGTTGTCTCATGTAATGGAAAACTATAAACCTAGTAAATCAACTACCAGACATGGAGTCAGAAAGATCTGAATTCATATTCTCACTCTGACTCTTACTATCTGTGACTAGCAAGTCACCTTGCTAATTCTCAGTTTTTTCACCTGTCAAATGGGGATAATTATGATAAAAGCATGTGCTTTTGAGTCCTTGTCAGGCTACATGCATACAGACAGATGCATGCATGCACATGCAACCTATACATGTCTTTACATTTAAAAATTGCCTTGTGAACTTAAATTGCTGTAGATCCATTATTATAAAGTCGATGATGCTTTATCTTAATTCAGTACCTTTTAATTGGTTGTAAGAAGCCCACTGGAGAAAAAAAAACAAGACTTATTAGAGAGAAGAGTGGCAAATAATGTGTTTCTAAATATAGAAATGAGCACTTTTTTAAAAAGCAATAAAAAAATCCAAACACTGAGAAAACTGTTTACATGACAAAATCGGGCGCTTAAATTGATTATGAAACCTATTTTGAACCATATTTAGAAGGGAACCAATGAAACAGAAAAAAAGAAATTTGGTACCTCCTTTGTGCAAGGCACCAGAGTGAGGTAGGGGACAGGCCACTGCAAAAAAAAAAAAAAAAAAAAAAACCTTCCCTCAAGGTGAATACATTCATTCTTTTGGTGCTAGAATTCATGCTTGATTTTCTGCCTGAATACAGAAAAAGCTGTACATTTATCCAGTATAGACTAGGGATATTCATTTCCTTCCAACAAGAAAAACATCTGTTGCATGCAGAGTTATGGATACTGCCCTCATGGGGCTTTCATTCTAATAAGAGGATACAGTATTAACACAGGTAAGTGAAGTGCAGGAGTGTCATGGTATTTTTGTTATGTTTTGTTATTTGGAACAACTTGGGCTGGACAATTACATGACTAGGTGGATTTTAAATTGGTTAAATGGTCAGACCTAAAAATTCATCAGTTATGGTTCCATGTCAGCTTGGAAAGAGGTCTCTAAAGGACTGTGCTCCAGGCATCTATGTTTGGCCACATGGTCCTTAATATTTGCATCATCAGTGCGGGTATAGAGGCTCATGGTAGTAGTCGCTAGAACTGGGGAGGTTAAGGTAACTGGATCACTTAAGCTTCCTGAATTCTGAGTTTCTGTAGGTTAAACTGATTGAGTGTCCACACCAAGTCTAGCACCAATATAATGATCTACAGAGAGTGGGGGGCCAGCAGGCTGCCTAAGGAGGAATGAACAGCCCATATTAGCGATGAAGCAAGGAGAAGCTCGCATGCCAAGCAAGCAAGCCCATGATGGCAGCCATACTGAAAGCAACCTAGGCAAGACAGAGAGACCCAAGCTCCAAAAACAAACATATTTATATCAATAATTAATCCATATAGGGCATGCATATCAACTTTTCAGATGGCACAAGACTAGGAAAGATCCCTGGCACATTAGAACAGAAAGGATCCAAGAAAGCTCTGAAAACCTTAGAAATTAGGCTCAATCTAACAATAAGAAACTTAATAGTAATAAATGTAAAGTCTTCTATTGGATTGAAAAATCAGCTCCTGGGATGCAAGCTCATGAGAGCTTGGCTACACAGCAATTTGTTTACAAAAAAAAAAGATAGAAAACAAACAAAAAAAACCTCAAGATTTAGTCAACTGAAAGCTCACTGGGTTAGCGGAGCAATATCGCGGCAACCCTCAAAACAGACAATATGATCAGAGACTACATTATATTACATCCAGGATCCAGCAGGAGGGAAGCAGTCATTCTCTTGTACCCTTTCCTGGTTATACTATATCTGAAGTATGATGGTCAGCACCAGGCTGTCCTGTTTTAGGAAACACTGGTAAGTGGGAGAGTATCCCGAGGACAGTAAAAGGCTGGTATTTTGATTCTGATTTCATCTTGGTATCACCACAATTTAGCGTAGTTCTTGATGCATAGTAGGTGTTTAAGAGATTTTTGTGTGTGTTTGCATGGAATTGAATTGAACATTGAATTCTGAGAACAGGTACAGCCAAACTGCCTCATACATGAATAGCTGTCGCCCATCGCCACACCTCTGCATTGGCTGTTTCCTATTCCTGAAATGGAATTACTGACGCAGGACTCAGCTCAGAATTCACTTTCTCCATGAAGCCTTTCCTGATCTTCCGAGCTGCTAGTGTCTCTCCCCCCCTAAATATGTTATATTTCTTTAATATTCTCCTTTAGATATACATATTGAGTCTCCTTCCCCTTCTTCCCCCAAGACTGTAGTCTCCTAAAGAACAGGCAATGTTCTGTGTCTATGTCTACGTCTATGTCTATGTCTATGTCTATGTCTATGTCTATGTCTGTGTCAACGTCTATGTCTATGTCAACGTCTATGTCTATGTCTACATGTACATCTACATCTACATCTACGTCTATGTATATGTATATGCATATGCATGTGTGTATGCATATGTGTATTGTGTGTATTCTGTATGTGTGTATATATGTATTGCACATATCTATTGTGTATACATATACACATGTGTGCATTTGTATCCACGTATTGTGTGTGTGTTTAACATGTATGTATATATGTATATGGGGTAAGACTAGATGTGTCATTTCACTAGCATAGGGAACTCCCAGGTGAACAAACTCTCTAAGCACAGTCTCAGAGTTGCCTAGAACAGAGGTGTTAACTCCTAGACAGCTGGAGCCTTACTCTAGAGTAGGATTGAATGAGATTAAAATGTAGTGGGGAAACATTTAACCATAAAAATACCACATAGATAATGTTAATTTGTGGGTTTCTAAGTCAATCTATGGCACACAGGAATCTATTACTACTGGATTTTTGATAACACCAGCCTAGAGCATTGAGCAGGTGAGTGACTTGCCCAGGACCACACAGCCAGTATGTGTCAGGTGGGAAGAGAGTCCAGGTCTTCCTGGCTTTGAGGCAGGTTCTCTTTCACTATGGAAAGCTGCTTAATAAGCTTTTCTTATTAATTGATTGATTGGTTGGTGAACTGGACAGCTAGAAAGCCAATCTGGTGAGAACATACGGTACAAGAAGGAAAATCAAATGAAGCTGCCATGTTGGCAATGACCACAGCTGGTAAGTTGAAGTAAATGAAACCGTTGGGACAATTTGAGAAAAGTTCTGCCTGAGAATATCCCTTTTAGAATTAATAAAAGCATTATCAGCATAGGAGGAGAACAATGGAATAGGGATAGCTTCCTGCCATCTAAGGGGTACCACAATTCCATTCTAGGGTCTGAAGGCAAGGCCTGGTCTTTTTCTCTTTGTGTCCATCCCCTCTGTCTAGCCAAAAGTCTTGCATCTAACAGATGTTTTATCAAAGTTTGTTGGATAGGACTGAATTGCAGGGAGTAAAAATGGACTTTGACCATGTTCCAAGTTATAAGAAATTAAATGAAGATTAAATTCCCTTTGACATCCACTTGAAAAGTGAAAGCTTATTTTTAAGATGCCTTTTTAAGTCATTTAAAAAATTCATAAATCTGCCCATGGCTTCTTTTCCATTATATGCATAGCTATATTGTGTTCCTGGTGTATTTCTCTGACATTTACATTAAAGGTATTTTAGGGACCGCACATAGATTTTTGCCGGGTGAACTGGGAGGTATTGAGGTAAAACCCACACTATGCTGAGAGCACAGAAATCCAACCCGTGTTCTGTGAATGCCAATATGTTCAAAGAAACTATAGTAATGGCAGAGAAAGTCAACAGGGAATAATTAAGCTGCAGTTGTCTGAGATTGGCTGTGGTATGTGAAATGATAGTCAACAAGGCAGCTACTACAGAGTGTTGGCCTGAGAAGGATTGGAGGCCTAAGAGCTACGGTTCTGATGAAATGCAATGGAAAACAAAAACCCTTGACCTCAGAACAATAGATGTGGTCTACATGGACGGTGAAATCCCTAGAAAACCCACAATAAGACAGAGGTTTCACAACAGTGCAATCTCGAGTTTGCTCTAGTAAAAACAGAAAAATAAACAAACCAAACAATGGGATGGCCTTGTCAGTAATGGTCTTACCCACAGATACTTGACCACTCATCACTCACTCCTATTAAAGGCAAGCAGGTCAACAGCCATGGTAACCAAGACCCATAGGAAATAGTTCAGTCAGTTACAATGTTCTCCAAAGCAACCCCGTCAGGAGGAAAGTTGGAGAGATTTTTACATTAGTATTCAGGATCTGATTTCATCAACTTGGGGAACTTCCAGTGGGAGAAATCCCTCTAGCAATACCAAGCTTGGAGAGTTGGCCTGAGGTCAAGTTGCCCATCCAGAGCCACGAAGCTTATAAGAGTCAGAAGCAGAATTGGACTCAATTGTGTCTAACATTGATCTAACACTATCCATTATGCTAGCCTGCCTCATCAGAGACTTGGAGCTATTGTTGTCTTTTCTCAGCTCTCCCTTTTTAATACCAAGGCATCCAGAGAGGCTCAGTTGGTCATATACCATATACCACCACCACAGAGACCTGCAACACACCATACAAGGGCTGCCCAATCCCGGTTTTTCTCTTATTAAAGCTTCCCTAGTATTGGCAACACTCGTCAAACTTGATTCATTCAGCAGATGACGACAGAACACTTGTTGGTGAACAAATATTTTCTCTTGCCCCTTTAATTCTTCTAAAACTTTTTTTTTTACTAGTTTTCCATTGTCTGGCATTTATAATATAGCCACTGGAGTAAGAGGCAATTATTTACCTCTCTTTCCTATCTACATTATTTTAACTTTCAAATCCAATACCATTTCCATTTGGAAAAATATTTGTATAAGCCATTTACAAGGCCTTTACAAGCCAAGGCATGCCAAGATAGTTCAAATTTCCAATTTATTGTGGCTGGGTCTCATTGGCACTGAATGAAAAGACTTTTTTTACTATCAAATTTTAATGTCAGCATTCATATACATACTGAGAATTATAGAATCTTTGCAACAGGCGGGACCTCAGGGATCATCTCTTCCCCCCCCACACACACCATTTACATGTTAGTTACATATATGCTGAGGTCCAAGAAGCAATAATTTGCATAATTGACAGATAAAATCATGAGGTTTTGTTTATCATCAAGTCTAAATTAAGAATGATTTTCCACTACTTGGACGTATTCCTGTTAACAAGCTTCAGACATTAATCACTAACACACATTTCAGAGTCAAAATGTACTTTTTAAAAAATTACTGCTGTTTAGGTCTTGGTAATTATGATATCAATATTGTATCCTTTATATATATATACATATATCTATGTCTTTAGAATAACCAATATGATTGTCACTTTATAATGAATAAAATGTATTTTTCAAGTGCCAGATATTTCTTTTCAGCTCTAAATTCTAATATTCTCCCTCATTCCATCCCCTCTGATGGACCAGCAGATAGAGTGAAGACTTGAATTCAAATCTGGCCTTGGACACTTACTAGCTGTGTGACCCTGGGCAAGTCACTTAACTTCTGTTTGCCTTAGTTTCCTCATCTGTAAAGTGGGAATACTACTACTACTACTACTACTACTATTACTACTACTACTACTACCACTACTACTACTATTACTACTACTACTACTACTACTACCACTATTACTACTACTACTACTACCACTATTACTACTACTACTACTACTACTACTACTACTACCACTATTACCACTACTACTACTACTACTACCACTATTACTACTACTACTACTACTACCACTGACCTTAGAGAGTTTTTGTGAGGATTAGATGAGATGTTTTAAAAACGCTTTGTAAAACTTAAGTTTTCAACTATTACTGTTATCATTTCTGAAGTTTGTGAACTACTTTATTCTACAGAATCTGAAGGAAAAAGTTTCTAAGGCCTTTCTTGCAATTCCTACCCAAGGCCAGCTGAAAGGGAATACTAGAGACGAGGAACACAGCACGGGATTTAGAATCATAGAATCTGAGTTGGAACCCTAGCATGCCTGGCTAACCTTGGGGCATGTCCCTTCACTGATATTTACTGTAAAATGAGTTCATTAACCTTGAAAACTTCTAAGTTTTTAATCATAGGATCATCACTTTACAGATGAAGAAATTGAGACCCACACAATGACTAACCCAAGGTCACCCAGGTCATAGAGACAGGATTTGAACTCAGGGCCTTTGACTCTGAATCCAGTGTTTTTTCCATTACATCTCTTATCCTAGATCCCTAAATTGAAGAATTTCAGAATTCAAAGTTGTTGAATACTTATCAAGCATTATACATTACTATGCGCAATTCACCATGCTAGGGGCTGATTTCAAATCACACACACGCAGCGAGCGCGCGAGCGCACACACACACATACACGCACACTAATAATAATAATAACAATAGTGATAATTTTCAAAATGAAGAATTTTCTCAAATTCTTTAAGAAAGCTATCTATCGATGGAAGTATACTACTTACTACCTAGAAAGTCAACCTTAGTGCCAGGAAAAAGAGCCAGTCTCAAGTGCCAAGGACTGACCAGACTACATATTTAGCTAAGCAATATTTGGTCAGCAAAAGAAAATATTTTAAAATAACTGTGATTTTCAGTTATGCCTTCTAGGCTAAAGAATTTCATTTGCATTGCTGCCAACCAGGCTGCCTCTTGTTGGGGACGAGAAGACTAAAAGCTAGCCAGTATTTTATATGTCGAATCAGAAAATTTCAGGGTCAGCCTTTTGGACTCTTAGAGGTTAGCCAGTCCAAACCATAGACACACAAGAATCCATTCCACAGAATCAATGATGAGCCGTGATTGCTAGGAAGTCTTTCCTGAGATGGAGCTGAAATCTGACTCCTCTCCATTGCTTTTAGTTCTCCCATTGCGACCAACCTCGAACAAGACTCATCCCTCCTCCATACGACAATCCTTTAAAGATTTGTATAGAGTTATCATGCCTTGCCTAACCAGGGATGTGATAGAGGCAGCTCACACTGACTCCCAATAGTGGACTGATAAATGTTTAGCATGAGCATTTAGACCTCGAAAGCTTTATTTTCTGGAGATCTGGTTGTTAAACATTTACTATTATACCCCTGGCCTTTTATCCTCAGTTCTTTCAGCTAATCCTAACAGGGCATAGTCTTCATTTCCCCCAACATTCCTCTGGATTCTCTTTAGATTTGCCAATGTCTTTCCTGAACCATTGTGCTCTGAACTAAATACTCCAAAGATGTTTTGACTGTAACTGAGTGTCCCCAAATTACCACTGTCTTCATTCGGCATGCTGTGGCCCCTCTTAAAACAAACATGTTTCTGGGCAACTGTGTCATTCTGCTGGCTTATTTGAGTTTGCAGTTCACCCAAACCCTCACATCCTGCTTCAGTTTAGTGGAATGGTTCAGATATAAGAATGGATTACACTTATGATTGCCTGAATCCTGAATTTGTGAAGCCCATAAATCCTGCTGAGCCTGCTTAAACAGTAGCCACATCTTCCTCTCCGCAGGAAACTCTCCAAGCTGGGAAAAGTGGCAGACAGAGAGAGGAGGCCAGAAGGCTCAAAGGAATCCCAGTTTGGGTGATTGTTAAAGGAATTCAAACTCTAAGCACAGGCAGCATTCTCATGGCTGGTCTGTTCACAATTAATTACTCCAGAAAGTAACTTAGCTGAAAGGCATTTGGCAGAGACTAATACGAAAATAAGGCTGCCAAGATTAACAACTATTACAAAACGTCAGCAGACTTTCATGATAATGCTTAGCACTTTCTTTCCACAAATACATATGATTACTGCCATACAACTGATAAGGACATAACAATCTGGGGATGCACCAGGGGACACAACAAAGCTTATTAGCCTTGTGATCCTGCCTGTGGAAACAAAGGATGAAACAAAGAATACAGAAACACCTCACTTATCTGGAGACTACTTAACCGTTAGCTTCTGCTAGCTAGTGGTAATATTGCTGACAACCAGAAATCAAGCAAAAAGATCACTGAGGAGTCAAAATGGGAGGAGAACGTGAAGTCCATGCACAAAAAATACTCTGTACATTTTACTCCTAAGACAACCACTCAGCACCTATTTACTTTTACTTTACAAATAATTCTAACAAACACAGTCATCTGGTTCCTGAGCCCATTTCAGAGTAGAAGCAGAAAAATAAAAGAGTTTGAGGAAAAGCTACAAATAGAAAGAAGCTTGATAATGAGGCAGGTGAGAAAACTCTTATCTACTTAGGCAAATTGACACCTTCTCTGCAAGCTATATTCTTAGAGAGTAGCCTAGAACACTGAGAGCTGAAATGCTTTGAGTCATTCGTCCCATAAGTGTCAGAGACAAGATCGGAACCCTGATCTTTCTGACTCCGAGGTGGGTTGTCTATCCACTAAATTATGCTGACTCCCAGGATGGAGAAGGAAAAACCACAAGAAGTGAACACAAGCAATCCCAAAGTATGGTAACCTGTTGCCATTAAATGGAGAAACCAAATTCGCCCTGTATCTAGGCAGTTCCTGAGTATGCTAACTGAAATATTCTTTCCATCTTCAGTGATTAACATAGTAAAGCTTTGTTCCCTTCGTTGCTGTCAGTCAATCAGCAACGAGCATTTAGTAAGCTCTTACTGTGTTTCAGGCACATTACTAAGTGCCAGAGGTAAAAAGAAAGGTAAAGATATTCCTTGCTCTCAGGGATCTCCTTTCATGGGGGAGACATCATGAAAATAAATATGTACAAAGAAAAACATAGAGAATAAATTGGACAGTCACTAGAGAGAAGGGATCAGCATTCATTGTGATTGGAGAAGTTTTCTTAGAGAAGGTGGGAGTTTAGCTGAAACTCGAAGGGAGCTAGGTTCAGTTTTCTAGAAAATACACTGTGCTGGAGCATCCCCTTCCCTAATGGGACTGATAACTGAAGTTTCCCAGTGTCAAATATCCAGGCTTATGAACACTATTGGCTCCAAACATCCGGAAGGACAGGTCATTGACACACTATCAATATATCCCAAGGGAAAGTGGAACCATAGCAGCTGCCCCACTGAGCATGTGGGATATGGTTAAGACTGTTGCATCCAACTCTTCATGATACCATTTGGAGTTTTCTGGGTCGAGATACTAGAGAGGTTTGCCATTTCCTTCTCCAGCTCATTCTACAGATGAGAAAACTGAGGCAAACAGGGTCAAGTGACTTGCCCAGGGTCATTCAGCTAGTAGGTATCTAAGGTCAGATTTGAACTCAGGTCCTCCTGATTCTAGGCCCAGAAATCTAACCAGTGCCCCACCTAGCTGCCCTTATATTGTGAAGGACAGTGTGATCGTTCAAAAGTTAGAAGCAGAGGGTCATAACAAATGGAGAGCTGGCCTCCAATCTAGGGCTACTTCTGATACATTCTAGCTGTGTGACCATGGACAAGTCACCTAACCCCTCAATATTTCCGGTCATTCATTATGAATATTAGTTACAGAAAAGGTGCTAACCTCATTTGGAAGAGGGAGGTTGTTCACCTGGGAGTTCTCTATAGCAATTAAATCAGCCCTAGCGTAGCTTTCCTTTAGACATTTTTGGGTGGTGAAATCATTTTCCTCCCGTAATTAGATGGGATTTTATTTCACTCATAAGCAAGTCTCTTCTAAGTTTTCTTCAGTGTCCCTAGCATTCCAACTGACACATTTCCCTCTAGTTGAACCTACTTCCAATCTACCCTGCCTACAGATTCAAGATAAATCTCCAAATGAGAGAAGTGTCTAAGCCCTTTGCAAACCTTCACATACGATGGCTATCTCAGTTGCCATGGTGCTAATGATGCTAATGCTACTTTTATCATTAGCACTTTCACACACAACATTGTTCAACCTCTTCCCCTACCCCTCAATGGCCTCCGATGTCACATCCAAGCTCTTTGGCCAGCCTTTCATAGCCTTCAATAAACTGGTAGCCCCCAGTCAATTGAGGCTTATTCTCCATTGTTACACAGTGGGAATCCTTTGTCCCAGCTAGTTCATTCTAATCACTTCCCTGAAAGCAAACCACTCTAATTTTCACCTCTATGTTTCTGTTTGTGTTCCTCATTTTTTCTGAAATGACTCCTTCTTGTCCCAAGGGTCCAGATTCTATTCATCCTTCCTCCTCCATAAAGTGTCCCCCTAATCACAGAAGACCACTCTGACTTCACATTTTTCTTAATCCACATGGCATTTGGGGGCTGGACTACAACCAAAGAAGGTGGTATGCTGAGACTTGGAGTCAGAGGACCCTGAAGGTGGAAACAAGAGGGACGTGAGGGACAGCCAGTGAAAATGTTCAGAGCTGGATGATGGAACAGCAAAGAGGTCAATGCCACTGAATGGAGTGTATGGGGGAGAGGAGGAAGGCAGGGAGGGGCCAGGTTAAAAAGGGTTTTAAAAGACAAATTGAGGATTTTATATTTGGCCGGAGGTATTTATTTATCTATAATATATATTTATATTGCTGGAGGTAGTAGGAAGCCAATGGAATATATGGAATGGGTGGGGGTGGGGAGGTAAGAAATAAATGATATGATCAGATCTGTCGTATAGAACATCAACTGATAGTTGAATGAGTGTGAGAGGAACAAGAATGAGGAGATAGGCTATTGCAATAGTCTAGGCATGAGAGGATGGATGAGATCAGCAGCAGAGCAGTAGCAGAGTCAGAGGAGAGAAGGGAGCATATATGAGAGGGAGAAAAGATAAGACTCACCAGTGGATTGGAGAGAGAGCAAGACGTCCGGGATGTACCAAGTACCTGTGTTGCAAGCTGAGTGACTACGAGGATGGTGGTAGCCTTAATAGTAATTGGGAAGTTAAGAAGAGAGGAGAGATGGCAAAGATAATGAGTTTCAGGAAGATAATCAGTTTGATTTTGGATGTGTTTAGTTTAAGATAACTATAAGATTGCTAGTTTGAGATGTCCAATAGGCAAATGGAGATTCAGCACTGGGGGTCAGGGAGAGAGACTGAGTCTGTACAAATAGATCTAAGAATCATTTTCATTGAGGCAATAGTTAAATCCATGGGAGTCGTTGAGATAATTAAGTGAAATAGGATAGAAGGAGACAAAGGCTTTTACTTATGGGACCTCTTGGGGCCTCTGTAAAATAAGGAGGGTTGAACTAGATGGCCTTTGAGGTCCTCTGTGCTTCTAGAATGATGATTTGATTATTCTTTAATTGCTTCATTTGTGCATGTTTCATCATCCCGATTAAATAATAAAAACTTTAGTGATGGAACTATGCCTTAAACATCTCTTCTAACCCTGGCAGTTCCTAAGACCACACTGCAATTAGTAGGCACTCCATAAACACTTGTTGAATTGAATCCTTCCTCACGAGGAATATTTTCAACCAAAGAATCATTTATCTAAGAAGTATTCTTTATTGACATGAATAAGTGATCAGAGAATGTGTCTCTTGGTCCTTATACACTTAATAACATCAACAGAATTATTCTAAGTGCTTTTGTTAGCTTTCCAAACCACAGCTTTTGCTAGTGGTCTTCACGGGCAAGTCCCTTTAAGGACAAACTGAAGGAGCCCGTTATCTCATCCTTGTGGCTATTGGCTACAACACTACCTATCTGCCCTGCAGGATGATTTAGCCCAAATCCCAGGTCTTCTCTCACTTCTTGTTACATGGTGTTTATACATGCTGTCCTTTGATTATCCCTCTGCCTCAAAGAATGACTTCCCTATGCTTTTGCTTTTCCCTTAGTCCTATAAATGAATTAAATAACCAAACAAGGGAGATAGATTGGGGTTTTTTTGGTCTTTTTGGAGATGGGAAGGCAGGACAATTGGGGTTAAGTGAGTTGCCCAAGGTCACACAGCTAGGAAGTGTTAAGCGTCTGAGGTGGGATTTGAACGCATCTAGGGCCATCTTCTCTACTCACTGCACCCCCTAGCTGCCCCAGTAGACTGTTTTAGGACCATGAGAGGCAATTACTTCAATGCTGGAGTATTTCAGTCCCCAAAGTTACTTAATTATGCAACCCTTCCCTTGGAATCCAGGACCTGGAGGTGATGTTTTTCCAGGACTTTAGTGGGAGCTATGCCTGGAAAAGCATGGCAGGAGTTTCCCATTCAATAGGTACCATTCTCACCCCCTGAAGAAATTACAGAATTAAAGAGTCTCTTCCTGGCGACAATCAAACTCTCACCTGACTGAAAGAGCCTCCATTCACCCAAACAGTATTGAAACAAACAGCTTCGATACCGCACTGTTTCTGCTTCTTTGCCAGGGAGTTAAGTTTCACTTAGCAGGACATTCGTCAATGAGTTGGAAAAGGTACACAAATACAAACAAAAATGGGAGAGCCAACACCTTCCAGGTTTTTTCCTTATGTAAGCTGGATTCTCTTCCATTGCAAACAGAACTACTTGTACAGGTGGCTACTAAACACCACCAGCTGCTCCGTGGCAATGGGGGATTTGAAACAGGAGGGGTGAGAGAGAGAGAAAGAGACAGAGAGAGAGAGAGAGACAGAGAGAGAGAGACAGAGA
>CM053580.1:24872249-24904085 GCA_028627135.1 Pseudochirops cupreus
AGAGACAGAGAGACAGAGAGACAGAGAGAAAGAGAAGGGAGAGGGACTAGGAGAGAGAACAAGAAAGAAATGAGTACAGAAGTCTATATTGAATATATTTTTTCAGTAATTCTAGAGGGGGAGAAAACTTCAGTCATAAACAGTAAGCAGAATTCCCATTTGGTTTAGCTCCAATAAATTTGTTGCCTTAGAATTTTTTGCAGGGAGAGCAGGGGGGTGGTTTAAAGAAAATAAAGTGGAACAAGAGAACAGACATACCTGCTTTATGTTAAAGAAAAACATGTATAAAGTTAATACAGGAAGAAGTTGTTTAAAACTGTGCATCCTTGGGCAAATATTACCTCTGTGGAGTAGGTTTCTGCCTACTTGGGTTATCAGTTAGACAAATTAGACACAGCCTGGGACAGACAGACTTTTGTAATAGTAATATTAATAGCTTTGTTTACATCATGCGTTAAGTTTTACAAAGGTTGCTTTACTCTTCTTTTGATCCATACTACCCTGTGAGGCAGGTGCCATTCTTACTCCCATGTTATGGATAAAGAAACCAAGGTCCAGAAAGTCAATCTGATTTACTCAAGGTGGCAGAGCCAGGGTTTGAACTCTCTGATTCCAAATGCAGGCTCCTTCTAGCTTTCTTGAGAGACTCAAATGCCTGTGACCCCTTCCAAGTCTCATAAATCCAGAGCTAGAAGGGACCTCAAATTCATCCAGTCTAATTTATTCATTTTACAGACAAGGAAATTGATGCCCAGGTGATTTGCCCAAAGTCACGCAGGCAGATAGTATCAAAGGCAGAATTTGAACTCATCCTCAGACTATGGGAATCAAATCTCTTTCTACCATTTCCTTCTTTATCCCTTCTAACTGGAGATCAACACTCCTTGCACCATTTGTTTATATTCAACTACTTCATCTCATCTCTAAAACTGTAAACTTATTGAGGTCCTAGATCATATCTAATCTTGACTATATGTTCTCAAGGATTCCATGTCTAGCTATCTGGGGACACTCACTGTCATTCCCTGATAACTCACTGACACCCACAAGTTCACCTGCCATTCTTCTGAAAAGTTACCAAACATTTACCAAGCAAACAACTATTTTCCCAGTCAGAAAAGAGGCAGTGTAGGGTGGTAAGGATGTAGGGATCAGAGGCAAAGGAACTCCATTCAAATCCCAGTATTCTATCGACCTTCTACGCTAGGGTGGAGAACTGTGATCCTCCAGAAAGATGGCAGCCATGCGGGATTGGAAGCACGAAGAAGAGGAAAATAGTGATTAACAGAAACTGTTATTTCTGCTTTCTCAAGATCACCTCCAATTTCTCCTGCATGCACCTAAATACACATAGTTATTTGCATGTTGCCTCCCTCCTTAGACTATAAATTCCCTGAGGGCAGGCTCTATCTTTTGCCTTTCTCCAGCATTATATCTCCAGCATTTAACACAATGCCCAGCACATAGTAAATGTTTAATAAGTGCTCCTTAACTGACAAATTGATCCCAATGAACTACAACAGGAGCCTCCATCTTCCCAGAAGTGCCCATTAAAAAATGGTATGTGCATGGGCTGAATATAGAGCAAGATGAAACAAGATATTTATTTGACACCCTAAGGCTCTCATTAGTTTTCCTCTCTGACAATATACTTCTATAAAGATTCCTGGAAGGTGGGAAAGTGAATGTGTATGTGTGAGGGGGAGGGGGGAAACAAAGAACTGCATCCTAAAGACATTTAGCATCATTCCTAATTCTGTCACCAAGATCACACAGTCTTTGCCCCCCTAGTTTCTTTTCCTCCTAGTTATCTCTTGAGCCTGAACTTATAATTCTTTTTTTATTTTATTTTATTCTGAACTTAAGAGATAAAATAAGCATTTCTATTCTACTCTGAACTTACAATTCTCGTTCCTTTTTCACCTCCCATTATATTAGGAAAATAAAATCTTGATTCTGTTAGATTTATGGACATATATATATGTATATGTATATATATATATATATATATATATATATATATATATATATGTCTTCCTGACTCCGGGTTTGGTCATTCTATCTATTGCACCACCTAGCTGCCTTAATACTAGCTCTTTAGACTAAAGAAAGTGTCAAGTCTTCCTGAGTAGAAGGAATTCCTCCTCAGAGAGTCCCTCCACTGGCAAAATCTCAGGTCCCATCAAAAAAATTCTATACATGAATATCTATCTCTAAATTCACCACTGGAACATTTAAATACCAAGCCAAGTGGGAAAACCACTTTGTTCTTAATGAAGATGCCTTGATTATACCAAAAGGATATAAACACGAATATATCTCATGCAATGTTCTGCCTCAGTGCAGACAGCAGGAACTGGAAAAAGATGTAAGAGAAAGAGATGGGATTTTTTTTAAAAAAAGTAAAGCCTGTGGCATTGTATATTTAAGCTAGAAAAGTTAGATTCATAGATTTAGAGCTATAAGAGGTCTAAGAGAATATCTAGCACACCTTCCTCATTTTTTCTGATGAAGGAACTAAGGCCTATCATGGTTATGAATTAGCCAAGGTCAAACCATTCTTTGATAACAGAACTAAGAAGATTTGAACTCATAACCTCTGACTCAAATTCCACTCTTCTTTCCAATACACCATATTTTTCACTCTTCAATCCTGAATGGAAAGCACCTAGATCAGTGGTTCTCAACCTTCCTAATGCCACAACCCTTTAATACTCATAGGTGGGCGTATCTGCATGTGGGAGGACTTGCCTGGAGATGGATAGAGCAGTGGTGCCTCGGTTCCTAAGTTTTCCAATGGTCTTACGTGACCCCTGTGAAAGGGTTGTTCGACCCCCAAAGGGGTCACGACCCACAGGTTGAGAACCACTGACCTAGATGTTGGGGAAGGTGGAAAAGAGAGGAGATTATGAGAGAAGGAAGAAGAAATAGAGTTAAGTGGAGAAAACAGCCAATAGGTTCCTTTCCAATTCTGTCTCAGGCTGACCTTTTCCATTACTGACCAAGTGACAGATGATGTGTGTATCCATCAAGACCCAGGTGTGAAAAGATGGCACTGATACACAGAGCTATAACTAGGGTATGGTAATGGGGCAGTGCTTTGCACAAGGCACTGAAAGGAACCCAAAGTGTGGACATTTCATCCCCAGTGGCAGTTTTCTGCTCTATCATTGCTTTGCTTGGAATCAGAGAGCCCTCACTAAGAGTGCTATCACCATGGTACCCCCCTCTCAACTGCTGCCAATGCCCCTGACATGTCACATATAACAACCAACCTGACTCTTTTTCTAGGTTTTGGGTGTGAGAAAATAAGAGTTTCAGGACATGCTGACAAGGACTAAGGATATTCCCAGAAATCACTGTGCCCACTTGGGACAGACTATTCCTCTGACCTGCTGAATTTTCCACAGCAACAAGAATTCCCAGTTCCAATTTGTTCCAAAGTTAAAAGTGCTGGTGTTACTATTTGCACAAGGATTACACAATCGGTTCTTTTTCTTTTCTTTTCTTCTTATTACAGAGAAAACAAGATGGCTGTTCTCTGGGTAGAGATCATGGCTACTGTTTTTTTCAGTTTCCTTTGGTCCATAGGCTGCTCTATGTATGACCTACAACAAATACCTAAATCTCCAACTCTCATTTTTCATCATTAGATGTACCAAATATCCAAGATTTTTAGAGTGCTGGGGACAACCAGAAAGAAACAGTCTCTTCACTAATACAGAATTTAGGCACCCAAACTGTTCCAAGTTCTAACATCACTCACACACCCTCCAAAAATTAAGCTTCAAATGCTATGATGAAGCTCCAAGTGTGCCCATATTTTCCTAAACAATGACACTTCATTCTAAAAGCCCAACAGTTTATACCACATTCGTATTTGCATCCCATAATGTGACTGTATTAGTCCCAAATTGTTTTGCAATAAATCATCGTCAGAGAAATATGTTCATGTGTATTTTTAGTATTCATGGCTTCCACGGTCCTAGAACAACATGTATTTAGTACTTCTAAGCAATGAATCTATAACTTTGGAAGAAACAGCTTTATAGATCACCGAGAACTGTGTTTCCTTAACAGTTAATCACCCGCACTCCCCCACTAATCACAGGGCAGACACCCTTTACCTTAAAAGTGAAAAATGTATGACTCTAGTTATACTCAAAAAGCCTTCAACTTCGCTTTCAAGAGGAGGCAAAAGGAAATCCAATATAATTTCAAAAAAGTAAAATGAAATGAAATCCTTTCACTAGCATAGTATAAAGATGGTCAGTCGAGCAAAAGATTGACTCCCAACTTTGGCAGAGCTGTGACTAGGAAATTTTGTGCCTAAGGGAAAAAGATGGAGGAGTCCAACCCAACTCTCCCCAGGAAAGAGGGGTGGGGGAGAGAGCTCCCTTCTGTGGGGTGCTGCCGATGTTCTGATAGTTACTGGGAACTATTACTATGTATCTACTTTGGTACTCTAACTTCAGGAGCAATAATTAAAAAAAAAAACCAGCCTTCCTTTGAGGAGCCATTCTTATGAACATAAGCCGTAGCACAATCTCCTCAAGCATTCTTGAGAATTCTTTCGCAAGCTGGCCCAACCAAGGCAAATATTATGACCACACAACCAACCTTCTATTTTTAACCTTTTCAGGGAAAGTACTTCACTTATTGGCTACAATTAAAACGCCCTACCTTTCTTCTCCTTTTGGTTGTATCTGTGAGTAATTTCTCCAGTCACATTGTTTATAGGAAGTGAAGTTATTCGTAATCATGCCTTAAGAGTATGTACACAAACTGGACATCCTAATAGAGCTCGATGTATTAAATTCCTGATTGTTTGACATAAATTCTCTCTCTCTCTTTCACTCCGACAGGAATCTTCTCATTTATTTAGGAATAGGTTAAGACCCTAGTCGTGTTCCTAACCATGTCCCTAAGTGCTAACATATATTAAGTAAATTTAGAGCCTCTTCTGCATAGGAAACAAATTAAATTGGTTAAACACGGAGAAAGACTAAATGTAATCTATCTTTTGTCATGTTTATGATAGCGGGACGCATCTTACATGAAGGTTCCAAGTTGGCTGTGGGAGCAGATGGGCTGCTTATGATAAACCATAACTACAGACACAGAATGTGATAATATAAATCATAAAGAAGATAAATAACGAAATTCTTTAAAATAACACTGGTTAAATATTTAGACAGTCAATTTTTAAGCTTGCTGTGCACACAAAAATAGTGAGAGCCTATCTAGGCACCAAGAGAAGAGCACTTGGTGATAATCTAAATAGAAACACCCAGGACTCATGTCAAGTTAAAGATCAGTACCATTTTTATAGGTCAGCTGAGTAGTAAATAATAATGGGGGGGGGGGGGGAAAGAGAGGGCTCTTTTCAGAGCTGTTTAAGAGAGGGCCAGGCACCCATGAATATGTCTCTGACCAGATTCTTCATGCAGAATATCAAGAGAGAAAAATAGAGTTAGAATATTATTATCTGTACCCTATTCAATCCAAGAAGGTGATAGAGCAGGGGATAGAGAGCTGGCCTAGAACTCAAGGAAGCTCGACCTGCTCCAAATCCTGTCTCTAACCCATACTGGGAAGAAGTAGAATCTCTCTGTGCTTTAAACAACTCTCTCACACTATAATATGCATACAAGTGGCTGGTCTGCATCAGCAGATGGAGTGTTCCATACTGGGAATTCCCTACACTGTTTAAATGACAAGACAAGTCTCAAACAAAAAAAAATCATCTTGTTTAATGTATACTGACTAAACATATACTATGTACTTTTGTAGAAGAAATAGAACCTTTAAAGGCCGAGAGAATCACCCAGTTCTCACATCTGGGCCAAGATGACTGTCTTCTGTTGAGAATGCATGGTGTACTCTTAGACCATAATGCCTCCTTTTGCTACCATTGTAGGGCACCTATCCCTAAGAGGCAGCATCACCTAATAGATCGTCATATTTGGAGTCAGAAAGATCTGGGTTCAAGTGATGCCTCTGGTATTATCTAGGGGGCCACAGACAAGTTGCTTAACTTTCTGACCTTCAGTATCTTCTGGGTGTAATAATATCTCCAGGATTTATATCATAGGGTTGTAATGAGACTCAAAGGAAATAATATCTGTAAAGTACTCGCAGACTCCAATATGCTGTGTAAATGGCAGCCGAGCTGTAGAATCCCATCTGATTTGCTATCACTATTGTTTGTGGGAAGTGTTTCTACTTAAGGCTCTCTGCTTAAGAGCCACCTCAATCCATGACAGTCTTGTCTGTCTATGGAGGTTGTTTCTTGGTTACCTACTACTATATTTTAGCCACTGTTAGACTTCTTTTGAGTACCTGTCTAGTCAACAGAGATGGCTACCCAGCATGTACCACTGCAACGCTAGTAAACTTGCCCATCCTGCCATTGACAGTCTCCATTTGTTTATTCTAAGGCCCACATACGAACAAGTCGAACTAATCTTTTCTGTCCACTTTGAGATGATCATCTTGGGACTTGACATTTTGGACCCTGATGACATTGTTAAGTTCTTTGACTAGAATCATGGTCTATTGGGTTGAAAGCCTTTCCTAGGGACTGGATAAGGCCTAGACCTGGAATTTCATTGGAACAGGGAACTCCAGAGTGAGAAAACTACCTCAGACTTTGTTAGTCAGCACATTTTCATCAGCTTCTAGTCAGCATTGCCTAGAGCCCTAAGTAAGACATGCCCAGAGTCAGATAACCAGAATTCATCAAAGGCAAGACTAGACCTTGGTCTTCCCAGCTCCAAGGCTAGATCTCTGTTTTGTGAACCACAAACTCCTAAGTCCCCATGCTGTCAGATGTTAATTCTACAGTATTCTATATCCCCTGGGGCAACTGACTTCTACCTATATGTTGTATAGTCCTTGCAGAGTAGAAGTGGCTTAAGGGTAGAGACTTTTTCTTTAGACTCTCTCTCTCTCTCTCTCTCTCTCTCTCTCTCTCTCTCTCTCTCTCTCTCTCTCTCTCTCTCTCTCTCTCTCTCTCTCTCTCTCTCTCTCTCTCTCTCCCCCATCCCTTTCTTTCTTTCTCTAACCCCCAGCACTCAACACAATACCCAGTACTTAGCAGATGCTTAACAGTCATTCCATTGGATTGAATCCATTGGATTAAAGCTACTATTACATGAGTATGGGTCCTATATAAATCAATGTTCCTCATAACCCCTGAACCCCTGAGCAGGCGGCTTCCACAAATGAACAGGACTAAAACCATTCATCATTTAGGAGCCAGTCTTCTAGAAAAGGAAGTGTAGGGACAGAATGTTGGACTTGGAGTCAGGAAGACCTGAGTTCAAATCCTGTCTCTGGCACTTACTAGCTATGAGATGCTGGGCAAGTCATTTCAATGGTCTCAGACTCAGTTTTCCCATCTGTAAAACAGCAATAATAGAGCATCAACAGGGTTGTTTTGAGCATCAAATGAGATTATGTAAAACACCACATAAATGTTGTTATTATTATTATAGTATATATTATTACATATTATATTATTATATCATATTATATATTCCAGCTTGGCTAGATTGGTCTATCCTCAATCAGAGACACAATTGCTGAGTCTATCTATTTACTTAGCCTCTCCTGCTTGGATAGAGCTGTTAGAAGCCATAGGCATAGCCTCCAAGAATGTTTATCACTTCCATGCCACAAGGAGGGGTCAGAGAAGAGCCTCAATAGAGCATCCCTTGGTTATCATTTCATGGCACTCCCTGGTGTTTCACCGAGGACAAAGCTGACTCCAATACAAGTATCTATTGCATCAAAATATTGTTTGGTTGTTTTTTTAATCCCCAATATTTAGTATGGTGCCTGGTAAATAGGAGGTGCTTAATAAGTGTTCATTGACTGACTGACTGATAGCTAAACTTTATTGATAAGATCTATAGCCCATTTGATGGACTCAAAGGTTTTCCCCTTCATGTTCAGATGGTTTCACCTATGTTTCTCCTACGTCTGACATGTGGCAAAGATTATAGCCAATGAAGCATGTAAGAGTACATTCTAATTTGCACTGTGAACAATATTATATAGTAGCCAAGAAATGGTATGTTTTATATGTGTGTGTGTGTGTATACACATACATATATATTATATATAGGTATTTATATGGATGTTTATATATATATACATATATATATATATGCATATACATATGTGCATGTATAAAAAAGTTGAAGAATAGATCCCTAACTTAACTTAGCTATCTTGAGTTATTGGCTAATGGTGATAGAGTATTATCAATAAAGTTTAAACATACAGAGACATGACTCACCATCATTCACTGATTTTCTTTTAGTTTTACTGGTCCTATGAATGCACTGATATAGTGAATTGCCAATGAGGAAATTCCCCTAACAATACAGAACAACTAATAGACCAGAGAATGAATTTGCCCAGAGTCGTACAGCCAGCAGAGTCCAGTGGTAAGATTTAACCTCAGGTCTTGCTGATTCCCTACACATTACACCACATTGCATGTCAGTTCATTCATTGTTATTTATTAAAAGTAATGCTCCAGCATTTATGTAATTGAGGTGCTGATGCAGTCCTTTGGGTGGAAGAGTCTAGGGAGCCTGATTCTAGAAAAGCATGATGGCATAGAATGGAAAGACCTTGGAGAAGTTCTGAACATGCATAAACACTCTGAAACTTGCCTGAATTAGCTCTGCTAGCCACAGAATGAAGAGAAGCCCTTTTGATAGACCATGGACCCAGATCTGAGGTCTGGGTGGGGGGAGCATGCATTTAAAGGTACCAGTCAGCCAAGGCCAGTTGCCTTTTTTTTTTTTTCTAATTCCTTCTTTTAGGCTGAATTCCAGGGATTGGTAATAAGGCAAGAGGACAGGCCTCAGGTCCTCTCCATCCAAGGCTGACATGTAACCCATGAATGTGGGCCTCTGTTCTTTGTCTCTCTGCTCTTTCCTATTCTGGGTGGAGATCGGAGATGGCCAGAACCCTGTGAGCTTTAAAAGGCCAGAAGTGCAAGCCACCAAGAGACCCAGGAATTAGTCTGTGCTGGGTTTAACTGTCTGCCAGTTCATCATCAATATCCTTCAAGACCCAGCTGAGAATCACCCAGCAACGATGCCATATTTGGATACCAGCTTGGTGAGTCAAATGCTATGCTGAAGCTGAGTTAAGTCTGAGCCCCAGGGACTAAGGCCAATCACCATAAGAGTGCCCTCAAATGTTTTTTTTTGTTGGGGGGAGTATTTATACTTTTGTTCTTGACATAACTTCAAAGGAAATGTCCTTTTGCACATTCTAATTGATGTTAATTGGTAAAAATAAAAGTAGAGAATTCGTTACTGACAGGTAACAGTGGGGGCACATACTGGAATGGGGAAATAAGCTGAGAGCATTAAGAGAAATGGAGCTCTGATTCCTCCGAGATACCCCTAAAATCCCAAGAGAGAGAGTTGTAGCCAGCTTCTCTCTGGAAGAAAGTTCCAGACTAATTTCTATATCTACATAGTTCTTTAAGGTTTACAAAGCACTTTAATACATTTTGAGTCTCACCGCAACCTAGGATCAAGGTGCTGGTGTATTTCCCACTTCCTGGATAATGACTTACCAGTGAACATGCAGCTATTAAGTATCAGAGGCAAGATCAGAACTCAGATCTCCGTTACTATTTCCATTATGCCATACCACCTCTCTTAACTGACTGAATGTTCTGCATATAATGGGATTCTCCAGAGTTGTCACAGCTTAGATGTTTCTGCAGCAATTAAGAAATCAAATGACCAAATCTGTCCAAAGTCCTTAATGACTAGTCTCACAACCTATTCCTATAATAGAATGCCTGGCAACTCTCACTGATGGATGCATTTTGACCACATATAACAAATGACATTTAAGAGTGAAAATAAATGTTCTAAAATGATTTTTTGCAAACTCATCAAAACCATACTAATGCTTGGGTTGGCAACAATGCTCACATATTATAAAAAATTGCCCTTGATGGGCAACTGTTTATCAGCTTATGAACACCCAAATCATCCAACAAAGTCAGGGTAATTAATCATTAGAACTAGAAGAGTTCTTTGAAATCAACTATATTCTGTTCTCCTCTAACCCTGCTTGGGATCCTGGGTACAGTTTGGGGTACCACATTTGAAGAGGGTTGTTGACAAAATCATCCATTAGTTTTCCCCAAAATACCTTGCTGTAACACGGAAATGACCCTAGGTTCCCAAAATCCATGTTGGGGAAGCCCAAGCTCAAAATGGTTCTATCAGACTGGAGAGTTTCTGAATACAGACCTGATAACAGTCTGTATGTCTTGTCTGAGCCTCAGCCTAACCATATTAGAGAGGCTCCCAAAGCTGGGTCATTGCTAAGTGGTCAGATTTTATTCTATCTGGCTCCAATGGGAAGAACTAAGACAAGAGAAGAGCACATGTTATAATGAAAGAGAGTTGACTTTTGGGTCAGAACACTGGGGCTCAAATTTCATCTTTCCTACTTAGAACTTGTGTGAACTTCAGTTTTAAATTTCTTTTCTATAAAATAAAAGAACTGGACTAGATGGCCTTGGAGTTCCTTTGCAGAGGTTCTAAACCTGTGATTAGATGATCTAATAAATATTTTAGTTAAGCATGAAGGTTCAGAATGAGAAAAAAGATCTTATATAAAAAGGGATTTCTATTTTAAGATCAACCTCATCTTGCAACTTTTTCTATTTTTATGAGAAGCTCAGGTATCAGTCAGAAGGGAGAGGATGGAGTTTGGAAAGTCAGAGATGCCTTCTTAGAAGCCCTAAAATCTCACTTAACAAGTCACTAACTAATCTGGTTTATACATAAGTTCAACCTGGACTATTAACTCTCAAAAAAGAATGGAAAAATGAATTTTGCAATGGGTGATGGGTGAAGTTAGAATGGGGGGGGGGGGGGGCTGTATGTAGTCATCTTTCAAAGTTTATGGGAAAAGAATGACACAGCAGTGAAAAAACATTTGTTAAGCACCTGTCTGTGTGTGGTGCTGTGTGAGGGCTGTTCCAGTTACCCATAGTGATGAATGAGCCAGGTAAAATGAGGGTCTTGTGGACCATGGCTGTCAAGTAGGGTCTCTCCATGGGAAATTCAGTCATGACAATCAGAAGGCTTTTTAAAGTAAAACTTCTGTCATTGATGTGATAAATATCCCACCAGCTGTGAGAGCCACCCTTTCAAACCTACCATCTGATAATCTTCTAAGGGAGAACTGTCAGTAATCTTTGAGAAATCATGGTAAGTAGGAGAGGTGCCAGAAATCTGGAGACAGGCAAATGTTGTCCAGATTTTCAAAAAAAAAAAAAAAAAAGAGGGGGGAGAAAGTTGGATCTTACTACAGATTTTTAAATGACATCAAACCCCTCAATTCTACACTGAATTACTAAACAGATGATAAGTGAACACTTAGAAAAGAAACCAGTGATCACCAGAAACCTGAATGGGTCCTCTAAGGACATATATGTGACAAATGAAACTCATTCCATTTTTTCATAGGGTTATTACATAGCTGGACTGGGGAAGTGCTGAGAGCATTCCATCTCTTTATTTCTGTTATATATTAATAAATGCTTTCCCCATATCCTTGTGGACAAAATGAAGAAATGCATACTAAAGTGACAATGCACTTAGGTGAATTTGTAACAGATGAAAAAGTGGTGCCCAGATTATTGTGGTTTAGTGAATTGGTTTCCATTTGGAGGGAAGATTTAACATTTTTTAGCAGCTTGCAGCTTGGATAAAGATATGAAAAAAGAAATTATTATTACACATTATGATAATGGGAAGTAGGGAGACATAAATAATCTCTTGAACCATTTATAAGCCTATCTGGAATCAATAGATACATAATATCTAGATTAAGAAAGGTGATAGTCACACTGTAAGTATAGTTCCAATAGAAGAAATCCATTCCTAATAATTGAAGTTACTAATAAATGGTGAAGGGACCCTTAGGAAGGATTGATTTCCTCGTCACTGGGAGTTCCATACAGAGATGGACTGCATATTTGGTAAACTTTGTAAGTCCTCCCAGAACTTAGCACATTGCTGTGAATATAGTATTTAATAAATAATTTTAAAATTAAATGCAATCGAATTGTTCAGCAGCACCTCTATCAGATAAACATCTGACAGAGAGATTAAAAGGAGAGATAACTTGCTAGGCAGTTGGATGAGGACAGTGGAAAGAGCATTGAATTTGGAATTTGATAACCTGGGGCTGAATCTGGACTCTGTTACTTCCTAACTGTTTAATCTTGGGTAAGACACGCTGTCTCTGGGTTTCATTTTCCTTGTTTGTAAAATGGGGTGACTGGGCTAGATGGACTCAGCTGTTCATTTGTTTTCAGTCACCCCATTTGAGGTTGTCTTGGAGTGGTCATTTTACAGATGAGGAAACTGAGGCAATCAGGGCTAAGGACTTACCCAGGTTCACACAGCTAGTAGGCCTCTAAGGCTGGATTTGAACCTGGGTCTTCGTGACTTCATATCCCGCACTCTCCTCTATGCTCTCTAGCAGCCCTAGATGGCCTCTGGAGTTCCTTATGGCTCTAAATCTAAGATGCTCTGATCCTTCTCTGATGTTTTAAGAGAGGCATTTTTGACATTTCAATCAATCATCACAAAGCCATTTCTTAAGCACCTACTCTGTGTCAGGTACTGTGCTAGGTTCCAGGGATATAATGAAGGGTAATATTGGTTCCTGCCCTCAGGGAGCTCAAATTAAAATTAGGAAGCCAACGTGCAAATGACAGATTTATACAGAGTAGATGGTAGGTGATCTCAAAGGACTTTAACAGCTAGGAGAGACCATAAAAGGCTCCATTACGGCTAAAATCTTTAGGTATTAGGTATGGGTGCTTTATTCTTCTAGTCTATTCTTAGATGCAACAGACTGCCCATGTCCACAAATAACTTCCTATTTTTTAAGAGAATATTTGCAGAATAAGATTGGGTCAATGGGGTGGAGGAAGAGGGAGAGACAGTCATGTGATAGATAGTTTCTGACCAAGGTGCTGAGCATTCCCATCAAGACTCTAAGGTAACTTTTATTAACGCCGATTAATTCATCTAACCAGGAGGTATCCCTTTACCAGAACATTGAGCCTCAGCTGCAAAGAAAGCAATTGTTTGAGCAGGACTGAGAATCCCCTCTACCCCACCCCCATAATAGATGTTTGAGATCTCTTTTACTTTTCTCTGATAGCCCTTAAGGTGGTCAGAGGTAAGAGGCAAGATGCATTGTAGCCGGAGGGATGATTGAATGAAAAAATGGGGGATGGGAGCGAAGCCGATGCTGCTGGACCAATTTCCCACCGCTGCGACCTGCTGCAATTGATTGATGAGTCCTTGCTCTGTCAAGAGGCAGCCCTTCAGATTCGATCACATAAATACTCATTCAACTCAAATTCTGCTTGACAAGCCTCAGACAGCTTTGTTCTGTCACAGATATCATTGGAAGGAAAATGCTTCATTAATCATCCGTAATTAACTTTACCCTAGTCTGCTGGAACCAATATGCTCTCTGGCTAAATCCCTCACTTTGCTAGGGTTCCAGAGCGATCAAATTCCGGAGAGTTTGAAATTCCCCTCTCCCATTGCAAGGAAGGAGAGGGAATTGATTGTTTCAAGGAAGAACTACTATTGATTTGGGGATGGCTTATTCAGGGAGCAGTTTCTTCTATCAAAGGAATGCAATCCTACATAGTAAAGACCTGCTTCATGGGATGGTCTTTCATAGCAAACCTGATCTTATTCACACCCAATAGGACCCAATGTTTACTCTCAAATTCTCTGAGACCCCACAATCTCTATAAGATTGCAGACGGGGATAGGTAGGAGCAATACACCTGTAATTTCTTTGATACAGAGAACTTCCAGGTGAGGAAATTCCATTTACCAAGGCAGGCAGGCAGCACTGAGAGGTAGTCAATCAACAGCCAATCAACAAACATTTACTAAGTGCCTACTATGTGTTACGTCTATTAAATGGAGACTAGCTGGCCTCCAAAGTTCCTTCTGGCTCTCCATCTATGAGCCTAGGAAAGATGTATGATGCCCACCTTTCTCCTTCTGCTCTTAAAATGAGAATGTGATAGATGAAGGTGATGTTAGAATACAGGGTATTAGAATGCAATATGCTAGAATATGAAAATTTTAGAAGAGAGATTGCCAAAACACAGGATGTCAAAACTGAAAGGGAAGCCAAGGTAAAGCAACAATAATTAGGTATCCACTTTGCACCCAGGCTTTGTGCTGACTGCTTAATGTGTTCCGGGTACTAAGCTGAAAAGAAAGAAAAGAACATTACAACGCAGAAATCAGCTAAAAGGGACCATAGGACACAATGTTAAAACATGAAATATTAGAAGTAGCAACAGAGAAGTTTAGAACACAGAATGAAAAAAATGAAGAACGTGAAATGTTGCAAGTATGAGGGACCTTTAGATCCTAAAAACCCCATTTTATAGATGAGAAGCGTAGACCTCTGGGTTGAAATCGCCCGAGATCACATAGTTTCTGAGTCACCGAGCTGAGACTAGAACCCAAATACCTTAATGGACCTAACATTTGGGGAACAAGTGCTGAAATTCAAAATAAGTCAGTATAGTGCATATGATACCTTGAGTCCCTAGTTCATATTCAACTATGATGCCAATCATGAACATTCCAACCAAGATATTACACCTGCCTATGACATTCCCCAATCCGTGTCAAAAGCCTTTTCAGTCTCCTGGAATTAGGTTTTCTGTACCATCGGATTCCAATCAATTTAATCAGCATGCCCTTTTTTAACACAAGGCTTGCTTGACAAAAATAGAAGTGACCATTTCTAGCTGTGTTCTCTTTAAAGCCAGCTGGCCCATCTTAAAGTTACCAGAAACCTGACTTGCAGCGAGCTCCAAGGTTTGCTTTACACCTCTGATTCCAGTATTTATGTGGGTTCTTCGAAGGGTTATCTGAGGAAAAGGAAATGAACTCTTGGAACGTCGGAGGACTCCTTTAGGTTAGTCATGCAAAGGACAAAGAGGCCAATTCAAATAATGAAGTGAACAGATGAGTTAAAATGAGAGATTAGAAACTTTTGAAAATGATATATATTTTTTTTTCATTTCAGAACTCCAGTTCAGTCCTCTAGCATACCAGATATTAAATCTCGCTTTTACAAGGAGGTGGGAGGGGAAGGAGAAGATGGCTAATACAATATTGTTATAATGACCTACATTTTTTAAAAGTTTCTCTTTTCCATGTTATTTCTTATAACCCAAGATTTCCTACTGGTAGGTCTGGAAACCTTCCTTATAAACTGCCTCATTGTAACACCAAGTGTTAAATCATGTCCCCATGTGCACAGCAACACAGAGCAGATATAACAGAGAAAGTTCATGACAGGCATGCTCCACCCTAGCAATTACAATTGAATTCTACTATATGTGAACATGGAAAGAAGATGACCTGGGATATTTTTGCCTTAAATTATTGAAGCATTTTATATTTTTCATAAGGTGACCCTCATATAAGTTATTCAAAGTTCTTTGGAAATTTTAAAAATATGACCAACATGTTAGTTTTTGTTATTAATAATATCTTTTTCTATGCCCCAGAGGCAGCTGGTGGTGAGGCAGATAGAACACTGGCTGGAGTCAGGAAGACTTGAGTTCAAATTCAGTTGCAGACACTTACTAGTTATATGCCCCTGGGAAAAGTAATTGCTTGCCTCAGTTTCCCCAACTGCAAAAATGTGGATAATAATAGCACCTACCTTTCAGGGTTGTTAGAAGGTCCAAATAATATCTGTAAAAAGTGCTTATTGCGAACATATAAATGCTTATTTTCTCCCTTCCCTGCTAGGTTCAGATAGAAATGGTACAGAAACAAGTTGCTAGCCTACTGTCATCATTTTAGGTTGAATGTTCTGAAATATGCAAAAGTGACTGCTTTTTGTAATCGAATTAAAACATCAGGATGTGAGCTCATTGTTCACTGAACAATGTAGTTTCACTGAAAGCATCACCAGTCATAGAGAGAAAGACCGGGATGACCTGTACCTCATCTTTTCCCCAGATGACTTCGACTTGGGCTCAATCTCTATATTTTGAAAGCTTTTGTTCCAAATAGCTTGGAATATGGCTATTTGATGTGATGTTATCTATTTTTAAAAGCACTTTTTGTGGGTCAGTATTTTATCCAGGCAATTGTAGAGACTGTTCTATCTGTGATAAATGGTTCTCTTTAAGTATAATTTATTTGTTAAATTCTCAAGAATGGTGTGTGGTGGTTATTTATAGGATCATAGATCAAAATCTAGAAGAGCTGTATTCCTTCATTTTACAGATGAGGAAACTGAGGCTCGGGTAGTTGTCCAAGATCACACAGGGAGTAAGTGCTAGAGATAAGGTTGTTAGTTGTTGTCAAATGGTGGATATTGAGAAGTTTGAAATTGAGGGAAACAGAAGATACCCATTAAAACTTAACTAACATCTCTAGAGAAAATATGATACGATTAAAAAAAAGGTTAAATCAGTTCTTATTCCCTACCTAATTCCTTAGAAGGCAGCTAGGTGCCTCAATGCATACAGTGCTAAGCCTCAACCCAGGGAGAACTGCATTCAAATCCAGCCTCAGATATTTAGTAGCTGGATGACCCTGAGCAAGTCACTTAACCATATTTGCCTCAATTTCCTCGTTTGTAAAATGAACAAATGAACTGGAGAGGGAAATGGCAAACCACTCCAGTATCTTAACCAAAGAAAACCCCAAATGTCAGAAATGACTGAACGACAGCAACTTGAAACATTACTCATCCTTCAAGGCCCAGATGGACACCTTCCATGAACCTTCCTTGGCCCTACAGCCGAATTTCCTCACCATCAATTGAACCCTTACAACATGTGTTTTATTCCTATTTAACTTGGTGCCTTGAGCACAGCAGGCCCTCAGTGTGGATTGACAGATTTAAGTCTACTTTTCAAGTTTTTTAATTACGAAACTAAAGCAACAACTTCCCGTTATTCCATTTCATTCCTATTTCTTGGTTTTTTTTCCACCTCTTTGTGTCATTTGCAGCTCTTTCCTCTTCTTTCTCTTTTCTCCTCCAAATCCCATTCCTTCCCAGTCCTCATCTCCCCTTTGCCATCCAAGATATCTGTCATACACCTTTGCTTTTCATCTGCCATCTTCCATGAATCGATAAGGACTGAAGTTTGCTGATTTTAAATCATTATATTGCTAAGGAAATATAGGAGATGCAGTTCATTAGAATGGTCTTCTGGAAAGAAAAAAAAAGGGAGTATTTGAAACAGTTTATTCTGAGTCCTGTTCGAGGACTATTCCTTTCCTTTTGGCTTTCTTGTGGAACCAAACTCAGACCAGTAGTAGTCAGGGCTGAACCCTGGTCTTACTACAATCATGTACATTCTCCATTAGAGCAGACCTGCCCCTGTTCTAAGTTTCTGTATTCTCAAGAGGAGCGTGATAGTTTGAATGGGAGAGGGGGGATAGATGCATGACTTACTCAGAGAAACCCCTCCCCCAGACAAACCCATCCTTTCCCTGCCACCCTCCACTTCCCCCGACCCCCTGTGCCCAGTTAAAAAAAAAAGTCACGTTCCTTCAGCATGAACGAAGGCTGATAAAGTTGTCTATACCTGAAGAATACACTCTTGTTTATATCAGCTGGGTATTTAAAATCATGACTCTCCTCTATATCAAGTAATAAAAGGAAGTAAGTAGTTTCAGATGCATATGGGGGGAAAAAATCCATGAATGTCCTTTCTCATTAAAAAGGTCAAAGACAGCCTTAATTATTTTATAACTAATGTCTTATTCAACCCCATGCAAACTCAAATCCTTTGGGTTCTGATTGATTCAAAGCTGTTCTCCTGGTTCCCTGCTCTGTTGTAATAATTGACTAGGCTAGACTTTGCCGAGGTCAGAAGAATGGACCCATTTCATATTATTTCAGCTAATAACTCAGTTCTTAAATCAAAATTTGAGAATTGATCTTTCAAAGCCACTTTTTCCTCTCTCAATTCCTATGTAATTTCAAATTAAATAATAGATGTATTCCAACTTCACTTTTTACTTAATTACTTTAAAGTAGCTGGGAACACAGTGGGAGGGTGTTAACAAGATCTAATATCCTCCCCTCAAAATAGAATTAAGGAAACCAATGAACATTTGGCAAAGTCCCTAATGAATACAATTGGGTATGAGCAATCAGAAGGAAAGAATACAGGTGAACACAATGCTAAATTGGGGTGGGGGAGGGGGGAGGGAGGGAAGGAGCTTAAGTAAAGCTAAGACATCACTGAAAACTAAAGAATACTGTCCCCCCACCCCACCCCCTGCTCTTTGGAAGGAAGGAAGGAAGGAAGGAAGGAAGGAAGGAAGGAAGGAAGGAAGGAAGGAAGGAAGGAAGGAAGGGAGGAAGGGAAGGAGGAAGGGAGGAAAGTAGAGAGGGAGGGAGGGGGGAGGAAAAAAACATTTAGTAAGGCTTACTAGGTGACAGTTACTGTGTTAAGCACTGTTACACAAATAGAAAAGCCATTCTCTAGTTTTAGAGAGCTTACATTCTAACAGAGGCAGATAACTTATATAAGAACATAATGGAAAAGGGAAACTGATATGTTCTGAAAAATCAGAGGAATAGTAAATAGATTACCACTAGGGCCAGGGATTAACATGCCTTTTCCAGATTTAAAAAAAAAAAATGTAGTATTAACTACTTAACAATTCTCAAGCAGAGCTGGCTTTCAGTTTTCCATCATGAAATTAAAAACTCTTCCATGAAGACTTCCCAAATTAACTTATCTTCTCATAATGCATTTAGAGTATCATTACTAGATTATAAAGTCCACAGGGCTAGGGATGCTGTTTTAGGTAAACTTTGTATTCCCTCCCTTCCCCCATAACTTTCAAATCCCTAGGACAGAGCTATATCAGCTTTAACAAATGCATATTAAATGAATGACTTCTGGCAGCATGACAGTGACTTACCCAGGGTGATACAGAGGCAACCTTTCCCTAACTGTACAAAAATCTCTTTTTATGTCTGCTTGTAGCAGTGTTATCTACCATCATCTTCTCAATGTAAAGGGGCAAAACATATGGTCATTGAATTGGCTTTGTGCTAGACTTAGCTTGGTGCTTCGTAAATGTAATTGGTGATGAACCTTTCATCACCCACCTTTTTCAGGACTTTCAGGCAGAGTAGTGGTTGGTGGTTGGTGGTAAAGATAAGGTCATAAAAATAGAATTCAGTGAAGTCCCTTTTGAACTAAAATTAATTATCATGCTAATCATTCATTTATTAAGACCTTGAAATTCAGCAGCTTTTGAGTAAAGATCCCAACAGAAGAGAAGGTTTGTTCATGTAACACTTCCCACTCCCCACCATAGCCTCTAGGATCAAATAGAAATCCTGTTCGAGGGGCAGCTAGGTGGCACAGTGAATAGAATACCAGCCTGGGATCAGGAGTACCCGAGTTCAAAAAATCTGGCTTCAGACACTTGACACTTACTAGTCGTGTGACTTTCGGCAGGTCACTTAACCCAATTGTCGAAAGAAAGAAAGAGAGAGAGAGAGCAAGAGAGAAGGGAAGGAAGGAAAAAAGGAATGAAGGATGGAAGGAAGGAAGGAAGGAAGGAAGGAAGGAAGGAAGGAAGGAAGGGAGAAAGAAAGAGAGAAAGAAAGAGAGAAAGAAAGAAAGAAAGAAAGAAAGAAAGAAAGAAAGAAAGAAAGAAAGAAAGAAAGAAAGAAAGAAAGAAAGAAAGAAAGAAAGAAAACCCTTGGTTTGGCTTTCAAAGTTCTCCCTAACCTGGCCCCTTCCTACATTTCCAGGTTTTTTTCACTTGACGCCCCTCCAGTAGTGATGGCCTCCTTGCTCTTCTAAGACACCCCATCTCACTCCATACATTTTTCTGGCTTTCTTTCAAGCCTGAAATGCTCTACCTTTGGTTTTCCTGGTTTAAATCTCAGCTAAAATTCCACCTTCTGCAAAAAGCCTTTTCTGATTCCTCTTTACTGCTATTAGCTGCCTTCCAAAATTATCCAATTTATCCTCATAAATTTTGTATGGCTCAGTTGCATATTGTCTCTTCAATTAGAATGCCCTCTTCCTGAGGGCAGGGAGTCTTTGCCTTTCTTCATATCCCCAATGCACAGCATAGTAGGTGCTTAATAAATGCTTATTCACTGACTAAGAGCAATTTGGGACCAGGTGACTTTGCCTGAATTGAGTTACATCATTCTCACTGAATCTTTAAAGAACTCTGAAATGTAATCAGCGAGCGTCAATCAATAAGCATTTATTAAATGCTTACTGTATACCAGGACCTGGGCTAAGCACTGTGATTACTACTATTACGACTACCAGTAATAAATAGCTAGTATTTTTATAAGTGCTTTAATGTCTGTAAAGCACTGAGCACTGGACATTTGTCAACTTACTTGATCGCCACAACAACCCTGTGAGGAAGGCTCTATTATTATCCCATTTTACAGAGGCAGACAGAGGTTGGGTAATTTTCCCAGCATCACACAGCTAGTCGGTGTCTGAAGCAAGATTCAAACTCAGATCTTCCTACAAGTCAAAGATTCTATCCACTGCTGGCACCTGTCTGCCCCAAAGAAAGAGGGAAAAGAGACAGACGCTGCCTTCAAGGAAGCTGGCTTTCTGACATAGTGAAGAAAATCACCCAAATAAAAGCCCCAGAAGTGAGTGTCTCTGAACATGTAGTTATTACGCGTGCATTTATTCATTGCTCCAGGATTTATGAAGCACCGCGCTGGGCACCGATCTCAGAGCCGCGGGCGCTCTGACAGGGACTGACCACGTATTTACAAAGGCACGCATTTGACCTCATCTCATTGAAGTTGCCTGTAAGGCAATGGATGAGCTCACTCACACTCTTCCTTCCCTAAAAGTACTCCGCCTATGTTTTCACGTCGGATAACGGTCAGTTATTCCTATATCCAAACACCAGCTGGACTGAATGTCCTCTTTAAATTCTCCATCAATGCAGAAAGAAACATAAAACATCCACGGGACGAGGAAGATACTTTGTAGATCCTTTTTGGCTCCTATTCTCAAGCGTTTATATTTTTTCTTCTAAAGCTGAAACCAAATGTTTGGTTTCCTAATATTTTTCCTGCCTGCTGAATTTTCCTTTCCTTCTTCTATGTGGTCACTTACAGCCAGGCCTTTGTTTATGCTCCCAAAAAGGGACTATTTATTTATACTAGCTTGGCTCTCTGGGGCTCCCCATAGACTCTATTTCCAATGGCATGTGGAGGCACTAAGCTTTTATTGTTGACAAGCGGTAGGTGGGGATCCGAGCTTTTGTGGTTAAATTGTTTATTGATGACTACTTGTTAATTACCCCTTGTTGCCCAGCTTCTATAATGGACGACGATGGAGTACAAAACGAAGAGTGAAACTGACAGGAATGGAAAATACAAAAAAAAAATCACCACTACCCACATACTACACTTACGGCTGTTCTCCCCCTAATGCATTTCTTTAAAAAAGAAAAAAAATAAATAAGTTCATTAAACGAAATCATTCCGAGTCAGAACACTTCCTCATTAATGAGCATCTGTAATAGGCTGAGCCAAAGTACATTATAAACGCAATTACAGCTGCTTCTAGCAACAACGTTGTAACTGGAGACTATTACCGTCAGTGACAATCGCCAAATTAGGTGTAACTAAGTGTCCTTGGTTTCTGAGCATCAGATTTCCCCAACAGGATATTGTTTCCAGTTTTCCTTACAATAGTATATCAGAAATTTGGTCCTCACTAGAAAGTTTCAAAACACATGGACCCTAATTACTATTTGCAAAGTTCTAAGTATCTCCCTTTCAAGACTCCACTATTTTCAGTTCCGATTAATATCATCATCATCATCATCATTATTATTTCTTCAGGATACAACTAAATGTTATTTAGGTGGAGACAAAACACTTTTTCTTTGAAAGAGTATTTACGTGCTTAGCTTGAGATTAATGTTTGGTCTGAAAGGTGAACCTTTTTTAAAATAGTGTGGGAGTAATAAAGATGAATATTTAGAAGAAACCAAAGACTATATCATATTGGTTGGTTCTTCCCCCCCCCCCCCCAACTCTCCAAGTAATTTCATGAAGATGCCTCATGTGGATTTGGTGACGATCTTTTATACTGATTTAATTAATATTCTACAGGTTCTTACACCCAGTTGCATGGATATTTAAGGCAACATGTGTAAGTAAATTGCAGGGGGCCCACGAATTTAAATTAGAAAAAAAAATCTTTATTTTCACAATCTTCCAACTGGAATTTAACATTTTCTTAAATACTTAAAAACATAATCCTAGGAAGGGGTCCAAAGGTTTTCACCAGGCTGGCTTGGGGGTACATAAGCACACACACAAAGGCTAAGAACATATGTTCTGCAATAAGACCCGTATAGCACACTATTACTTATAGCTAGAATTTACGTGGGGCTCAAAAAAAAGTCTCGATCTGCATTTAAAAAAAAAAAAAAGGAAAACCCTGTGAGGTAGAGGCCGTTATAATTCTCATTAGACAGGAGTAACCGAAGCTGAGAGAGTTCGAATGACTTGATTAAGATCATGTATACAGTTAGCATCAGACAGAAACTGAACCCACACCTTCCTGACGCCAGATCAGGCACTCTATCCACTGGGCCCAGATGTGTAGATTTAACTCTGATTTTGTCTATTCACCACATCTCCTCCGCAGATGGTGGCGTGGGCACAGACCTGAAACGCAGAAGCCTCAGAAGTTTTACAACCTCCTTATACCCTTAGGGGACGAACAGCCCTGGAGAAAACATCCTTTCCTAGGTGAGGAAGAGCGCGGTTTGCTTGGGAACTAAGAGGAAATGGAAGGCTCTCTCTTCTCACCGCTGACGTGTTAGGTAAGCACAATTAATGGAGCTTCAGGAGGGCCTTTAATAATTCCACAATGTGGTGTATTTTCATTTTCTTTGGGGCTTGGATCCTACAAACTGTGATTTTTCTTGCACAAGTCACTGCCTTGTTAATGAAGCTGAATATAATATAAAAAAAATATATTAAAAGTACACTCCTAGCGCTGACAGAACAAAGGAATTGATGGCAGAATTTAGGAGCGTTCTAGCGTCTGGATATTGAGTTTGCAGGTCTGCAAAGTGCTTTACAAATATTAGATCGTTTGATTGCTCCATCTCCCCAGGCTCTGCCCTACTCCTCCCTACCCAAAATGCCCGTGTTCCTCCCTCCAGCGCAGAGATTCTTAACCTTTTTTGTTTTGTACCACGGATGCCGTAGGTGACATCTTGAGAAGCCTCTGGACCCCTCTCTTCTCAGAATAATGTTTTCAAATTATCCCCTCTCTTCTCAGAATAATGTTTTCAAATTATTTAAGGAAATGCTAAATTTCAGTTAGACTCCTCCGAATAATATTTTAAATGCATAAAATAAAATGCATGGGATTATAAAGGAAACAAATGAGATTGAAATAGTTACTTTAAAAAAAACTTTTTTTTTAAGTTCATAGACCGAAGGTTAAGAAGTCCTCGTTAAGGTTACCTTATATCTACTTCATAAATTTCTAGTATATAGGGATACATGTGAATATTGTCTCCCTTTAACAGAATATAAACTTCTTGAGGGCAGGGACCATTTTGCTTTTGCTTTTGAAATCTTGGGTTTAGAAGAGTACAGGAACATAGTATGGTCCTGGTATCAGAAAGGCCTGAATTCAAATCTGGTGTCAGACACTAGCTATGTTACCCTGGACAAATCACTTAAGCACTGTTTGCCTCAGTTTACCCTGCTGTTAGAGACAGCACCTGCCTCCCAGGGTTGTTGTGAGAATCGGTTAAGATATTTGTAAAATGTAAAGCACAGAGAGAGCTTTGTAAAATGTAATACACGGTAGGTGCTTAATAAATGTTTTCTTCTTTAATAAATTCTTATTGATTGTTTCCCTCACGGCCCTTGTTCAACAGGTACTTTCATTGTCACCCCTGTCACAAAACAGAAAGCTGAGACTTGGGAAGTTTAAGATAACTTTCCCCAGGTCACAGTAATATTCTGAGATAGTATTTGAACCCAAGGCTTTCTGACTTTAAGTCTAGCAAACTATCCCCAGCACCACATGGTCCATGGCACAATTAACTTCAATATCTACATTTAAAGTGCTTTAGCATTGAAGAGTGTTAAAACGGACTTACAAATATATAGAACTTTGCGCTTTACAGAGCATTTTCACAAACATCACTGTATTTGAGTCTCCCGTTAACCCTGGGAAATAGAGAAGATCATTTTTTCTCATTTGATGAATGACAAAGTGAAGGTTTGGTCCTGTATTATCCATGTGACCTTAGACAAATCATTTCCTATTGGGGGCTTTAGTTTCCACATCTGGAAAACTAGGGATTCAGACTAGATAATCTCTAAGGTTCATATCCTGTAATTTGGGGGCTGGATCTCAATCCCCAGTCTCTTAACTCCACATTCAGTGGTCTGTCTCTAACAACTTAGTCTAATAACTGGTTACAACTATTGAATTTTTATATATTGCCTGAAATTTCCCTAAAATTGTGCAAAGTGGATTTTAGCCAAATCCTTTGAGTTTATCTTTTTCTGGGAACATAGAGCTAGAATTGGAATGAAACTTAGAGACTAGTCCAACTCCCTCATTTCATTGAAGCAAATGAAGTGACTTGTCCAAGATCACACTGTTAGTTAAGTGGAAGAGTCAAGATTTAAATTCAGATTCTTTGACATCAAGTCCAACCACATTACTCTTTCTTATGCCTAACAAGAAAGTGAGGAGTCAACGTTCTATGGCTACTTGTCTCAGTCTCCCTTGATTTAAAACTGTCCAAAATTCCAAGACTAGGGTTCATAGTATGAACAGTTTTTGGTATAAGTCTCATTGTTAAGGCAAACATAGACATTAAGTATTAGGTTCCAACTTTCTGTGACCACAAGATACTGTATGAGAAAAGTGGACAGCAGTGATTATAGGGACCCCTCTGATAGGGACCCATGTGAAAAGGACCAGATGGAATTCTTAATATTATCTTAATTTCTAGATAATTTTAAGAATTCCATCTGGTCTTTTTCACGTGGGTCCCCATCAGCCTGATAGGTACAGGGTCAGCTTTAGAGTCAGAAAAACCTAGGTTCAAGTTTTGCCACTGATAAACATTAGTTGTATGACCACAGTAAGTGCCTGAATGCTTCCCTAGATCTCTTCCTTTCTCCTTCTTCCTGCCATTGTACTTAATATTAACACTACCAGCAGACCATGAGGGGGGCAAGGAGGAGGAAATGAACCTCATTCCATCAATGTAACTGCTTGGAACACATTGGATGGGGCAATGAGCAAAATGAGCTTCCTCCTCTCCCCAACACCCCCAACTCTATTAAAATATCCCTCCCTCTTGACTTGATCACAGGGCACCAGGTTAAGAGAAAGTAGAATACTTGATGGGGCAGGTCGGTGATGTCATAGTGCATAATGCACTAGGCCTAGAGTCAGAAAGAATCATCTTCCTGAGTTCAAATCTAGCTTCAGACACTTACTAGCGGTGTGACCCCGGGCAAGTCCCTTAATCCTATTGGCTTCTGTTTCCTCGTATATAAAATGAGCTGGAGAAGGAAATGGCAAAGCATTCCAGTATCTCTGCCAAGAAAACCCTAAAAGGGGTCACAGAGAGTAGGACATGACTGAAATGAAACAAGAGCAACAAGAACATACTTGACAATGTAATTGGAAGAGGACCTAGATTCAAATCCCACATTTTTCTATGTGATCTTAAAGAAGCCACTTCCCCACTCAGTTTCTTAGTCTGTTAAATTCATTTCAAATGAATAAGCATTTATTAAGATCCTGCCATGTGCAAGGCACAATGAGGACATTGGGCTAGATGTCCATATTCCCTTCCAACTCGAAATCTGTGCTGCCATGATTCAAGACTTTCTTTTGGAGTCACTAGAATTCCAGCCCAGAAAATAGCCACGATAGGGGTAACCCACTTAAAAACAGGCCACATATTAAAACCGATTAGGACCACCCCTTAAACACCTCTTAGACCACAATTAAAAGAGCTTTGCTGGACAAGCAGAGTCAACAGAAAATCACCAATGACTTACAGATTTATATAAAAGCGTCAAAACACACACATTATAACATTTCAAGAAATATTTTTTCTAGAGCAAGATTAAAGTCAAGGAAATAGAAAGGTTTCCATTGCTGTCATTGCATTCTTACTATTTTACTTGGGAGAATGTTCCTTGTCAAGTGGAAAAAAAAAATCAAACGAATCCATTTCTCAACTGCTTAACAGACCCATTTTCTAATATAAGGGCAAAATGGAAACCGCCCTCATTTCCATGTGAATATTTGCACTTTCCAATCGATGATATGAACCTTAAGGGTAATGGGGTTGATCTTGGCCCCTGCGATTATCTTGGCTGAGGTGTGAATTTATTCTTAATCTTCTACCATTAGGTTTTCAAATTCCTAAATGTAAGTTGGTCCAGAGATCAAGTTCTTCAAAGGCCAGTTCAGGCCACAGCCCAAGGGAGGAGTTAAAACCCCAAACCACAGCCAAGCACATCCATGGAGTTTTTCCCCTCCTAGGTCACCGCAACATAGCTGACATTGTTAGAGACAAATTGCTGCTATTACCAAGCAAAACAATCGCGTTTTCGTGTTTTAAATAGTTTGAGTAACTCTTTAGAAACTTTTTCAGGCTGGGGAAGGAACTGACATCTCCATGTAGGGACGTTTATAGAATTGGGTGCCATGTGACAGTTTTACCCATTTCCTGGTCTAAACAATAAGGCGGAGAGCCCATCTGCTCATCGGTAACTCCCAGGCATGTTCTTTGAGCTTGTGACTCAGCCACGCTACACTGTACAATTGTCTCACAACTCACAATGGTTTATCATCATTGTTTTGTATAATTGGAAACAGGATTATTTATAAGCCCCCACTTATTCCACAGCAAATTTACAAGGCAAACTGTCTCCCTTAATCTACATTGGGGCTAATGTAAACAGAGATGCAAAAGAGTATTCAGATTTATAGCATTACTTCCTTAAAGATCAATATTTAAAATGAATACATATTGGGCTAATTCAAACATGCAACATATCACAGAAGTATTTACACTGGAAATTTACAGCAGCCCAAGACATTTTTATACTGCCTTCACTTCCAGGAATACCTTTCCCCCCTACCCCCCAAAGAGGAGGGGTAAAAAAGAATTACAATTACAATGTTAATTAGCCTCATTTATAAACTTTTCATCTAAACCTGTGGCCTCAACAGGTCATATTTTAAACTGTTAAACTCTGAATTAAAGTTGCATTGAGTCTGACCCAAACAAGAAACCGAAGAGGGCCAGGGCAGGAATGTAAAATTTTGTCTTCCTCTCCTCCCATTGTGGCATGGAGACCCACAGAACCTAGCAGTAACCTGCCACTCTTAGAACAATATTTTAGTTCGACTCAGGCTGTCCCTGAATCCTACGGATTTAAATCACTGCTCCCTCATCCCTGGCCCCTTCCCTTTATTGAGATCTCATCTTGGTGCTTTAAAATAGTATCCCATTGACAAGAATCCGTGGTTCCTTCAGACCCAATATCATGTCAAGTTGCTGGGCTGAGACCTCATATGCCAAGTCTCAGCCTACTATGAATTTTTATAAGTGAGTTATAAACCCCTCAAAAACAGGGTTTATAATGGAAATGCTGACAGACTCTTAACTATAGTGTTTCTAGTGGGTTCCTGTTTAATATACTGTATTTCTTCCCCTTGAAGATATTAATTTACTTTTTGAAATGTTCATTGCTAAGATTAAGCGTGGGTTTTTGAAATGTGTTCATAGGCAATTTATGCATGAGGAGAAATGTACTCTTCTCCAGATGTACAGAATACTAATTTGAAAATGATTTATAGGCCACGCTCTACTGTACATTCCATTCCCTGCTGAAAAGTTAAGACAAGGCTTTCCTCTGACATAACACTAGGACGCTCTCATATATCGTGAGCGAGGCTGATTCGTAATAGTTGTATAAATTCATGAGACTCAAACTCCATAGGTTGGATTGGGAAGAAATGTGGAGGCTGCCAAGACCAGCAGAGTCAAGGGTCTTTTGAGGAGCAGTTTTGGAGCACCTGAAGCTGCCAGGGAGTGGAGAGAGTGGACGGACAAAGTCAGGGGAAAATCAGAAAGCCATACTCTTCAAAAGTCCAAATAACCGTCCTAGCGCCTTGTCCAGATGATAAGGCTTGGTCAGAGCAAGGCATGGGGAGTTTGCATTTTCATTCCCCTCTCTCTCTCCTTAATCAGGAGATAACCTGAATCAAAAACTGATTGAAAGAAAACCAGGGTCTCCAAGACATGAACTTAAGGAAGGTGTACATTCCCGTTATGGAGGTGGGAAATGGGTGTCCTGAGTGAGGAACAGAAAGTAAACTCATTGGGATGGCTAGGTGTCTCAGTGAATAGAGCACTGGCCCTGGAGTCAGGAGGACCTGAGTTCAAATTCACCCTCAGGCACTTAACACTTACTAGCCCTGTGACCTTGGGCGAGTCCCTTAACCCCAATCATCCTGCATTACCCCTTCCAAAAGGGAAAAGGAAAAGGAAAAGAAAAGAAAGTAAATTGATTGATGGACATTTATTAAACACTTATGCCCCAGGCACTGTGGACAGAAATGCTCCAGGCCTTACCTGAGTCTCTTAGAATCTCTAGCTATTCAAGACTCAGCTAGAACTTCCCCTTGGTTTAGCTCAATTCAACTCTCCCTGTGACATAGGATCTTTCCTGGTCACCCAGTGGGTACCATTTCTTCCCCTTTTCCCCTGTATACAAACACTTTGAAATTACTCAGCATCCATTTTTAATTTGCTTATTTGTGCACAGGATGTTTTCTCCCATTAAAACATGAGCTATTTGAGGGCAGAGACCGTTGTTGTTTTTTTAATTTTTGTCACTGTAGCCATAGTGTATAGCATGGTGCTTACTTGAGGGTCGAGTGAGGGCAAGGGAATTTAGACCTGTATATGGAACACCTGGTGAAGACACTCCTCCTACTAATCCAGATGGGCACCTCCCCTGCAACATAGAGTTTTAGAGAATTGCTTGAGTTTAAGTGACTTGTCCAGGACCACACAGCTAGCATGGATCAGAAGCAAGACTTGAATCCAGGTCTTTCTGAATCAAAGGCTGGTCCTCTATCGTATAACACAGAACTTCCCTTCCAATGTATTATAGGTACTTAATAAATACTCGTTGGTTGATTGATTGATGAAATTAAATTGAATCATGATCACTATTCATTGCCCGTATGAATCAAAAGATTCACAGGGGAAAAAGGAAATGGAGAATCCCAAATAGCTTCCTGCCAGAGTTGGAAGGGGACCTGAGAGATGATCATCTAATGCAACACCCTCATTTTATTAATGAAATTTAATCCCAAGGGACGTGAAGCAATTTGTCCCAAGTCACACGAGTAGTAAGGGGGCAGAGCCAGAGTTTAGACCCAAATCCTAACCCAGTGCTTTGCCTGCACCTCCAGATTGTCTCTAAAACTTTGAAAATTCAAGCTTTATTTGGAATTGCATTGAGATCTGCTGGGGAGGGCCTCAGTCTCCTGCCAGAGGGGGAAATAAAACCTATGCCTCAAGGAGGGACTTTGATGGCTAATTAAATAATGCTTGAAAAGGATTTTCCTTCTCTCCAGTGAGGATTAAAGCTGGTTGACTAAATTTATTACTGAATAAGCCACAAAAGGATGTTGCTGGAAGCTCACCCAGGTTTCATTCAGTTCAACCCCACAAGTTGAATTAAACATCTACTATATTCAAAGCAGCACAGTGGATAGAGTGTTGGGCCTGAAATCAGGAAGATTCATCTTCCTGAGTTCAAATCCGACCTCATACACTTATTCGAGTGTGACCCTGGGTAAGTCACTTAACCCTGTTTGCCTCAGCTTCCTCATCTGTAAAATCAGCTGGAGAAAGAAATGGTGAAGCATTCTAGTGTCTTTGCCAAGAAAACCCCAAATGGGATCATGGAGAGTCACATGACTGAACATCAAAAACGATGTTCAAGGCAGTGTGTTAGGAGAAAAAGACTAAAACTGAACAATCCCTGCCTTCATGGTGCTTATATTCTACTAAGGGGACAACAGCACACAGATAAATGCAAAATACTTTCAAAAAAGAGTCAACAAGCCAACTGGAAAGGATGGGGGGAAGGTGGTTAGGAAGGGCTACATGTAGGAAATTGTACCTCAGTCTGGCTTTGAAAGAAACTAGAAAGTAACTTTTTAGACCACAATTATACCCATTCCTATAAAAAAAAAAAGATACATATTTATTTTGTAAGATTCCTAGTGAGGGGAGCTTATCAATCACTCTAGTCCAACTGCCTCATTTTATAGATAAAGAAACAGGCTCAGAAAGGTATAATCACTCATTTAAGGTTACAGAATAACAGAAGAGATCTCAATTGAAGACACCTGATTCCAGTTCTCTTCCATTTATGCTAGCCCACTTCCCAAATTTCCCTTTTGCCCTTACTAAAAGTCCTTATTCACATCTGAATCATTTGTTCCTCAAAAATTGTCTCTTTAATGGCCTGGACGGTCAGATCATTCTCAATATTTTGTACATTTTAATCTGTGGAGTACAGAGCTTTTCTCTCTTCTTAAAAAAGGTTTAGAAATTACATTTAAGATCAGTAACATTCTTTTATAATGTTTTTAAGGATGAAAGTCTCTAGTCTAATACAATAAAAATGGTCTTAAAAGATGATGATCTCTCCCTCCCTAGAAAAAGGATGTTGGGGTGCATACAAAAATCTTGGCAGCTTATTTCATGGTGATTATTTTTTTTAGACAGAAATGGTCTTCCTAAAATAGCTATAGGATAAACATTGGGCATGCAAATGACAGGTCACCAGCAGGGAATAGTTTAGTATCTCTTCAGGATGACACAAGAAGAGGACTTTCAGGCTAATGGTAGTTCATGTATTTCCTGGAAAGATGCTTTGTATCCTCAGGAAAAAAGAGCTATCTCAGACTGACCCATCTGGATCCTCAGACTGAAAAAGTCACACTTGGAGAAGAGGCTGAAAATACTTATTGACCAAAGGTAAAATGCAAGAACTATCAACAATGGGAGAAGGCTCCTTAAGCAGGGCCATCCATATCATGTCACATATCTCCAATATGTACACAAGAAGAGCAATGAAAAGCATCTTCCCGTTGGGTTTCTGTACTCTTTCTTATTGTAAGGGTCCAATCAGCATGTTATTGTGGAAGGCTAGAGATGAGGGCCAGGGTGAGCTCTTCTAGGGAAGGGGAAGGAAGAGATTAGAAATAGGGAGGGAAAGAAGGATATAAGAATGATTAGAAAGGCTCTGAGAGGGACAGCTAGGTGGCACAGTAGATAAAACACCAGCCCTGGAATCAGGAGGACCTGAATTCAAATGTGGCCTCAGACACTGACTAGCTGTGTGACTGTGGACAAGTCACTTAACCCTGATTGACTCAAAAATGGGGGTGGGGTGGTGTAGGAGAGGGATGAGGAAAGAGAAGAAAATAGAAGAGAAGGCAAGGGAGGGATCACAAAATAGAGCAGTAGAGAAAACTCCTAGAAATGTTATAGCCAGGTTCCGGAATCCCCAGACCAAGGAGAAGGTATTGCAAGCTGCCAGGAAGAAACAATTTGAATATTGTGGAAACACAATTAGGATAACCCAGGATCTAGCAGCTTCTACATTAAGGGA
>CM053580.1:24904585-24924043 GCA_028627135.1 Pseudochirops cupreus
GAGGAGGAGGAGAAGGAGAAGAAGAAAGGAAAAGTGTGTATTTTCCAAATTTGACTAGAAGTTCACAACATCTGTTGTGGACAGTCAACAGACTGTGCTTATTAATCTTTATAATTTACCCAAAGGAACTACATGTAATTTACGAAGACCTGAATCAATCAATAAACATCAAGCACTTGTTGCTAGGTTTCAGCCACTGTGCTAAGCACCAGAGATACAAAAAGAGTCAAAAGACAACCACTGACCTCAAGGAGCTTACAATCTAAATGAGAGATAACAAACAAATACATAGATACAAGTTATATAGATGATAAATAAGAAATAATTAGTAGAGGGAAGGCAAAAAAAAATTATAAGGGGCTGAAAAGGGTTTCCTGTAGAAGATGAGATTTTAATTGGGATTTAACAAAGTCAGGGAAGCCAGCAGGTGGAGGTGAGAAGGGAGAACATACCAGGCATAGAGTATAACCACAGAAAATGTCCAGATTCAAGAGATGTAGCATTTTGTTCATGGAACAGTCAGGAGGCCAGTGTCACTGAGGGGGCAGGTTATGAAGGGCTTTGAATGCCAAACAGAGCATTTTGTATTTGATCTTCTAGGTGATAGGGACCCCCTGAAGTTTATTGATTAGGAGGGGTGACACGATCAGAAATCACTCAAAATATGTAGGATAGAAACAAGGACAGCATCTGTGATTTCATCCCAGTTGAAGAAACTCCATCTACCAATGTAGATTGATGTCTTTTCTGCAACTTACAGAATTAGAGAGTTGGCTCATTCTCACTGAGAGATGAAAGAGTCAGTTAATCAACACTAAGTGCCTATTATGTCCCAGGCACTGTATTAAATACTGGGAATACACAGAAAGGTAAAAGACAGTCCCTGACCTCAAGGAGCCCCCAATCTAATGGGGAGATGACATGTAACAACTATGACCAAACAAGTTATAGACAGGCTAACATGGTGATAATAGAGAGGAGGCACTAGTGCAAGGTCACAACCCAAGTCTACCTGGCTCTAAGGCAGGCTTTCTAATCACTACAGTGTCTCTCAGGATGCTATAACCAGATCAAATATTACAGGAAAGCAAATACACTTAATGTGATGGTATTTCCCAATCAATAGATTATACTTTGTATGATTAAAATTCCAATTGATTGATTGAATCAATCAACTATGAAGCAATGTAGAGTATGTGTGCTAAATAATTGGAGGTATATTTTTAATAACACAAACAAGAATTGATCCTTCCTTTCTAAGTACACAGGGCAGATTCATCTCTCTTCCTCCATGCCTAGGTTATTCCTGACTAGCTACAGCTTCTCTCAGACAAGATAAATACCCCTAAAATTTTGGGGCTAATTTTTTTTGTCTTCATTGACATAAATGTGCAACTTTTTAACCAAGAAAAGTAACATCATCTCCATAGTTGCTTCTCCAAACATTGTCCAGGGAACCATTGTCACCCCGATTCATCTACAAATAGTTCACACATTTGACTTTTGTATTGTTGCTGTTTTTAAAGCAGGGAGGTTGTTGGGTTTTGTTTTTGGCTTTGTTTATCTATGTTTTGGTCTCTAACGTGAGATAAATAACTGATGCTATTGCTCATTGGGAAGTCATCCCTCATGAAAGCTAACTCTTTGAAAGATAAATTACTCTTTGAAAGAAGGATTAACCTTGTTGTCCTTAGACCCTAAGAGCAGAACTAGGAACAATCATTGGAAAGGGAAAAGATGCCCATGAAGTCTGGACATCAGGAATAACTTCCTAGTCACTGGGACATTCTTATGGCACATAGTAAATACTTAACAAATCCTTTTCATTCATTCTTCAAAGTAAAATGGGCTGCCTTTGAGAGGTGGTGAGTTGCTCTGCTCTGGAGGTTTTCAAGTGAAGGCTGGATGAATATTTGTTGGAGATGTTACAGTTTATGCTCCTATTCAGGGTCCGGTGAGGCTACATGAAGTCCCATCCAATGAAATAATTAGTTCAATGAATCTCTCACCATATTGTTATATTAAGGCTTCACACAGCTCCCCCCCCCCCCACCTTCTGCCCCAAGAGACAGGGAGAAGCAGATATAGGAGGGGTAATTAGAGCTGATAGGGTCCATGGATTGAAAAAAATATCCCTTCATCTAATCAAAAAAAGTTGGCCTAAATTTCAGAAGAACTGACTTCTAACCCTTGCTATGACATTGACTCTTTCTCTAACCTTGGTCAACTCAATGGGCTTCCTGAATGTTGGTTTCCTCATATGAAAAGTGATACTTGGCCTACTTACCTATTATTGTTTGTAGAATAAAATACATAAATTCTTATTGAAGTGTTTTGGGGAGTGGGGAAGACAAACTTGAACTTTCTATATAAATGCAAATTGTAATTTTTTTAATGACTCAAGGAAATGTACTATTAAAGCTTCCTGAATAGTTGATATTAAAACAGAAGAAGATCCAGAAGGATACTTGTAACCTGAAATAAACAAAATGCAAATACCTTGGTCACTTATTTCAAAAAATCAAGGCAAGTTAGATTAGTTTGGGCACACACTGTAAATATAAGAAATTCCTATTTATTCAGATACGATCAGGAAAGGGGGTGACCCTCACATACACATTTTACAAAACTAATGTTTTATTTCTTTTGTGTTTTCAGTCTTGTTGGCATGTACCTGAGAATAATGGGTTCTGCTAATTCTTTTTATTTCTTTAGATTTTATAGGAATTTCACCTTGTTCTGTTTTTTAAAAATATATATATTGATTTGATTTTCTTCTGTCTTCTTTTTCATCAGGTTGGCTAGAAATTTATCCACCATGCAATTCTCTAGTTTTATCATTTCTTAGTTTTATCAGTCTTTTGGTTTCCAATCTATCCATTTCTCCTCTAATTTTAAAGATTGTATCTCTTGCACTTTTCAGTTTGATTTATTAGATTTCTAAATTTTTAATGCGTCCTAACTTTACTAATTCCCTCTGTTTTTATGTTGTTAACGCATTTTTAAGTGATGCAATTGTCCTCTGAGAACTGCTTTAGCTGTATCCCAGAAATTTTGGCATGTTGTCTCATCATTTTCATCATCTTTCATATAATTATTAATTATTTCTATGATTTATTCTTTGGTCTATTAATTATTTGGGACTTCATTATTAAGTCTATATTTAGATCTGTGTCTTTTGCTTTTTCTCCTTATCTTACTTACTATATTTATTGTATTATAGCCTATAAAGGATATTTAGGACTTCAGCTTTTCTACATTTATTTGCAACTTCTCTGTTAATTTATGTTCAATATTATTAAAAGTACTATGTGGTGCTAAAAAAAAATGCATGTTGTTAGTGGTCCCACTCAAAAGGCTCCATAAGTCTTTTAGCTCTATTTTCTCCATCAATTTGTTCAATTTCCCTATTTTTTCTTTTGTCTATTTTTTTATTTACTTTTACTACATTTGTCTAATTCAGAGAAAGGAAAATTAAAGACACCCTCCATTACTATGTTCCTATTTACATGGTTTGAGGAATGGGATATTTTGGCTAACCAAATGTTTTTATTCATTTTTTTTCCTTTCTTAAAAAAAGTTTTTTATACCACTATCATTTACCAATATACCACACTCTCAATGAACCCTTGCTTGAAACCAAGAAAAATGTTTAAGCAAATCTGATTGACCAATGATTGCATCTCACTGTGAAAATATTTCTGACTGAAAATGTCACCCAGTTAGAATTTTCCAGCATCATTGGACCAAAGGATCATAAATCTATACCTGGAGAGGATCTTATAGGTAGTCAACCATGTCATTTTACAGATGAAGAAACCAAGGCTCAAGAAGTGAAATGATTTGTTACAAAGCTAGCAAGTGCCTAGAGGTAAGATTCAGACCCAAGTCCTACCGACTCCAAAGTTCTATGTTTTATCCACTACCCAATGGGGAACTGATATGGGATTGTGAGACTGACCTTCATAATGTCCATGATGGACATGAGGAAGGCCGAGAAAGATGGCATCTACCTATCTATCCCCAAAGATATTCCTGTCATTGAAATCTTGTTCTTTAAAAACTGGCAGCCTCTGATCTGTTTCTTCCCTGGAACTTACAGGAAAGTAATCCAATACCTTACCAGGGGATTGGATTGAGCCAGTCCCCAAAGGAACCATTGATGTCGGTCTAGTAACATAAAAACAATGGCATAAAATCATGACAGATTGTTTGGAAAAGAAAACAAGGCTGGAAAAGTGAAATACCCCCCTTAAAAAAGGCACACCGTAGACAGATGAGTGTATGGTGGTGTTAACATGGGGCATGTGCATGCATGGGCATATGCTAGTGTTCAACTCAAAGATTTCACTGCTGTGAAAATAGCCCCCCAAACAAAGGGTGCCTTCAGGACAATATCTGGGAGGCAAAAAGAACAGCTTTCTCATCAGAGACTTTTTCTCCCACAGCTAGAAAACAATTGAGGCAAATGCCTTCAAAGGTCAACAGACCAGACAATGCTGGGAAATCCCGATAGCCCCTCAGACAGCCACTCGGTTTCCTTTGCCACAGAAAATAGATGTGACTGGCGGCTATCTGATTGCAATGATTTTTTTCAGCCTCCCTAAGCAGTTTCTGAGATTTCAGTAACATTCCTACCCTGCTCTACCTTGTGTCACAAATTTGTCTAGAGATAATTTTGTTTTAATTTAAAAAGTTAATTGATGCAGTTTACTGTTACATCACCTTCATTTCAAATGATATTCCTTCTCGATTCCCACATTAGTGGGGCACTGTTCATAACCACAAGTATCAAAGATTTCTTTTAAATGAACAAAATTAACAGTCTGATAAGGTGTACAATGTTCTCCACCCACAATCCCCCACATCTTCGAAGAGTGGGCCAATCAACAAGGATTTATTAAATGCCTACTGTGCGTGTTAGGTACAATGTTTTGCACTAGCAGTCATCTGCAAAGAATCAACAAGCTTTTATTAAAAACCTGCTTGTTAGTTCTGAGATAACTAGGTGCCTCAGTGGATAGGACACTGGGCTTGGAGTCAGAAAGACCTGAGTTCAAATCTAGCCTTAGATACTTACTAGTTCTATGACCCTGGGCAATTCACGATCTCTCTTTACCTTAACCCACTAGAGAAAACCCATGGAAAGTATTGACCTGCTATAAAGAGTCATACACAACTGAACAACTGTAAATGTTTATTGATTGATTATGTACTATGTGGTAGGCACTCTGCTAAGTACTGGGATGCAAAGAATGAAGGAAGAGAAGTATTTTTTAAATGACTTTCTTTAACAGAATTATCTGTTATCAATCTCACCAATTTTGTAAGTGCACGGAAGAGCTCTAAGTAGGTAGCTTAATGGAAATCCTTCCATGTGGTCCTCCTTGTCACCATCAGTATACCTGTCTCTCAGATAGAGTCATTCAAATCACTCCTAGTTTGTGGATCTTTGAAAGTGAAAGAATGAGAAGAAACTGGAAATCAGTTGAGGCAGATTACTAGCTGTCAAATTCAGATTTATTCTCAGACTAGTTTTGCAAGTGCTTAGGAGGAAAAACAAAACCCATGCTCTATTTCCCTAAGTGTACTATAGAATTGTCAAGAACATGGTATATTAAAAATAAAAGCAGGATAAAAATAGAAAAGAAACTGGCTAAGGGAATTCAGAAATGTGATTAAAGTATCACATTAATGACACTACAATTAACCTCCAAGTCACTTCCAGGCAAACTTCCTTTTCCAACATAAGTCACTCTAGCAAAGGAATAATCCTGTCAGGCTGAAATACTGCATACCTGCTGTTAGCCCAAAAGGGGGCTGGCTTTTTTTTTAACGTTTTGTTTTTATTGCCAAGTTGGACAACATGAGGCAGGGCTGCTTTGGGCTTGGGGAGGATCCAAAAGATTGTAGTTTCAGAAGCTGAAGATTTGTTATTCTCTTAGCTCAAACATATCATTTAAAATCCTAAACTGAGTCATGTCATGAGGCTGAGCAAAGGACTCACTGCTTTGGTTGACAAGGACTAATGACATTTTTTGACCCCGTGGAGAGCTCCTGGAGTAAAACACACACAAACACACACACACATGCATGCACACACTCACACACATGCCCTTGCATGCACTCACCCATACACACACTCACACATACACACACATTCACACACTCACACATATGCACTCACACATTCACACACACACACACACACACATACGCATACTCACACACTCACACATGCACATGTGCATGCGTGTACATACACACACACACACACTAAAATGAGCACCATTTGGGTGGATACAGATTAGCACACTTGGTTTTAGTACATGTGCTAACTTCACTGGCTCAAAGTAAGCTGTTTCTGCCTTCCATGCCAATGATCCATTGACTATAAAAATCTTTTGAGGAGTTTTTCCCGAGGAAAAAGAAAACCAGCTTTGCAGTTGAGCAAACTGCCTTTTTCTCCTTGCTCTGTTGCTGTTGAGCTGCTTTTTAGACATATGCTGAGAATGATATTCTCACTTCCAAGGATTACTGGTGAACCATCTGCCACTAAGTGTTGGTCAGATCCATCCATTGCCCTCTGAAACAAGGATCTTACAGATCTCAGAAACAATGGATGACTATAAACTCGTTTAGGTGTTAGACAGCTCCAGGGATCTTAACCTTGGAAAAGTAGGCCAGAGTACACCTAGACACCTTGTTCAATAACAATTCCCTTCCATATCACTAAAGACACTTTATGTCAACAAGATAGTCCCAAAGTAGGCTTCTTTAAGGCAGGGATGATTCATTTTTATCTTTTCAAAATAATTCAATAGAGTTCAGATTTCTTAAGGATAGGGATTATTCATTCTTAGCTTTACATACTGAGTTTAAATCTGGCCTCAGATACTTACTAGCTGTGTAACTCTGGGCAAGGCACTTAACTGTTTGCCTCAGTTTCCTCATCTGTCAAATGAGTTGGAGAAGGAAATTGCAAACCACTTCAGTGTCTTTGCCAAAAAAAAAAACCAAATTACTAGGGCAAGTCACTTAACCCCAATCGCCCTGCCTTCTCCCCTCCAAAAACAAACAAACAAACAAACAAACAAACCAACCCCAAATTCAGTCAGGCAGAGTCAGACAGGACTGTAAGGACTGAACAACAAACCTGTGCCTGGACGGTAACAGGAACTTTATAAAACTCAGTTGATTAATTGTCTAAAGAAGAGTTATTCCCTAGAATAGAGTGGCATTTATAATCCTATCCTATAGCCCAGTGGAACAACTGGAACAATGTTCCCAGTTGTAGATGTGACATTTCAGGGAGTTTCTCTCTCTCCTGAAATCAGGTGTGTTTTTTCATTTAAATCCTCTAACTTTTTAATTTTGTAAAAATATTTAGTTCTGTGGCTTTCTGGTTCATTGCTTCTGCTCTTTTCATGAGAAATTCTAATCTGGGCCATGTGTGTGTGTGTGTGTGTGTGTGTGTGTGTGTGTGTGTGTGTGTGTGTGTGTGTGTGTGGTGTGTATGTGTATGTGTGTGTGGTGTGTATGTGTATATGTGTGTATGTGTGTATATGTGCATATGTGTATATATATATATATACTCGAGACTAAGACTAAGACTCAATAAAACTAAGTATTGTGATACAGTGATGGTCTTGTGATATAGAGTATAGCAATATTCCCAATATTTGAATTGGGAAGTCCTGGGTTTGAGTCTTGCCTCTGGCACATGCTAGCTTCACCTCTTGCTATATCCAAGCAGCTCTCTGAAACACCAAATTACAGACAAGTGTCTGATCCTCAACTGTTTGTCTTTTAAAGTTCTTCCCAACCTGGTCCTTTCTTGTCTTCCCAGTCCTTTTTCACTTTACTGCCTTCCATGAACTCTGTGGTTCAGTCTTTTTTGTTCATTTATTTAGTCATTTTCAATCATGTCCCACTCTTCTGAACCCCTTTTAGGGTCTTCTTGACAAAGATACTAAAGTGGTTTTCAATTTCCTTCTCCAGCTCATTTTAGGAAATTAAGGTAAACAGGATGAGTGACTTGTCCAGGGTCACGCAGCTTGTATTTGCACTCAGGTCTTCCTGACTTCAGGTCCAGTGCTCTATCCACTGAACCCTCTAGTCACTCACCAGTCCAGTCATGTAGGCCTATTTGCTGCTTCTCATCCACATCATTCCATCTTCCATCCCTGAGCTTTTGCAGCGGCTATTCCCCATATATAGAATGTTTTCCCTCTTTGCTTAGGCTTCTCAGAACTCAAGACTCTTCTCAGATGCCAACTTCTAAAAGAGATCTTTTCCACTCCCCAAACTGAAGTGTCTACCTTTTAAGGTTACCTCAAATCTACTCTGAATGAAACCTATATCTACCTTTAGAGGTACATGTTGTCTCTCCCACTGGAATGTAAGCTTTTTGAGGACAGGGATTGTTTTCACTCATCCTTGGTATCCCCAGTGCTTAGTAGGTAGTAGGTCCTTATTGATTGGTTGGTATTTTCACTGAATGGAAGTAGCAGGAGTTTCTACATCAGGAATTTCCCTACATTTATAAAATCATATATCTATATTAAAAAAAAACAAACCTAAATTCAACATGGAAAAATGTAGTTCTAAAAGAACACATAAAACTTAAGGAAACTCAATTAAATTTCATTTTAAAATCTATAAATCCTTTTTTTTAGTATCTGTCCCAAAGTATTTATTACATGGAAGGGTGATGGTAGTTTTGGGGGGTTGCTTTTTAACTGTCTTTGCATCAAGTCTTTCATTCCTGATCTGGAGTCTGCTGAATATTCTGTAGTCAATACTCCCTTCTCTTTGAACCTACACATTCATTTCCCTCAATTATTCTGTTCAAGGGCCAGACCTTTCCTTTATGCCCAAGACTGTTGACCATTCTCTTCCTCTACATGGTTTTGTTGGGTTGAGTTGAGGCCATCCATGGATTCCCATAAGATCCAACTCAACCTCACCAGCTTCTTCTTTGCTGTGACAAATGATGTAAGAGGCATGCCTTTTCAGAGATTTGTGACAAAGCAATGCTTACAGTCTTCAGAAATGACCCTATAGTTCTCTTCAAAATACTTGGACTACTTTACAGCAGTGGAGAAATTTAATTTAAATCTTAGCAGTCTTAAGAAGCCATCATAGAGTATTTAATAGACTAGAGCTGGGAGTGATGGGCAGACATTACAAAGATATAAACATTATATTGATATCAGGGGGAAAAAAATTTCCTAACAATTAGAACTGTCAACAAATGGTGAGTTGCCTCTCATTCAAGGTCTTTTAAATATGGGCCAGTTGGCCACTTGGATTGGTAGCAGAGAGGATTATGGTTCAGTTACCAGTTAGAGCCAATGACCAGCAATGACATGACCTACTTCAACATTCAGTGACCTTTTCAATGGTTCATCCTATGTTTCTGTCGTACTTCTTCTACAAAGCAGGCTGTACAAATTCTCAGCAGGTTAGGTCATTTGGACTTCCTTCTCTCACCTGGAAACCTGCTGCTCATTCTATAGTACTCTGAGGGGAAAAACTTAATTGCAGTCTAGGATAGCACAACCCTGTTTTGAAGAGCTATATGATAGCAGTCTGATAATATGACCCTCAGGGTCCAAATTATTACTACTATCATATTAATTATTATTAATAACACTATTAATTATTATATTATATAATAATATATAATAATAGCTAGCATTTATTTAACAATTTATGATTTGCAAAGCACTTTACAAATATTGCTTCAGTTGATCCTCACAACAACCCCATGATTCAGGTGCTATTTTTTAAAATTTATTTTTATTTTGTTTTTTTTCCCCCAGGGCAATTGGGGTTAAGTGACTTGCCCAAGGTCACATGGCTAGTAAGTGTTAAGTGTCTGAGACCAGATTTGAACTCAGGTCCTCCTAACTCCAGGGCTGGCGCTCTATTTACTGTGCCACCTAGCCGCCCCTCAGGTATTATTTTTATCTTTGTTTTACAGATAAAAAAAAAAACAGGCTCAAAGTGACTTGCCCAGAGCCAAAAAAAAAAAAAACCCAAAAAATTAGTAAGTGGTCTGAGGAAGGATTTGAATTCAGGTCTTCCTGACTCCAGGTCTGGCATTCAATCCACTGCACCACCTATGGAATGTGTGACTTCTACCTTTTAGAGTCAATAATGTAAGGACAGTACATGTAGTTTGAGAATTTCTCCCCTGAGGCCATTTTATGCACTTTATGTACTCCCTACTGGCCAGTGTCAGGCTGACTTTCTTTCACAAGTGAGAAAGACCAGTGAGAATCAGACCCGTGCCTTGGAGTGTTTCTCCAGATGGCCCCTTTAGTGATTTCTTAAAGTTGTTTAATCTCCATAGGGAGGCCTTGGCTGTTTCTACTTTCATCACAGCAACATTCAGAGAACTTCTGCATAAAATGCCCTGTCTCCCCATAAACAAACACTAGCCACTTTTCCAGACTCCACTGTAGGTCTTCTCCAAGGACCAGAGACCACACTGATATTTCTCTTATCTGATCTTCTACAACACTAAAACGATGTAAACTAAAATGATGTTACACTGACCCACATTTCTATACTGCCCCCAAGTCTTCTCTGGTTCTTGTAGCTCTATTCTCTCCAAACTACAGTTAGCCCTTTGAGAAAAGGTATAGCACTTCGAGGTATATCATGATGAATGATGACAGTAATAATAAAAACCACACCAATAAAAATATAACCATAGTAGCTAATATTTATGTAAAGTGTCCAAAGTTCTTTATGTACTCAAAGAAAAATGTTTTGTCCAAGGTTACACAGCTAGCCAGTGTCTAAGGTGGGATCTTACCAGGGCTTTCTGACTCCCAGTCCAAGGTTCTGTCTCCTACCAATTCCTATATTCTGTTTCTTCTGTGTCCTTTATGCAATCAGCAGTCTCTTTTGTGCTATTCAAAGGTTTAGCTTTCTTTTGCACATTAAAATATATATACTTCTATTGAGAGTCCACTCTATTGAGCAAGATTGAAAAAACAACTTGGAAACAAGGGTCAGTGTTTCTGAAAATTTCCAGCCCTACCACTGTAACCTATTATTCACCAGCCTTCCAAGTATGATATAAGCAAACCACAACAAAAGCTCTTGCTGGAAGCCAACCTAATAGCTGAAAGGTTGATCCTTTAAAAGAAAGAAAGGGAAATGGAAAAAATCAAAGAACTTAACTATGGCAGCTGGCATTAGGATCAGAGCAAGCTGGTGGACTTGGAGAGGAAACCATAGGACATGTCAACATTGAACATCATGTTTATATGAGTGAAAGAGCCAAGGAGCAAGATTTGGGATGAGTGACCAAATTTTCCATGGCTCTGGTAACCATTTGAAAATACATGCATGTACATGTACAATACATACATGCATTGCGTGGCATATATGTTCATTATAATGTGTCTACATATATAATACATGTGTATGCATGTGCATGTGTTTAAGGGACAATGTCCAGCTTTGGAAATGGAATGGTATGAATGGTGAACACTGGAAAAGAATAGAAGTCAAACTTCTCCAAACTTCAGGGATGTTACACTCAGAACCCAAAGTTCTATGATGCCAATTTTCTCTCACTGCTCTAGTGATCTAGGTTTTCTTGGACTAAGCTGGCTGGAGCAATCCCCACTTACTTACTAACAGGCCAGGTAATATAGATCTGCTTGAGAACGGAATCCCAGCCTACTATCCCCTTCTGGTCTCTGCTGTGTCATTCTCTCAGGTCAGTTTCCTGGCAGATAATTCACAAGAAATTAGGGGCCCCTCACATTTAGAACATGGAGTAATTATGCTTTGTAATTGTAGAGTCAGGGCCCAGCTCCCAGTCAAGATGACATATGCCAACTCATTTCCTGTTTCCAAATTCAGATGAAAGATGCGGGTGTTTGATCCTGATTTCTCTGTTTTAATTATTGTAGGACATCCTAAAGCTTCCTTTGAGGGATGCTGTATACAACACCTAAGTCCCGAATGTGGCATGGTTACAGATGTGTGTACAAAGAACATTCAGAGTGATGGAAGCTATCAGGGCTGGATGGTGCCTCCTCAGGTCATTTACTCTAAAGTATCATGATCTGAGTCATATGGAATTGTACAGCTTATCCCAGGCTACATATTGGGTTATTTGTTGGGCAAAAGAAGAAACAGAAGCTTTGAACCCAACACACACACACACACACACACACACACACACACACACACGCACACACACAGAGGCAAACATTAACATGCTGCAAATTATGGTTGAAAGTGGAAATGAGCTGCACAGAGTTTTCACAGAACTGTCATAATTGACATATATAGCCTTCAAGGTCTAAAAGTAATTTACATATATCAACTCATTGATCTTGACATCACACCCAGAAATAGCGTCACAGACATTATTATTCCTACTTTATAGAGGAAGTAGAGCTGAAAGTTATCTCAGAGGCCATTTAGTTCAACCCCCAAATTTTACAGAGAAGGGGAGTAAGGTCCAGAGAGGACAGTATCTGGGATGGAATTTGAATCCAGGTCTGTTCTGACTTTTAATACAGCTGTACAGCCTAGTACTAGGCTCAGAATGGTTTGATGTTTTGCCTAATATCACCCACCAAGTTGCCTGTTTTAAACTTTAAAATAAAAGCTAACCAAAGGAATGTCTTGTTCTCATATAAATTCAACCAAATGAATGTCTTTTTCTCGTGCAAATTCAACTACTAGTAGAGTTTAATCTAGCAAGAGCGGATCAGCAATCCCTTATCGATGCTAAATCACTGTATTCTTCTCTGAATCTCAATAGCTTGTCTTTTTTATTTCTCCCCCAGGAAAGCCAGTTTTTAGCAACTGGTACCCAGGAGACAAGATACAAAAAATGAGATTAGTAAGCAAAACCAATTGGATTAAAATGGAGAAACAATCAATGAATCAATCAATAAAGATTTATGAAGAGCCTACTATGTGCTAAGTGCTGGAGAAGACGTCAACCCAAATGTTGCCACTAGGACACCGATCATGAAGCCTATGCCATAGTCTTTCCTCTTGTGAGTGATACTCTATACCTAAGCACTTGACAAATTTGTCATAGGAACTTGACTTTCATGTTGGAAAAAGCAACGGCAAGCCAGACCATCTGCTGAGTTTTCCGGTAGGCCCATAGTGATGGCTGGTTATCAGATTTTTAAAATCCTTGCATTTATCACTTGCATTTACTTCAGAATGTGACATAAAATCAATAATTTAGTAGATAAGGTTGCAACCTGCCTGTTACATTTTATAGTGACAGGTGTATAGCTTTAAAAAGCTGAAATGTAAATGTGCCCTGTTGGGTCAAACACTAGTAAGAATATATTTATGGTGCCATTTTCTAAGAAGGAAAAAAATCAAGGGACCACTCTGCTCTGTGGGTGGATGAGTCCTCCAACGATAGAATAAGGAGCTCATGGAGACCCAGCTGAAAAGCCAAATTCACATTTCACAGCCTAAAAAGATGAGTATTCTCTAGATATGTAGATGCTACAGTTACAAATTTGAAAAACAAAATTTTATATTACATCAAGAGATTCTATGCCTTCTCATCTTTGATGTGAGATAGAAAAAACCAAATATGTTTTGAAGTAAAACATGTCCTATAGAAATCAAGATTTTAAAAAGCAACAAACAAAGTGCCAATTCAGGCAAATGAGTACAGTATTTTTAGTGTCAAGAAAAGTCAAAAAAAAAGAAATTAGAAAGAGCAAAGAAAGAAAAGTAAAGATCACAAAAGAAAAATTAAAAACAGGAAAATGTGAAAAAAAAGAAAGCAAGGAGCAAGAAAAGAAAGAAAAGAAGGAAAAGGGAAGAAGAATAGAAGAAAGAGTACTGATGAGGAAAGAGGGAAAAGACAAAGAGGAAAGGAAAGGGAGAGGAAGGGAAGGAGGAAGGGAAAGGAAGGAAAGAAAAAGGGGGGGAAAAAGAAGGAAAGGAATGGGGAAAGGGAAGGGAAGGGAAGGGAAGGGAAGGGAAGGGAAGGGAAGGGAAGGGAAGGGAAGGGAAGGGAAGGGATGAAGGGATGATAATTCCTTTGCAAGAGAAAACTGAGTCAAATATGTATTTTAAAATCCTCCCTTTATTTCATCCCAGCACATTGATTGCTTTCTATGTAAAGCATTTATTTTATATTGTTCAAATAAGTTAAAACAGTAGCACAGCCCCTCTCTTTTTTGTCATTGGCTCTCACTCCTGGCAGTATTTCACTTCGCAACCTGCTCACCATATGTGGGTATGCCGAGGCTCTCTCTGCCACTAATTGCTTCTCTTTGACAATGCCATCTATATGTGCATATTATATGACGGTTTTTATCACTCTAAGCCTATTAATGCCCAGACTTATAGTTCCTAGTGGAATTAAAATTAACCAGCTCTCTAAATATTGTTCACGTCTTTGGAAAACTCCCATATTTTAGAATCTCACTTCAGTTGTTTTTAATTGCTTTGCAATATTTCATCCTTCAGGGCTTATGGCTTTAACTTTTCAAAGTGTATATCAAAAAAAGAAATTTATGAGAATGATATGGAAGGCAAAACTTAGGAAAAGTAAACACTTTTTTGGACAATGATAGTACTTCTTGCATGATTTAGAACCCAGTTCTTTGATTCTAACACATGCAAAATTCTTACTGACTTTCCTTTGACTCCTATTAACATTAATGAGAGTTTTACCTGCAAATGGCCTACCCCAGTAATTGGTTCTCCCAAAATAAATCATATAAAGACCTTCCAGTGCTCTCAATAGAAAGCTCAATAGAAACCATTGGGTTGGTTTTTTGTTTGTTTTTTTTGTTTTTAATGATTTTTGTCTTCTTCAGTGCTAGAGATCACAGATTCATTCATTTCTACTAGGCACCAGTTGTTCCAGGTTGATGTATATTTATAGGGTTTGGAAAGAAACTTTGTTTTTGAAGAATAGTTACTTTACAAGATCCATAAAACAAATCTCTGACAAAAATGCCCTTGGACCTGAAGTAACCATTTATTGCTAATGACAAATGCACAACCAAGCAAGTATAGGAATAGTATTGGGGGGGTGGGGGGGGGGAGGAAGGAGTGAAAAATAAATGATCAATTGAGTACCAGGTTGAAAAAGCCCAGGTATGATTTTTAAACCACAGACTGCCCTGGTTTGAGGGTGTTTTGTTTTGTTTTTCATTTTCTGACCTAACAAATCTGTGTCCCATACACTGTGTTAGAATGCTACAGAGACAAGGATGAGACTATTCCTGCCCTTGAGGCGCTTACATTCCATCTGGAGCAATGATATGCACATAGACAAGTAAATATAACCTATATACAAAGTCATTTAAGGGGAAAGCCATTAGCAATTTGTATGGGAGGGATCAGAATAGGCATCTTGTAGGGAGAACATTTTTTTAAAGATAGCATTTATATAGAAATTTAGAGTTTGAGGTTTTCAAAGTACTTTTCCTCATTTTCACCTCACGGCTACTCTGTGACATTATCATACAATAATGTATTATATAATAATACCTTGTAATATTTCTTTCACCACTTTATTCTAAGCTTACAGACTACAATGGGAAGGATGGAAGGCAGATTCCTCAAAGAAACACCCTAGGTCAGCAGTTCTCAACCTGTGGGTTATGTTCAATTTAAATCCATCCTGAATATCAGATACTTACATTATGATTCAAAACAGTAGCAAAATTACAGTTATGAAGTAGTAACCAAAATAATTTTATGGTTGAGGGTCACCATAACATGAGGAACTATATTAAAGGGTCGCGGCATTAGGAAGGTTGAAAAGCACTGCCCTAGGTTTTCATCTGAAGAACACTGAGAACAGAATTCATTGTCATGCTGTTGCCCTTTAGAGGAGGATGAAGTATCAAGGCAGGGGCACTTGCTACTTAATTTTATTTCATTTTTACCCAAAAAGTACATAGTTTAATGGGGAAGACAACACACAGAAAAGATAAATACCAGATAACTTGAAGGTAATCTCAGAGGGAGCACTGGCTACTTTAAATAAAATAAATATGCAACTGTAACTAGCACCAGAGAGGACGATATGGTGCTTGGAAGTTGGGAAGTTTTGGAGTAGAAGTCTTGTCTCTGACTCATCCTTCCCATATGACTAGACTCCTTCTAATGTCCCCAGGCAAGACTTTAAGTTACAGATGAGCTGCTGACCTGTATTAGTGGAAGTTGTTCACATTGGGAATCTGCCATACTAAAAAAAAAAAAAACCCACATGAATATTGAGACGCTTCAGTGTGCCCAGCCATTTAACAGGCAGATTTTCTTTCAAGTACACCAAGCCGTCCATTTGACTTTTGACCTTTCACTTGGCACTGTCCTGTCATTTCTTTGGTCTTGCAAATTTTAGCCTCCTACTTGACCTGTGAACTGTGACCTTTTCTTGACTTTTGACCTCATAAATTCTTAAATCTCATACACATAATTGAGAAACAAATAAGCAAAACATCTGGATGAAGTCCTTCTTGAATGATCGAAGTCTGGATGAATAAAATATAGAACGATCTCTCGACTTGAGCAAGGTATGTCCTCTCCAGGAGGAATGGGGGCATAATTAGCAGAGAGGATTATGCATCCAAGATTGACTAAACTATATTAAACCATTATAACAATAGTCAATGGCAAAAATTTCAGAACTATTAAAACTTTGCTCTGATCCAGTCGAATCCTGTTTAAGTTAGCAAATGAGAAGCTTCAACCAAAAGAAAAATATTATTCCATAAGAATAAAAGAGAATGCTTATCCCAGTGAGAGTTAAAATTTAAGTACCTCCAATGAAACTGTACTCTGAGAAAGAAATGATAAGTGCTGGTTAAAAAAAAATTACACATTGCAGATGCTTCCAAGGCTGTCGGTTATGCACCATCACAGAAACCTTTATAATGGAATCCCTAAAAGACAATCACAGACCTCCTCCCCACACCCATACAATTTATTTGCAGTATTTTGTCCCATGTCAAAAATCTAAACATATTAAAATTACATGATAAGGCCACCATAGGGTTTCAATCTGTCCTTTAGAATACCCCATGCAGGGAGAACTTCTCACTGCCCCCTCCCCCCATCCCAAATAATCCACACTCAGAAATAATAAAAACCCGCAAACTACTATAGATATTTCGAGAAGTATATATTAATGGTATATTTCATTTTTACATTGCTTTATATTTCCCAATGAATCCCTGGCTTTCCCTCATTTCCAGAGAGCCATCTCTTCTAGTAAAGAGGAAAAAAAAAAGTCTTCAAAATTAACCAACATATGTGAAAGAATCTGGCATTATAGGCAATGTTCACACCTATAGTCCCCACCCCTATAAGGAGACTGGGGAAGGTTCCTTCTCATTGTTCTTCTTTGGGAGCAAGCCTGGTCCTTATAATGTGGCAACATTGAGTTCTGATTGCTTCATTGTTGCTCTTTCTGTTTATATTGTTACTGTTACTGCGTATATTGTTCTCATTGTTCTACCAGTTTCTTTGTGTCAGTTCACGTAAGTCTCCCTGGGCTTCTCGACATTCTTCATAGTCATCGTTTCCCACAGTACAGCTTGGCATAGCACAAGCTGCTCTCAGTTGAGCAATTAAATGCTCTACTGTTTCCATGTCTTTGCTGGTCTGAAACAAAATGCTGCTATAAATATTTAAGCCCAACCACTACACAGTAGTGTTTATTTTTCCTAAAGCTAGAGCTACTGTAATCAAGGTGAGGCTCAAGACAAAGAAATTATAATCAGGATTACATGGGTTCAGTTAATGCCCCTGACACTTACTAGTCCTAGTCTGCTCATCTATGTAATGGACATAATCAATCAATCCACCAGCCTTTATCAAGATTCTCCCGTGTGCCAGGCACTGTAGTAGGGGCTGGAATTTGCTGTTCATTCACTCAGACAGATCTGATTCTTCATGATCCCGTGGACCATAGCATGCTTGGCTCTTCTATCTTCCAAAATCTGCTCAAACTCATGTTCATTGTTTCCATAACATTATCTACCCATCTCATCCTCTGCCATCCCCTTCTCCTTTTGTCTTCAGTCTGTTCCAACATCAGGGTCTTTTTCAAGGAGGAGGGGTTGGAATACAAATGCATTTAGCAAAACAGTCTCTACTCTCAAGGTGCTTATATACTATGGGAATGACTGCAGAGAAATATAATCTCTACTAAATATACAGAAAGATAATAAATAGAAATAAATGCAAGGTAGTTTGAGATTTTATATTCTTGGGTTCAAAGATCACTGCAGATGGCGACTGCAGCCATGAAATTAAAAGATATTTGCTCCTTGGAAGGAAATCTATGGCAAATCTGGACAGCATGCCAAAAATCTGAGACATCACCTTGCCAACAAAGGTCGGCAGTCAAAGCTATGGTTTTCCCAGTAGCAATGTATGGTTGTGAGATTGAACTACAAAGGAAAACAGAATGCTGTAGAATCATCACTTTTGAATGGCAGTGCTGGAGAAGACTTTTGAGAACCCCTTGGAGCCCAAGAAGATCAAACCAGCCAATACTTAACAGAAATTAATTCAGATTATTCACTTGAAGGTCATATACTGAAGCTGAAGCTTAAACACTTTGCTCACATAATGAGAAGACGGGACTCATTGGAAAAGATCCTGATGTCGGGGAAAATTGAAGCCAAAAGGAAAAGCAGATGGCAGAGGATGAGATGGAGAGATAATATCATAGAAGCAATAAAAATGAGCTTGGGCAGACTTCAGGAGATGCTGGAGGAAAGAAGGGCCCGGTGTGCTGTGGTCCCTGGGGTCAGGAAGAGCTGTACATGACTGAATAACTGAACTACAGTTTGAGAGGAAGGACCCTGACATAGGAGGAGATCAGAAGAAATATGCAGAAGGTTGTGCTTGAGGGGGCGCGAACTTTAAAGAGCTATGAAAACGTCAGGTATTGCTATCATTATTATTGAATTAAGTTCTCATAATAGTTTTAATTTGCAGAAAACTCTAGAGATAATTTAGAAAGTGAGAGCGAAACTCTGGAAGAATCAACTCACATTTTAAAGGCTGAAGTTCCCCCTGATCACTTCTAAATGAAACATAATTGAATGTGGCCTTTTGATCTACAGAGGAAAGCCAAAGAACTCCTGCAGAATTGCAGAATTGCAAAATGGAACACCTTCGAAGAAATCTCTGTCAAAGTTAGTAATGATGCTAATAGCTAACATTTACATGACAATAAATATGTATGTGTGTATATGTATTATAAACTCTCATTTGATCCTCAAAACAATCCTATGAGCTAGGGATGATTAAATGATAAGTAATACCAAATATAAATAATAGTATATCCTATAATGTAATATATAAATAATATTACATTATAATAATATTACATTATATATTTATGTAGATAATATATTGTATAATATATAACCATATGTTTTGCATAAATAATATATTATAGAA
>CM053580.1:24924143-24938446 GCA_028627135.1 Pseudochirops cupreus
TTTTTAGATGAGAAAACTGAGACTGAGAAAAACTAAGTAATTTTCCCAGGGTCACAGAACCAGCAAGTATATGAGGGAGGACGTGAAGTCAATTCTTCCTGACTCCAACTTGAGCATGGTCTCCATTAAGCTACCTAACTGCTTCTCATGGGAGGTACCATTTACATAGAGTGTCCAGTTTGCAAAGAACTGTCCATATAGGATCTCATTTAATCTTTAATCATGACCAAACTGTCAAAAGTGAGATATCCATTCCAGAACTCGAGGCATAACTTTGGTATTACTAGTACACAGGGATATGCTAGTAAATATATAACAATCAGCTCTCTGGAAGGGAGTGAGGGGAAGGGAATTGTACCCACAACAGACTTCTAAGTTTAATCTGCATTATCCACAATTTCTTCATCACTTTCTTAAATCTAGAGAATTAACAAAACAACAAGCCAAGCCCTGATTTGTAACATTTGCTGATTTCCAGGGTGTGAATATTCACTCTGATCATTTAACAATCAGGTCTTAGTCTCTGGCTCCAGTATACTCCAGTACGCCTCTGCTCGTTTATCCATATGCTTTTGAGGGAACACAGAAATGTCAGAGAAGAAACGAAATCTTGCTGTCTATTTAGTGTCTTCAATAGAGACCAAGAAGCAACAAAAAGAAGACAAAAACATAATATAATGGAAAGTTTGCTGCACTGGCAGAGGACCTGGTTTCAAATCCTGCCTCTGCTACTGTGTAACCTTGGGCAAGTCACTTAATTTTCTGAGCCTTAGTTTCCTTATCTGTAAAACAAGGTGGGGCAAAGCTAGACAACCTCTAAAATTCTTTTAGCCCTGAGTCTTTGATTCTATGAAAAGCGACTTAGCTGATTTTCAAAAGGGTGGAAAGCTAAGATACCCTCTAGCAGACTCAACCAACATCAATTCCAATACACATGGGAGAACCTTAGCAAAGGCTTCTGAGTTGACTGGAGCAAACCATCTACAGCTTGATCCTTGAATTTGAATTTCTGATCCACTGACCTGTAGCATCAAAAACACACATATAAGTGTGACTTTAGAAATAACTTCTGTTTGCTCAAATTTAGTTAGAATATATTCGATATCTAGAACAAGTCAGAAAAGGCTCAGCTCTCTTATGAAATTTTCTTGCTTTTTTCTACATCCAAAAGTAGTAATAACAATTATGATAACTGGCATTTCTATAATGCTTTAAAGTTTGCAAAGCATTTCACATCTTGTCTTAATTTAAGACTCACATCAGCTCTATATAGGATAGTAATGGTATATGTTGGTAGCTCCATTTTGCATGTGGGTAAACTGAGGAAGATATACAAAACTTAAGTGATTTGCCTATGGTTACTTGGGCAATAAATGTCAATGTCATAATTTATACCCAGAACTTCTTGGTTCCAAATCTAGCCTTCTAACCCCTACAGTACTTTTTAAAGGATGAGACTAAATACTGAAAATGGGAATCATCCTGCAAAGAAAGTCTGTCCTCCAACCACACTAACTTCCAAAGTTTAGGCAAGTTCCCAGTTCAGTTCAGTTGAGATTTAAGGTTCTTTCTTGTTTCATCTAAAGCAACACATTTTTCCTTAAAGGTAATCAAAGCAGTCAGACAGAATGCAAATCATTTTGTTGGAGAAGAATTTATGTCTATGGTTTACTTAAACAATGTAAGATGGCGACAGGAAACTTTACGGGATATGAGGGTATTTGAGATATATGGAGAAATAAAAAACCACAAAATAAAAATGTTAAGGAAAATCAAGTGCTATTATTTTCTAGCAGACACTGCAGCTCTGTCAATTACCCTAATAGCCTAGTGTCTGAAAAGGACATCTAAGGGGCCATTATCCAACAGAAAAGCTTCTTAAGAGCGAGTCCCGGTAGTCCTAGCGCTTTGGGGGGAGCCGTTAGCAATTTTGACGTATACCTCCTATAAGTGAAATGTAATCACTGCTAAGGATAACAAGTCCTGGAATTTTAGACCTGGAAATGCACATGGAATTTGGAAGCACGGGGGACATCCAGAGACGCCTGATCCCTGATGACTGAACAGTTGTAAGTGTTACCTTTGAGCTCTATTGGAGAACTCTTAAAGTTAGCAGTTATGTCAAAATCTGTAAATAGGGTTTATATATATATATATATATATATACACACACACACACACACACATGTACATATATATGCATGTGTGTGTATGTATATATATACATGTGTATGTATATATATATATACACACACACCCACACAGACATATATTTTGTATGTATGTATATATGTGTGCATGCATTTATCAAAAACCAGAAGTAAAAGAAAGTCAGCTTTAGGAGTTGGTAAAGCAGTAATGAGTGAACATTTAGGTTGGATTTTGTTGTGCCCCTGAAACCAGTGGGAATCTGGCAGAGATGGATAAGGGTCACATAACCCAGGCTATTGTGTTATTATAACCAGGTCCAGTCCTAAAAGTACAGGCAATGTTTGTAGGACTTTCCCTGTTTTGTTTTTTTTTTTAAGTTGAAGTTACAGGAATTCAGATGCTAAACTTCATTTCCTGCCCTTAATTCTAAACGAGCAATTTGCCGATAATTTCCTGTCTGCATTTTTATAAAGTAGAAAGAACCCTGTTCAGTTCGGCTTAACGTTTCAATGGCCAAATAAACTTCAGCAGGGTACAGCTTAGGAAATTAGACAAGTGCCTTGAAACTCTTGTTTTATGCTCGTGAGACATCTGAATATTGTTTATCTCACCAGATGACTGTGAATGGCCTTGAAGGCCTTCTCGTGATTGCCACTTTGACCCCAAGACAAATAGGGCACCTCAGTTCTGCCTCTCCGGACCCAGAGCAATTAAGACCAAAAATGCTACAACTAGGACTGGATCCTTGAGCTGTCCTGGGGAGATTCATGAAGAATTAGCCGCTGGTATGTGCACATACGTCCATCCACATGGTTAAATCAGAGAAATGGGCTTTCCTCTCCTTTATTGCTCCTTGTCTTGACAGGTTTAGCTCTAGTCTTGATGGCATCTAAAGCCAGGCAGCCACTAGAAGAAATAAACAAATTGTGGATCCCAGACAACAAATGTCTCCTTTTTGTCACCAAGCTTTTCTATTCACACGCATCTTCCCCTTTATTCAGCAAGCCTAGAAGGTACATGTTGTCTCTGGGTCTCCATGGAGGCCCAGATCTCCTTCCTTTAATAAACCGTGAAATGCTAGAATCTGGGAGCCACCTTCCCAATGCCAGGCTGGACCACCACCCACCACTAAGGGCTACCCTTGGCTGCAAAACTACTCACATTCTCATTACAAAGAGAGATTTTACTAGACAGATTTAAGGGGAGCAGATGAACCCAAATCCCCCCTTTTATTATCTACTGTACACTTAGCTAATGCCTTCTCTTGCATGCAAAGCTCAAACAGTTAGCACAAATAACACAATGAAATCGTAATGCTTTCTCCGGGCAGACCTGGATTATTTCAGTCACCAGCAATGTGAGCAGCTGCAGGTGTTACCCTAAATAAAGTAATAGAAAATGCCTAAATTGTAACAGTGAATGCACTGTTTCAAGCTCCTTGCCTGCTTTTTATTAATCGTCAGATTCCTCCCTATCAGCGACTGTGATACCTTTCCCCTGTTATTCAGCAACAATATTTTGATAGGCAAAGATCTATTAAAAATTACTGTTGATATTTTGGACATGGTCATTTTGGAGTTGAATAAGCTTTCAATCTTCTCACAGAAGGGGAGAACGTAAACTTGGGATTCAGGAAAAGAGGAAACCAGGGGTTAGAAAGGTTGGGAGGCCAAGTAGAATGAAACAGACCCCCTCCATCAAGTCAAAAACTTGGCAGGATAACTAGAAACAGACCAACCCTAAATCTTAGGGTTCATGAGCTCTCAGTAACATAATTAACTGGAATAAAACTAATATTCCAGTGTTGGATTTCACCTTAACAGAAATCAGCAGTTATGGGGGACAACACTGGATATAAACAGTTGGCGGGTATAGGCTCTGCTTTTGGAGTCAGCTCGAAGTGGAAAAACAATATTCTCCACACAGGAACATAAAGCAAATTCTCGGTTTGGGGAAATCACGTGAAGTATGCAAATGAAAACTGTCAAATTTCCACATCACCTCTTGCCCAGGCAAATTACTTCAAGGGAGGGGTCTCAAGAGCTTATTTGAAATTCCTCATTTTAAAAAAAAATGGAGCACTAAATTTCTGAAGCTTTTGTTCTTAGGAATAAGAACCACTAATACACTGGAAAAAATGTTGAACAGGAAATGTTTGACCACTGTTGCATCACAAGATATCAAAAGAATTTCACATTGGTTACTTCCTTCAAGTGAAGAAAAAAAAGTCAGGGCTTTCTCCTTCATTTTTTTTTAATAGTCTGAGAGGTTCTAAAAAGTAAAGTGAAAGAAATAGAACTTTTAAAAAACTTCAACTTTTCCAATAAGCAAAAGAAAGTCAAATTTTCTTCTCACATGAAATGCGAAAAGTATTAGTGCTGAGAGAGTAGATAAACAACATTAGTGATCTGTGAATAGCATTCAGGAAATTCCATTTATCTGATGAGCTGTTGGCTTACTGAGCAGTATTTCACATGTCATCAGCTAACCAAAGCCTAACGTTGTGTTTTACAGATTTCCTTTAAAGGCATTTTTTAAAAATGCCATTTTGCGCATTAGGAGATAATTTATTTAGAAACAAATGACAGAACCGTGAGTGTCCCTTCTCCTGTATTTGTTACAAGGGATGTGCATGTGCATCTCTGTTCAATTCCACTAGAAATTCTTAACTCCCAAGAATCTTGTCATAGCATTGTCCAAGGCAGTCATCCATAGTTTTCTTTTTGCCTTCTTTCCTTTCTTCTTTCTTAATTTCTCTTTTTTCTTTCTCACTTTCTCTCTTCTTTCCTTTTTTCCTTTCTTACTTCCTTTTTCTCTTTCTGTTCTTTTTCTCTTCCTTCCTTCCTTCCTTCCTTCCTTCCTTCCTTCTTTCCTTCCTCCACTCTCTTTCTTTCTTCCTTCTCTCACTTTCTTTCATACTTTTTTTTCAACAAGCTATCTTTTAATGCTAAAATCCAGGGATGATTTAACAGAAAGGGACTGGAGTTTGTGAACACAACTCCCACCACCACCCCCCTCCCCACTAGACCTTACCCAAACAAAGCTACTAATGTGTGGTCAACTTCTTGGCAATGCTACTTCGTGCTGATAACGCTCCTGCCTGCTATTCTCCAAGGAGCTGGCTGCTGGAAGACTGCTCCGGACCTCATCCCCTGATGCTTCTGATGCGGGCGATCCTTGGACTATATGGCGCCAACCACAACATGCTACCCACCGTGAGAGAGCAGGACGCAGGCTGCTCGAGTCAGGACTTATCGTCTATCATACTGATTGACGAAACCAAGAGTGAGCAGAAAAAATAAACATGAACAGAGGCTGCAGTGTATGGGCCGGTCAGCTGGGAGTTTTAGTATTTGGCCTTGGTGATCTTACTCTCATGGTAGGTTATCTTTTCCTTGTGCTATCATTTATCATAACTTTGAGGGCCAGGGAGAGAAACAAACCTACACTTTTTTCTATTGGTTATATTCTCATATTCTTCTCTCTCTCTCTCTCTCTCTCTCTCTCTCTCTCTCTCTCTCTCTCTCTCTCTCTCTCTCTCCTCTTTCTTTACCCTCAGCAATAATCCCCCCCCAAACTGTATTCCCTAAAGAATGGTGAAATCAACTAAGCCCAACCCTCCCCTTTCACTCCTATTACAGCCTAGATCATTTCAAGTAATTAACCTTTGTTATTCCATCAAAACTAGAACTCAAACACACACATGGATCGAGGCAATAATAAATTAGTCTTCCTCATGAGCTTGAATGGACGAACAGCCTCCATGCCTGCCATTGGGCACCGTGGGTTGTTTGGATCACCAACATGATCTTCTTTGAATAAGGGCACTTGTCTTTTATTTTTTTTTTCCAGGCACAAACCAAGTTCTGTATTGGCCCTGACAGCCCCCATAAAGCACTCCCTGACGTGTCAGTAACAAAGATGATTTGTATGTGGCTTGCAGTCTTCGACTGTTCTAATAGCTTTCTCATTCCAACCCCAGAAACATCGAGCACACAGCAGCTGGTTAAAGCTGATACAAGCATTTCTTCTCTCAGCAGGCCATTCTTGCATAACCATTTATTTTGCAGAGTTTTAAAGTGCCTGAAGGATTTAATTATGTACATAGACAACCCCTATAAACTCTATTCTAGGGTTTTTATTGACTTTTGTGCTGAGCAGCTCTTAGGCATTTCAATTAAGTGTTTTTATAAGAAAAGCTACAATATAGTAAAAAAAAAATTCTTTATAGATACTTCCAAACAGTTTTTTTTTGTACTGATTGAATAAACTCTATTTAATTGACAAAGTATCTAGGATATTTTTAGAGTACAGTTTCTTTCCATTCTGGGAAACTGATGAATTTCAACCCACACAGAATATATGAGAAAGGACCTAAGGAGACAGCAATTCAGGATTAAGTACTTCGTCCTCTTAGAGTATCACGAAACTGAGTAAAGCTACCTGCTACCCAGGTATTGGTATTGGAGTCAAGGTCACTGTGCACAATCGTTGAAAGGTCAAAAGCCCAGTCATGGTCTCTTTTTCCCCTTTCCAAGAACCCAATTAATAAATTATCCATTGACTGAGGGGGAGTGCCTGCTTTGACAGTTCTAACAATGCTCTGAAATCGTCAGGAGAAGCAAAGTCTTCCTTTGTCCGCTTTCTTCAATTGCTGGGCGAAAGTATTTACAAGGCCCTACAAAACCTGCCTTTATTATGATGTGGGATATTTCAGACCCAGCAGGTGGCCAACAGGAGAACAGACCTGCCTGTGAAATATGGAATTCTTGTTTCATATACTTTAAGCATTAAGAAATGCACGCCGCCCCAGTTCTCTTCACTGTTCTAATTTCCCTTTCTCCTCTTAATCGGCTCGGCAAGCCATGAGCTTGCATTAAAATGTCCCTAAAACATTTCACCCACCGGCAATGTAATTCTGAAACAAGCAACCCCCATTTCACAGCTCGAGAGTAATAGATTAATTTGAACCTAATGTTGCCCGTAGTTTACTGCTCCAAATGTTCTGGTGTAGACATAGCCTGGGGCCACGGTGCTGTGGCATGCATAAATTCTGGAGCCATAACTAAGGTTGGCTAAACATCTGTGCATCACATTGGCCCAATGCCTCATTAGCCCACACCCCACTGTGCCTACCTGTCCCAATCAGCTTCTCAGACACAGGCTATCCAAATTTCACCCCCCCCCCCCCAACTAAGAATCTTTGTTCTCCTTCTCACATACTAAATTTTTTTGAGACCTCTGCACCCAAGCAGTGGGGATTCTGTACATGTGAGCCTACAAGGTTCTGGAGGGTCTTAATTCTCCATTAAGAGCCGGGAAACAACAACATTAAGTTTCTGACATGTCACTGCATAAATTGTACCTTTGCGGAATCTAATTGAAAGTCTACGACTGAGCTCATAAGCATGGCAGAGTGCACCAAGCTGTTGGTCTTGATTTTAACAAGCTGGGCTTCCATCCATCAATTATCTATAAATAAAAAGGAACGTCCAATTTCTGATTAAAAGCCCTTGTCACAGAGAAAAAAAATTAAAGGGACTGCCACAGCTCAAATGAGAACCAGCGGTTTGGGACAACTGGGGAAGGTCATGTTTTCACGCACACATATTGCAAAGAAGCCTAGACCTCAAGCCATGGGACTTTTATTTTAATGGTGGTATCAGGCAAAGCTGTTGCCATAATTTTAATCTTATCAATAATAATAGTGACGCTAAAAATAATGATGACAATGAATATTCACATGGATCTGTGATCTTACTCATGTGAACGTTCTTACTAATATTGAAGATTATAATCCACTCGTATCTACCCCATTCCGTGTAACTTTTATCCACACCATCCTCAAAGTTCTCTACATGGGATCCACCCAACATAGCTGAAGCTTTCCTTGATTTCTCCTCACATGGGTAAGATGCCTTCAGAATGAAAATTCTACCAACAACACAATAGTAATAGTCATAGATAAATTTCAGGACCTTAAGAGGCATTTTCATATTCAATGCCTGGTGAGAAGATGCAGAGTAGTTCAAAATTAATCCTATAATAAAAAAAAGAATCTTCAAATTCATGTTCTTTCCAGCTTAAATAACAAATAGAAAAAATGAAATTCAGATCATGCTTTAATATTTGCAAAGGACATTTAAGATTTTCGCTTATTTGAGCCTCATAATCACCCAGTGAGGTAGGAGGTTGTGTGGTAAAGGAACAATACTTTAAAGTAAAAGGAGAAAAAAATCCCAATTTGAATATGCCTCTTACTGGCTATGTGATCATAGGCAAGTAACTGAGACTTTCTGGGGCTCAGTTTTCTTATCTGTAAAATGAGCAAGAGGTGGACCATGTGGACCCCAGGGTCTCTTTTATCACTCTGTGTGTGTGTGTGTGTGTGTGTGTGTGTGTGTGTGTGTGTGAAGCTACAGTAGATTTTATCCCTATTTGACAGATGAAGAACTTTAAGGGTGTCCCCATGGTCTTTCATACAGCAAGCCTCAGAGCTAGGATTAGAAAAATAACCTCAATATGGTATTTAAACATCTGCAAAGTGATTTACACATATTATTAGTCCTGGATGTGAATTCAGGTCTTCCTGACATTGAGTACAGTGCTGTATTGATTACTCAGTGGTACAACAGAAAAGACAGTAGAATCAGAGCTTTAGAATTAGAGAACCTGATTTCAAATGCTGCTTTTGACGGTTGCTGTGGGACTTGGGGAAGTTGCTTAACTTCTCTGGGTCTCAGTTTCCTCATCTGAAAAATGAAACTAGATAGCACACAAGATCCTTTCCAGCTATAGATTCATGATCGTATAATATATATATACTAATAACTAAAATCAGATTGTAGAAGTGATATCCACAATAGGACTAAATGCAAATTTTGTATTCCTGACCAGAAGAATCAGAAAATCCTCCCCATCCGAAGAATTGAGCTTCAAAAACTTCTTAGTTCATCATTGAATGTGCAGGTGATACATTGTAGATGCAGAGACCATATGTGGAGATCGTATCCCATTGGACAGGCTCAATTCTTTCCAAATGAAATAGTGTTTTAGCATGTAAAGAGGGGACCATTTATAAATGTCACTATGGCTTTAATAATGGTTTTCAGTTATTTTTTTTGAGATGATACTGAGATTTTAAAAAATATTTACTTCCATATAACCCAAAACTTTAATGAATCTGTGAGCTCATTGAGGTAGGTCCTATTTCTACCCATGATGAAGACCATAGCCTATCCATATCTGCCTATCTTAGACATTCACCACCAAGGTAAATGGCAACCCATGACCACTTCCATAAAGACTAATATTTTAAAAATATGAGTAACACTTAAAATCTCATGAAGCAATCCCTCTATTCATTGGATCATACATCTAGAGCTATAAGGGACCTTAGAGATCATTTTGTCCCAATTCTCCATTTTATAGCTAAGGAACTGAGACTCACTAGTCTCAGCTAGTTGACATGCCCAAGGTCAAGTAGTTATTCTTTATCAGTACCATGATTCCAACTCAAGTCCTTGCAATCCAAATCTAGTGCTCTTCCAACTATAACCTGATTCAAATCAACAAGAGATATAATCCCAACAAAATAATAAAATGGAGTTGTCATGGCATAGCCATCCCTGAGTGGAATCCTACTGTTGTCCACAGTCTTCCTCCCTATATTCTCATGAATTGTCCTGGATTTATATACTTTTCCATATGATCTACACCCATTCTACACAGAGCTGAGTATTATGTCTTGTATGTTTCATTACTGGATTGGATTAATTTATCCTATGTGGAATTTGTTACCTTTACAATAAAAAGTAGCCACTCATTATTGAGAGCAGACAGATGGAAAGTGTTCGATTTAAGACATCAATAAGAAGGGCAGGGGGAGGGGAGACTTCTATTCCATGTGCCACAAACTCTTCCATCTGGTAGTTCCACACTTGTCTGCCAAGACTTTTTTTTCCTATATAAAAGTGAACATTTCTCTTTAGAGTTAATGGAACATTCTTAGGCATTAAGACTAGGCTTGATTTATAGATAACAAGCAACCACATTCACGTAGAATATGATATTTTCAAAGAGCAGCCCATTTCAGAGGCAAAGCTTCTAAGATCAGTCAGGAAAAAGGGGGGAAAGTGGGAAGGGTGTATGTGTCTGTGTGTCTGTGTCTGTCTGTCTGTGTGTCTGTGTGTATCTGTGATTCTATTTATCTCTAAGTGTTATCTCTGTTGTCAGGGCAGACTTTTTGGGGGGAGGATTTTCTGAACCACAAAAGTGGTTGAACAAATTGTTTCAGCCCTTTTAAGAAACAAATTTTAAGCTACACAAATATAAAATTAAGCAGTAAAAATGACTGGCAATCTCTGACAGGAAGAACATGTTTGCAGGCACTCTCTGCACTACACCGTCTGGCAGATAATTGCCGACTTGTAAGTGATGAGATTGGACAAGTGGCAGAGTCGGTCTTAATGCTGAGATTCCCAAGCCATCCAGCTGACTGCTAGTGGTATCATAGAACACTCGGTGCAGATTAGGCCCCGAGAACCATAATTCTTCATGATATGCTTAATTTCTATCACATTCCAATAATATTTAATCAAACAATTTGACGTCAATCGAGATGTTGTACATGCATTTTCCACAGGCTTATTTCCATTCTTCAAGCATTTCCTTTCATTCCCGTTGTTCTCTGCATTAAGCTGTCTCGTTATATGAAAGACATTATGTCACTTTTCTGTTTATTAGTGGGCTGGCTCTAAGCCCTAACAATAATACCAGGCCACATACACCAACTTCTGGCAACCAGCCCAATGATTAAAAAAGATCATTGTAAGGAAAAATGAAGGGAAGCTTAATCATGCCCCTAGACCTTATATGCAGGGAGAAACAAGAGGCTTGAATCGAGTGATGGACTGGGCTTTATATTTGTCCTTTAAACTACACCTCATGATTCCAGTGATTCACATAAGTAGTATGGGGGACCTGCTGGAGGTTCTCATGGTTATGCTGAGTACTTACAAGAAAAAGGAAGACCAAGAATGTCACAGTCACGAGTTATAAAAGCACTACGGTTTGTTTGTTTTAGAAAATGTGTTGGGTTTTTTTGGACAAGTATTTTAAATAAAACAATTCAAATTCAAATGAACTTTGGTTTGGGGATTTGGGAGTTGACACTAAACAGTCACCTATTGGAGTGGTCCCGGTACAGTGGAATTAACAATGGACTGAGATTCAGCAGAGATCTAGGTTCAAGTCCACATACACACACACACACACACACACACACACACACACAATACCTATGGAGTCATGAGTAGTCACTTAACTCCTCACTCTCATTTTTTTCACCCATGGGATCATAGCTTGAGAGCAATGGGGGTTAAGGAGGATAATACCTGTGGTATCTATCTCATATCGTTCCTGTGAAGATAAAAGTAGATAATGGAAGTAAAGGGCTTTACAAATCATAAAGGGCTACCTAATAAGTGCCACTTAGTCTCATTATTGGAGGTAAGTGAGGTGGTGAAGTGGATACAGCTCTGGGCCTGGAATCAGGAAGACCTGAGTTCAAATCCAACCTCAGACATTTACTAGCTGTGTGACCCTGGGCGAGTCACTCAACTCTATATTGGAGAAGGAAATGGTCAAACACTCCAGTATCTCTGCCAAGAAAACCCCAAGGAAAATGCTGGTGTGCTATGGACCACAGAGTCATGAAGAGTTGGGCATGATTAAACAACAAAGCATTATTGTGGATATATTTTGCTTTTTAGTCAGTTGGTAATTCATAGATTCAGAGAAAATAAAAAGTATTTGAATGACTCGAATTATTTGATTTGGTCAACAAAATTTAATTTAACTCATTCTACCAAATGCTTTTTTGAGCACTCACTATTCCAGGTATTGTTCTGGGTGCTAGAAATTAAAAGATTAAAAGGAAAAGAACCCACACTTCAGGATGCATATACTCTACAACAGTGGTTCTCAATCTGTGGGTCACGACCCCTCTGGGGGTTGAATGACCCTTTCACAGGGGTCACAGGAGTCGCCTAAGGCCATCAGAAAACACATATTTCCGATGGTCTTAGGAACCAAGACACCGCTCCTCTATCCATCTCTAGGCGGGTCCGCCCACATGCAGATACCCCCACATATTAAAAGATTGTGGCATTAGGAAGGTTGAGAACCACTGCTTTAGAAGATGTTTAAGCTATATCTCAGAGGAAGAGAGGGACTGGATGAGGCAAAGGTGAAATGGGAGTGCCTTCCAGGCATGGGACATGGTCATTGCAAAGGCATGGAAATGGGAAATGGCCTGTCATATGTGAAAAGAGAAAAGGACAATTTGACTGGATTGAAAAATGAAAGAGAGGGAGTAATGTTCAATAAAGCTAGAGAGAGAAGGTCAGGCCAAATTATAAAGGACTTCAGAAGTAAAACAAAGAGTGTATGTTATAATCTCTAGGCAATGGAAAGTCATTGGGGTTGAGTGAGTAGAGGAGACATATGGTTAGATCTGTAATTAAGGGAAATTATGTTGGCTAAACTGGAGAGGCAGCAAAGGTCTGAACTAAGAGTTCAAATATGAAGGTAGAATAATGAGATTTGGCAACTGAGAGAGAAGGAAGACAATGCTAAGGTTATGAAACATCGAGACTGGAAAGATAGTGATGCTTTTGACAGTAATATGAAAGTTTGAGAGAGGCATGTTGTGTATATGTTTGGGGGAAAAGATAAAGAGTTCTTCTTCCATGCAGGCTGAGCTTGGTGATACAAAATGGAAGCTCAAGAGAGAGATTAATGCTGGAGGCATGTGCAGACAGGTGATAGTTCCATAATGGGAGTTGATGAGATTACCCAAAGCTTGTGCCAAAAGACAGAAAAGAGGCCAAGATGGAGCTCTGAGGAACACTCCCATTTAGGGGATGTGATACAAGAGATAAAGCCATCAAAGGCCACTGCAAAACAGTAATGAGGAGAACAAGAGGAGAGTAGTTTTATGGAGACTCAGAAAGTCCCCAGGAAGAGAGAGTGTTCAATGGTATCAGATGAAGCAGACAGGTGGAGAAGGATGAGGGCTGAGAAGAAACCATTCGATTTGGCAATTAGATTACCCTGCAGGTTTTAGAAATAGCAGTGTCAGTTGAGTGATGAGGTTGAGAACTAGGCAGAAAAGGATTGAGGCATAAGATGAGATAAAGTTGAAGCAGCTAGTATATCTACCCTTTTCAAGGATTTTGGACATAAAATGGAGGAACAATGTAAGATGATGGCTTGAGGATTTAAAGAGGGGTGTTTAAGGATGCTGGAGACTTGGCCCATTTGGAGGCAAGAGGGAAGGAACCATTAGATGGGGGAGGTTGAAGATCTGAGAGAGAAGCGATGATTAAAGATTCTGGAGAAGTCAGAAGGGTACAGGAATAAGTGCAGGTGGACATGAGTTGGCCTTGGCAAGAAGAATTCATCTCTCTGTAAGAGACTGGAGGGAAGAAGACAGAGTGGGAGATCATGTGAAAGGGTTTTGAGAGGAAGAAGCAGTTTGTGTTGAAATGGTCTCAATTTTTTTCAGTAAAGTAAGAGTCAAGGTACAGCTGAGAGAGAAGGCAGGAGAGGAGATGGTGGGTGGGGGAAGAGAAGGCTTGGAGTAACCTTTATGGGGAGTGAGATAGGGAAGCAATCTGGGAGGATAACATAAATCCACAACACATTCAGTCAGCTTCATTGTGAGCTTTCCTCCAGAATTCATTACTACTATGAATTTTTTTAATGGAGGAAGACTGACCACTTCATTTACAAGTGAGAAATGAACTAAGAATTTCCTAAATCAAAGGTGTCAAAAAGTACAACCTTTGGGAAAGCTGCAACCTGCAGGCCACATCCAGCACACAACACTCCTACTTGTGGCACAAACCAGATAAAAATGTAATTGGAAAATATTTGACAAAATCAGTAGAAATAAAAACAATATAGATAATGTCATATTTTAAGACTAAGCCAATCTATGGAGCCTGCAGGAATCCTCTTGTATGGCCCCATTTTTATCTGTATTTGACCTCTCTGCCCTAGATGAGAATCAAGTCCAGCCCCATCCAAACTATCCTAAGTAGCCATCACCAGTCGTCCTGACATATGTCTTACCACCAGACTCCGAT
>CM053580.1:24938946-24980192 GCA_028627135.1 Pseudochirops cupreus
GTGCCTCAGTGTTTGCAAAATATTTTCCAAACATTATCTCACTTAAACCTCAAGCCCACTCTGAGAAATAGGTACTGTAGAGGTATTTATTAGGCCCATTCTACAGATGGGAAAAACCAAGGTTCAGAAAAACTTAGTGGGATGCCCATAGTCACACAGATAGTATCAGAGAAGAAATTTGAATTCAGATATTCCTGAGTTGTTAAGTCCAATGCCTCACCTGTTATGCCAACCTGTAATACTAACTATACAACTCATAAACTTTGAGGGTAGTGTTGTATTATAGAAATAGCATTGACTCTGGACTGGAAGACCCAGGTTCCAATCCCACCTGTGAGGATTACTACCTGGGTGTCTTTGGGCAAATTGTGCCTCAGTTTATATCTCTGTAAAATGAGAGGCTCTGGTTCAGAGATTCCTCCCAGTTCTAGCTCTATGAGCCTGTAAGCACCAACAGAGGGGATGTAAAGGTGTGCTTACCCCACAAATTAAGATTAACAGACAGGCCAAGACACACTTTGGTCCTCAGTGCCAAAGAAAAATGGTAGATCCCAGCAGTTCCATTGTGAAACAACCATATCAAGAAAGTTTTGCTTGTATAGGGGAACTACAAGTCTCCCAAATTCAATGAAAACCAAGTTGTTCTGTGTCACTGAGTTTATTCGTAGACCACAAAACAATTCTTTAAAAGAAAATCATTCTTAAATCAGGTTGCCAGGGCCTGTTGAAATTTTGGGATGCAGAAGAATGAAGATTAATTCCCAAACCCACCAAAGAAGCAGTCATCAGCTTCCCATGCAAAAGAATAATGCTTCATCCCAGGAGTCTTCCGTCATGTCTCCACTCCAATACAGTTGAACTGGAAGGAGCCTTAAAGGTCATTGCATCCAGGAGTGTAAAATTCAAGTACGGGGGTCATTGATGCATATAAAAGGATCCCTGGGGGCCACATTTTGACTTAGTTTTAAAATGTAATATAATCTATGTTTTATATACTTTCTTTATTTTGTTAAATATTTCCCAATTATATCTTAATCTGGTTTGGGCCATACTTGTAAATGTTGTGGGCCACACTCAGCCCATAGAGCACATACGTAACCCTTCTGATCTAGTCCAAACCTCTCATTTTCCAGATAAGAAGATGCAGGAAGATGCCTTCGAGCATTGGGTCTAGAGTCAGGAAGACCGAGTTCAAATCCATCCTCAGACACTTACTTAACTATGTGGCTCCGGGCAAGTCACTTAACCTCTATTTCTCTCAGTTTCCTCAACTGTAAAGTGGAAATCATAATAGATTCTACCTCCAATGCTTGTTCAGACAGCTAGGTGGCACAATGGATAGAGTGCTGGGCCTGAAGTCAGGAAGACTAATCTTCCCAAGTTCAAATCCAGCCTCAGACATTTACTAGCTGTGTGACCCTGGGCAAGTCACTTAACTCTGTTTGCCTCAGTTTCTTCATTTATAAAATGAGTTGCAAAAGGAAATGGCAAACCACTCCAGTATCTTTGCCAAAAAAGCCCCAAATGGGATCATGGAGAGTCAGAGATGGGAGAAATTGAACAAAAGTTGATGCTTGTTCACCTCCCTCCTCCTCCAAGTCACTGAAATAGTAAGTGGTAAAAACAGAATTCAAACTCATATCCTCTGACTCTAAATCTAGAGCTCTTCCCAATGGACCATGACTTAAGCATTTCTACCATCCAATCTAAACATTGCTAATGAGTATTTTAAGAGTCTTAGCTCAGTGGACTCTATATGAGAATCCTTAGTCAATGTCCCCTATGAGGTCAGTGGGGACTGGGACTGAAGAAGGATCCCATTGAGCTAAGTGTGCCATTTTCTATCTATAAACCTCCCAGACAGCTTTAAAATATGATAGCCATGTATGCTTGGTGCCCCTCCACTCAAGTTGTATCTGTCAGCATTTCCATTACAAACCCTTGATTTCCAAGGGTTTATAATTCAGCTGTGAAAAGTGGCTTTCGAAAGAAAGTTGGCAACCAGGCCTCGGTAGGAGTTTATCAAACTGAACAAATCTTTGTTAGCTATCTCTCAGTTCTGTGGGCCAAATCCCATTCCCAGTTAGATATGCCAGACTTCCAATGACTTCTATGCCAGCAATAGACCTTCATCCGCCCTCCTCTCCACGCCGCTCAAGCCTCTTGTACAAGAGCTTTCTCAGTTCCACTTAAGAAACTGCCAGAACCCAACTCATATCCTGCACAACCCAGTGGGAGCTATGCCACATCCATGGGATGGAACCTAGGAAGACATACAGATTGGGACCATTCCTAACATGCCAGCACTCTCCAGAAGGATCTCAGTCCTTTGAATGGAGCTACAGAATGAATTCAAGGGAAACTGAGGTCAGTTGTCTCACTTGTAACCCCAATCACACAAATTTATTGAGAATCCACATGGGGATAGCTCCAAAACTTGGATGTGAACTAGCTGCCTTGCTATCTCTAACAATTTAAGTTAAGAAGACCAGTCAGTTTTACACACATTAGCATCCTTTTGAGCACATCCTAAGAGATCTGATATCATTTATGGAAGCATTTAATCCATAGTCATTTAGTCAAAATAAATATAAAAACTTTCTGTAAGGGGGAGGGGAAGTGTCCTCTAATTTCATTGGTGTGAAGAATTCCAGGTGTGGTCATTTCCTCCTTCAAAGCAGATCAGTGAAGTTCCTGATCATTGTAGCCTGAAAGACACCTGGGGCTCAGAGAAATTCTTAAGTGACTTGGCCATGATCATAAAGCCAGCAGGTATCAGAAGCAGGTCTTGCACCCAGGACTTTGGAACTCTCCCTATGCCAATTCAATAAACAGTTATCAAGTGTCTGCTGTATGCTAGATGCTGGGGGAGATAAAGGAGTTAGAAACAATGCATTGATGTCCCATATGGAATTTACAAGCTCTGACACCTATTAGCTATGGTAGCACAGACAGGTAAATTAACTTTATTTATATAGGATCATAGATTTAAAACTGGAAGGAAATTCAGAGAATATCTCATCCGGAGCTTCCTAACCTGGGGTCCATGAATATGGGTTTTGTTTTGCTTTATTTTTAGAGGCAATTGGGATTAAGTGACTCACCCAGGGTCATGAAGCTAGTGTCTGAAGTTGGATTTGAACTCATGTCCTCCTGACTCTAGGGCTGGTGCTCTATCCATTGTGCCATCTAGTTGCCCCCATGAATGTGTTTTTTTAAAAATGTTTTTGATAATTCCATTTTAATATAATTGGCTACCTTTGTAATTCTATTCATTTTAATTTTTTGAATTTAAAAGCACTATTCTGAAAAGGAATCCATAAGCTTCTCCCCTTATAAAGGAGTCCATGACCCACAAAATAACTTAATCTAACACTGTAATTTTTTATACAAGGAAACTCTGAGGCCCGGACAGGTTAGGTGAACTGTCCAAGGACACTTAGGTAGTCAGAGGCAGAGACAGGATTTTAAGTCTAGTCTTCTGATGTCAAACCCAGCACTCTTTGCACTGTCCCATACTGCCTCAGCCTCTTCATCTGTGGAATGGGAATAATAATTTTTGTACTTCTTACTTCATGGGGTTGTTGTTAAGAAAGAGCTTTGGAAAACTTCAAGTATACTACAAATCTATGATTACGAGAATACATGAAGATCCTACGATTTCATCACCTGGGAACTCCTTGTATGGGGACTCTTCCTACCAACCCAGATCAGAACTTATCTGTGATTTAATAAGTCCCAAGCACATAGAGGTGAAACTGTCAGAGACAAGGATTGAACCTGGGTCTTCATAAACTTGGGATGGGATATCCCAGCTAGGTCCCAATTGATACCAACAACGAATCTCATTAAGTAGTCTCACTTTCTGAATTCACACTACGTGTTTCCATTGGGAGAGAACCAATTACCATATTTTATGTAACTTCTAATATTGCAACCACTTCCCAGGATTCATCATTTGCTGTATTCAGGCCCTAGCTATTATAATAAAAAGGGAAAGGCAAAGAGTTAACTATAATGCATTTTTTTAAAAATCAGGCCTATAATTTTGCTACATGGAAAACTCCAAATGAGAACATTGTTTTTACTATTGCAAAAAGGTAGCTGCTCTGTAACACAGGATCTTAGAGAGTTACCTGGGATGCTGATAAGGTGAATGACTCACCCAGGATCACATAGCTAGTATGTCATCAGAGGGGAGATTTGAAAACAGCTCTTTCTGGCTCTCTGTCTACAGTGCTTAGTGTAGTACCTGGCACATGGCAGAGGCCAAAGAAAATGGTTGCTGACTGACTGGCTTCACCTTACTGCCCCTCAAACCTTTGAATGCTCTGTCCTCATGCCTAGAGTGCTCCCCCTTCTCACCTCCATCTTCTGGATCCCTTGGGCTCTTTGAAGACTCTGCCCAAATCCCACATTCTCAGAGGCTCTTCCCCATCCTCGCCCTCTCTAAGACTCTGCTAGTGCCTTCCCTGAGATGGCCTTGCAACTACTTCATGTCATACCTCTTGTGCCCAACCCAGGGTAGAGCCTTCTGAGCTCCTCTTGGTCTGTGCAGTCGGACACACCTTACATGGACCCCACCAAGGAGATGCCATCTGGGTCCTCTCTGAACACAAAGGACAACACTCAACCATCTAGCTTGCATGAAAATAGCTTCTTACATCTGAGAATGTAAACTTCTCAAGGGCAGGGATTGTTTTCGCCTTTCCTTGTATCTCCAATTTTTATTTTATTTTGTGTATTTTTCTGTGGATGTGACATCTGTCCCAGTAGAATGGAAGATTTGGGAGGGCAGGAGTTGGGTTTTTTTTGTCTTTCTATCTCCTGCAACCACCATAATCCCTATCACAGATAAGGTGCTTAATATTAACTAAAACAAATAATTAAATAATTAATATTAATATTAATAGACAGTATTAATTTATTGATCGATCACTACTACCAATAATAATAGCTAACATTTATATGGTGCCCACTCTGCGCCACACCCTCTGTTAAGGCTTTACAATTATTATCTCATTTGATCTTCACAACAATCCTGGGAGGTACGTGCTACTATTATCCCCATCTTGTGGATAAAGAAACTGAGGCAGACAGAGGTTAAGTGACTTTTCCTGGGGTCACACAGCTAGAAAATGTCTTAGGCTGCATTTTAATTCCAGTCTTCCTGACTTCGGGCTGCCTCGAAAGACTCTTCATTTGGCATTATAGTGGCCTGAAAGCTGCATTAACATATGGTTAATGTCTAGTCATTTAGTCAATATGGTCAGACTGGTTGGTGTTTATAGATATTACTGATGGCAACATACCAAGTTAGAACAAGGTCAGTAGCCCCTCAAAAGAAGATGTGGTATCACTAGACTTATGTTGATGGCAGTATCCAGGTATGGTTTGGGTTTGCTCAATGTCTCAGGCTATTCTCAAACTTTCTGGATTTGGCAAAACCCATACCCCATTTTGCCAAGCACTTGCTCCCTTAATTTCTAAACCCATGTGCATTTTCAGAGAAATTTAATCCATATGTCCCTGATTCTTTTATGCTTAACTCATCAAATATTGTGCTAGAAGAGCCATTTGATGTCCAAGAGTTGTGTGAGCCTTTTGTTACTAGAGATTTTCAAGCCTTCATCCTCTTTTCTTCCTGCCCTACCCCAACCTGATCAAAGCAGGAAGCTGAATTTTGCCAAAGGTACACAAACATGAACACGAACACACAATGTGTTGATCTGATATCAAGAGAAGTGAGCTGGTTTGGGAGCTGCTCATATGGAAAAAGGCTAAAGTCTCTAAAGGAGCCAATACTACTTTCCTGACCTGTACCTAGACTATGATGGACATGGTTAAAATATAAAAACCATGACTTTCTGATGTAGTAAAATAAGGGAGAGGCTGGAAACTTTGTTCACTTTTGCAATAGAAAAACTATTCCTAAAAAATAAGAGCTGGAAACGACCTCAGAGATCATCTTATTAAGAGTTCTCAACTTCTTTTGTGTCATGGACCCATTTGGCGGCAGTCTAGTAAAATCTATGGATCCCTACATATTATTATCTACATGCATAGTAGAAGGAAATACTAGAATTCAGCTACAGGTCATTGAAAATAAATGTGTAATTTTCCTAGCTGTATGACTCTGGGCAAGTCATGTAACCCCATTTGCCTCAGTTTCCTCATTGAAAGAATGAGGTAAAGAAGGAAAATCAAATCGCTTGAATATCTTTGCCAAGAAGACCCCAGATAGGGTCATATAAAGGTGGATATGACTGAAAATCACTGAACCAAATCCTAATAAATTAATAATAAGAGATTAATAGATTATAGATTATTATATTATGATAGATTATAGTAGATCAACAAATTATTATTATTATATTTATAACATATGATTATCATAATAGATAAACAGATTATTATTATTATAATAGAATAGATAATCCTTTATCTATTAGCACCAAATTTTTTCCCACCCAAGTTTATAGACCCCTTAAAAATCCACCCAAGTTAAGAACCCCTTATCTAGATGAACACCCCAAGAACCTAGGCCAACTCTCTGCCCTTCTCTGTTTATGAATGAGGAAAAGGTAGACATAGAAGTAAAGGATTGATAGTCCCTTGTCTTCCCCTATAGGTAACACAAAGAGGATGATTACATTGATTAGAACTAAGGATCAATGATTGATGCTCCCCTCCTGAGGACAGAGAGGCGATAGTTTCAATACAGTATATATAGAATAAGGTATATATACATTGCTGGATATGCACAGGGTGAATCTTTGTTCTGTTCGGCTGTGCATATTTACAAGAGTTTTGTTTTTTTAAATGGGGTATTTGGTGGCAAGTAAGAAGCAAAAAAGTCTTATTAATGGAAAGAATAAAATAAAATAGATTCATCTGGGCAAGGGGAAAAAGTGCAAATCTTCTCCAGTGTCCTAGTCAAACATATAATCCAGGAGGCAGCCTCAGTGCTAGAAACCAATTACGGCATGAGTCTTACTCTTCCATCAAAGTGTCCCCATTTTCAATCTTGTACTTGTGGGTTCCACGAGTGGAAATTTTCATAAGATAATACCACAAAGAGACCTGTAAGTTCATCAAATTGATCAGAGAATTCTCTTAAACACCACCACCAACACCATCACACACACCCCCATGCACACACATACACAAACACTCCTTTACATATAGCTGAAAAAAGGAAGACCCAGAGAAGGCAGTAATGTGTTTACTGTTACCTGAGTAGTAGGTATCTGAACCTGTCTTTTGACTTCAGAACTAAGGCTCCTTCCACTAAACTATCTTGTCTATGCTTGGGAGCAGGAACAGTTCTGCTTCTTTTTGCCTTTTGTCTTTTTTTGTATGTTCAGGGATTGGCACAGTGGTAGTGACTTAATCAATGTTAATTGACTGATTCACTGATTAATTAGCCCATTTCTATAGTAGCCTGCCCTTAAGTTCACTATACTTCATTTTGCTAATTTGGTTTATACTTAAAAAAAAAAAAGCTGGGGGAAGAGAAAGAGTCCAATCACTTCTTTTGCTCATACAAAAACAATAGAGTGAGAGGCAGCTTAGCTTATTAGAAATCAGGCTTGAAGTCAGGAAGATCTGGGTTGAGATCCTATCACCATTGTGACCACCATTAGTTTTGTGACCCTGAAAGTGACTTAACCTTTATGTACCTCAAGCAACTCCCTAGGGCTTACTGACTAAGACATCAATAGGTTGGTAGAGGGTGGTCACAACTAGGGAGTTCCTCTGTCCCAATGAACCAATCCTTTATCTATTAGCATAAAACAAGGGAATGTGCCCTTAGAGAGACTTTTCTCACTCACCTTTTCTCACTCACCAATGAAATTCCAAATCCAGACCAAGGGAATGTACTAACAATCAGAAATTTGGTAGAGCTGTATATCATGCTGAAATCTTGAACAACATGGAAGGATCATCAAATGAAGTGAGAGGTTTTTCTGTTCTCTGTGATTATTGACCCCTATGTAACATGGTTCCCCCTGCCACGGGATGCACCCACCCCGAACTTTAGCATGTCCCTGGATTCATGTGTTTATAGAACTCTGGTCACAGTCTAATGGAGGTGACAAGAACACAAGGGTACACTACCAGCATCCTTTTTGATCTCTCCCAAAACCAGTATATGGTTGATATACTTATTGGTGAACATTTCTAATAGCTCAACCACCATTTAAGTCTTCCTGATGCCCTTTGTGGTGTAGCAGTAATCCCGGGCTCTCTAAAGGTATTTCACAGGAGCCTGGAAGCCCTCTAGTCATACCAAGCTGGTAAGAGTTAAAGGCTAGGTTCATCTAAGGCAGTGGCTCTTAACCTGTGGGTCACGACCCTTTCACAGGAGTCACAGGGGTCGCCTAAGACCATTGGAAAACACATATTTCCAATGGTCTTAGGAACCGAGACACTGTTCCTCTACCCATCTCCAGGCGGCTCTGCCCACATGCAGATACACCCATATACGAGTATTAAAGGGTTGTGGCATTAGGAAGGCTGAGAACCACTGATCTAAGACCAATTCCAAGGAATAGACTAGGTAGGAGCACAAGGTCAACCACTTGGCAAAGATCTTTTTTTTGGCCACCCAGTAATAGATAAACCTTTTGCTATGTTATGGAAGGGTTTGGGTTATGCATCAATGGGTAGAATACTCATACTGAAGAAACTGAGATGGCAGCATAGTACAGTGTACCAGGCCTAGAGTCAGTAAAACCTGAGTTCAAATACAGCCTTAGACACATACTAGCTGTGTGACCCTGGACAAGTCCCTTAGCCTCAGTTTGCCTCAGTTTCCCCAACTACAAATGAGGAAACTAACAGCACCAACCTTGCGAGATTGTAAGGATCAAGTGAAATAATATTAGTAAAGAGTTTAGAACAGTGCCAGGCACATAAGAAATAAATACTATAGAAATGTTAGCTCTTACAATTATTAGCAGAGCTTCAGACACACAATAGGTACCTAATAAATGCTTTTCTTTGAATTGAAATGAGTTATCTGGCATCCCACATTAATTAGCAGAAGAATTGGAACCAGCTCAAGGGCCACCGGTCTTAAATTGAATGCTGTCTGTGATTCCGTGTCTTCTCTCTCCTTGAGGATGTCTGCCACCTTTTATTGGGACGGAGGCCCCCTATGTGGGTGGGAATCTTGCAGGGTGGTGTCTAGGTGTGGGAGAGGGGTGGGAATACTGACATCATAGTCATGATAGCTACCATTTACATGCTTTAAAGTTTTCAAATTGTGGATTTAATATATTATTCCATCTGGTCCATTCAAGGTAGGTAGGTAGGTGTTCTTATTAAGCCCATTTCACAGATACGGGAACTGAGGTAAACAAAAATTAACAGATTTGCTCAAGGTCATATAGTTATTAAGTGTCTGAGGCAGGATTTGAACTCTAGTCTTCCTGACTCTCGGAGCAGTGCTCTATCCATTGAACCACCTAGTTTGGCCATTGTCACTGGAAGGCCAAATAGGTGATGATGAAGAAGGTGTGAAAAGAAGATTGGAAAGGCAGGAAGGGGCCAAGTTTGAAGGACTTTGAATGTGGTGGGAAAGGTTTCAAGGGTGTGGAACATTGCACATATATTGTAAGACTCTTCTTTTTTTTTCGATATATTGATTGGGTTGACTTTTTTTCTCTTTTTTCTTTTTTAAAAAATATCTTCTTTGTTACATGAGATGGCTCTCTGGGAAGAGGAGGTGAAGGTATCAATAAAATTTATTTAAATAAAACTTAGTTTAAAAAATATTGTTTCTCTACAGCTTAAAATCCTCAAGAGCTAAAATTAAAATGAATCCATAAAATTTATTTAAACAAAATTTATTTTAAAGAAACCTTTATTTAAAGAAAAAATATTGCCCTATAATTTAAAATCCTTGAGAGCTTTCTGGAAGCATAGAGAGGGTCACTTCCCCATGTCATATAGCTAGTATTTGTCCAAATGGGAATTTGAACTCAGCTCTTCCTGAATCCACTCCCAACTTACTACACACCACATTTCATTGCCTCTTGTAGGTGAATTAAATAAGTTTCTTATTAAAATAAAATTTTTCTGATGAAAAATTTGGGTAGAAATTCTGGTTTCTGCATCACAATCAAAAGACAGTATTTCCTGTCTCTTCCATAATACATCCAGCTGGTGAGAGGCTCCTTTTGTCAAAACCCATCACCCACTACTTTGAGCTTCTCATCCATCAGAACTTCCAAAGGCTTGAACTTTCTATGTTTAACTAATTGGGAACAGTATTTCCAAGCTTCACTGACTTATGAGCAGAATAGCTCACCAGTTAGGTATGTTAGAGGTCTATTGCTTGTCTTTTTCATTGGTATTCAGAAGTATAGTTTTCATAGAGGAGAGACACATGCTCCAGCTGCTAAGACAGTCAGACATTGTATATCAAGCTTCTCATCTGGGTCTCCTACTCTAAACACCCCACCAGAACTCACATGCTGTCCTGTTTGTCTTCACAACAAGGCTAAAAGGAGTTCCAAAGAGTCCCAGAGATGATATTTAACCCACTTTAAATATTCCTTCTCCAACATGTCTAGAAACCTGTCAAAAAAAAGGGGGGGAAGGGTCTTCAAAAATCCTCAACCTCATCTAGTTTCACCAGATTATTTTAAAAAATCAAATCAAACCAATATAAATAGTGGCTAGGGTTACTAACCTGCAGGGAATGTCATCCTGAATTTCCTGGAGTTTTCTATGTAACCATAAGCATGACTGGTGTATTTACCAAAAGAAGCATATACTGTATAATGTTCACTGGAAACCCAGGTCCCTAATGCAATCTGATAACCACTAGGGTGCTACTGTGACGTAAAGGATATATTACAATTTTATCCAATTCAAACAAGAAAAAAAAAGATGTTCTTTAATGGTCTTTCCCTCTAAACAAATACCTCGCCTGTTCTACTCAACTTAAAATTCAAGGTTAGATATGTCATCCCAAAATAAATTCTGGAGAATAGTCACAGAGTATAAACAATGTGGTACTGAAATATTGTTTTATTATTCAATCAATGCACTTTAGGAAATATTTAAAGGGGTTGAATGAGAGAAGGAAGCTAAGATTTTAAGCTAATTCCTTGGCCCATGCGGCCATGCAGAATGCAATGTAGAGATAGGAAACTTTGTGATGATATGCCTCCAGCAACCTGGAGGAATGAAAATGTCCTAATGTCTGAAGACTTGGGTTTGAATTCTGATTCCTTAGGCATCTGCAGGGTAGAAATCTTAGAATCTAGGAATCTTAGGGGGCTTTAGGGTGGAAAGGGGATTTGATTTGTTCTGCTTGGTAATAGAAAGCTGAGGCAGGGGCTAACAAGCTAGCTCTCCATTCACTGCTGTCAATGAAAATTATGAGTGGGACAAAAAGCTGTCCAAAATTTTATATTCAATTGATATGAAAATCATTTACATCTTATCAACAATTAAAGAATAAGCAAATTTTGCATGTTTCTTCCAGAAAGCAGTGAGTAAACCTTTTTCCCTGACTAAAATAATTTTGTGTTTCTTGAATTAAAACTAAAAATCCTCTACCCAAACCAATCAATCTCTTGTTACCTGCATGTTACTAATAGAGTTTATCTGTTAATACCATGAAATAATGAATTGATGATAGCTATTAAGCAGTGTCAGATTTTTTGCTTCTTTTTAATTTAAGGAATCACAAAGGGTAATTCCACTAATTCCAAAAAGTCCAATTTGGGCATTCTTTTCTCCTCTGATCCATCATATATGTCAGCTCTATCACCTTAGTAAAAATAAAGTAGGGAACTAAGCAATTCTCTGGTGAGTTAAAATTAAGGGCATCCCCTTCCTCTTCATACTTGACTAACAAAATGACTAACTAAAAGACTAACTAACCTTCTGGGAGCATAGAGAGGGTCACTTCCCCATGTCATATAGCTAGTATTTATCCAAAGGGAGATTTGAACTCAGCTCCTCCTGAATCCACTCCCAACTTACTACACACCACATTTCATTGCCTCTTGTTGGTAAATTAAATAAGTTTCTTATTGAAATAATGACTAACTATTTAAGCATTTATTATGTGTAAAGTACTATGACTAACTAAAAGTAGTATTAATTAAGCATTTATTAAAGTACTATGCTAAGCATTAAGATACAAATAGAAAAGTAGGAAAAAACACACTCTTACATCTACATTTTCCTTTTTCTGGAAGGCTTTCCCTGCCTCAATTGCAAGGAGGAGAATCTTTAGCATCTTTCAAAATGCATTCTTCACAAGACCTTTCCTGTTCTCTCCAAAGTGCTTTTATCCTCTTAAAATTACTTGTTATATATTTAACATGCTTTACATCTTATTTATCTATGATAGGGTCGGATATTTAGAGTTGGAAGGAACCTTAATAGTCTCTAAATATTAATACCAGTTGATATGATCAACAGATTCTGAGCTGGAAGAGAACAGGAAACTTGTGCAGACAGGCAAGGTACTTCTCCAAAGTCACACAACAAGTACCCAACCTGGAATGTAGAACTAGGCTCTCTACCCCCAAATTCAATGCTCTTCCCATAGAAATATATGGATATAATCAAAACAGAATAATGCAGGGCAATTTCCAGGTCCTTAATTATCAGTCACAGAAATGATAAGGAATAAAAGAATGTAAGAGGTGAGTGGAGCTAACATAATAACACCACAGAAGAATCAAATCTTCATTGGAGTTTAACGAGAGGAGGAGAGATATGAGTGGGCAGTAAAGGGGGAAAGGTTATTGGCACAATAAGCTGAGCAAATGGATGTAATAACTCCAATATTTATACTGAACTTTCTGAAAACAATTCAAGAAATACATGAAGCACTTAGAGGCACAATGACTGACACATAGTAGGTGCTTTAAAGTGATTCTTGATTGATATTTTCATTGCATTGTTTCCCCTTTCTGATTAATGGCCCCTCTAATAACCAAGTTCTTCCCTAACCTTCCCCTCCCCACTCTTCCAGAGCACCTAGAACAGTTCTCTATTCCTAGGCATCAGTCCTATAGTTCATATGGAAACTCTCCCTACTAAAGGAAGTCGGCACCTTCTTGTCAACTTATATTCTTAGAGACTTGCCTAGAAGAGATTAAGTGACCTGCCCAAGGTCACACAGCCAGGGTATGTCTTGGATGCTATCTCCCTAGCCCTGAGCCCAGCTCTCCATTCATCATGTCAGTCTCGATTGGAATAAAGCTCTGCACATAGAATTGCTCAGTAAGTGAACATTCTGTTAATATTCCCTAGATACTACCTATAAAGTCCCATTAAAACACTGCTATGGAAAAAAAAAAGAACAATAAGATCTGATCCTTGCATTTTCGCTGTCAACCTAATGAATCTTGTGACAAGACATAAGATGGGGAGGATACTTCCTCCCTTTTTAATTAACTTGTAATCATGTTATATGTTATTTTTAATTAACTTGTAATCATTTTATATGTTATTTTTTTTCTCAACTTGATGCTGCTTGTATCTGCCAATAGGATGTAATTTCTTTGAGAGCAAAGACTTATTTTTCTCTTTTTCTTCTAAAGCCAGAGACACAGTACTGCCTCAATCATTTCGTAGGTGCCCGTTATGAGCCAGGCACTGTGCTAGACACTGGGGATAGAATGAAGGACAAAAGAGAGCCCTTACCTGCTCACATTCCAATGATGAGGCATGATGCAGACAGGATACATTTGAGATTATCTCAAGAGGACAGCACTAGTGTCAAGGGGGAATCGGGGAATATAGGAATATATATATATATATATATATATATATATATATATTCCTATATTTATTCAGATAGATAGATAGATAGATAGTGATAGACAGATAGATAGATAGGTAGATAGATGGATAGATAGATAGATAGATAGATAGATAGATAGAGGAAACCCTTCTTGAGGAAGATGGGATTTTAACTGGGACTTTAAGGAAGCCAAGAAGTGGAGATGAAGAGGAAGAGGATTCTGGGCCTGGAGAACAGCCGGAGAAAATACATGAAGGGGAGAGGTGGAGTGTCTCGTGTGAGAAACATCAAAGGAGTCAATGTAACTGGATTACAGAGAAGTAAGGTGTAAGGGGACTGGAAAGTTCTAAATGGGCGAGGGTAAAAAGGGCTTTAAAATCTGGAGGATTTTATATTTGATCCTGGAGGTAATAAGGACTCATTGGAATTCACTGAATGAAGATGAAAGGGGTAAATGATCAGATTGACTTAAATGTTGGACTGGAGAAGGGACCAACTTGAGGCAGTGGGACCAACCAGAAGATTACTGCAGTGGTCCTGGTATGATATGATGAGGGTCTGTACCAATGTGGCGTCAGTTTCAGAAGAGAAAGAACCTCGAATCAGGACAATCTGGTTCGTCTTCTCCTTATGACCCATAATGATTATAGGTAAGATGCTTAACCCATTAGTACCTTCAGAATATCTTTAAGACTACAAGTTAACTAAGAGTTGCCAATTTGCAATAATGGAGAGAGTTTCCACACTAAGAATTCCCACCCCTCCGACTCAGATCACCCACAAAAAAAAAAATACTAGTTCTTCAAATAAACCTTCTCCCAAAGAAGATACTCAATTAATGCTTGTTGGATTGAATGGACTCTTTGTGTTGATGAATAACTATAATACAAGTCAGATGTGACGTATTTAAATGATCAGGCAAAATGTAATCAGCAAAACCTTTTCCAAAAGCAAATGAACTTTACAGAGAAGTGGGCCCTCTGCAGACAGGGAAAATGTCCAGTCTCTACAGGCTCCTGATCTCTGAGCAAACCAGAGAGCCTAGGACATAAAGTGGGCATATTCCAGCTTCAGAACCAAGCCCTGGACAAAGACATCCCTGGCATATTTGGCCATCATGTGCCAAGCTGTTCTGGGCAGGTAACTAATCATTTAGTGCAGATAAGAGGAAAAGATAACACCCAACCCAAATTGTGTTGGCTCTCTTAATATTTATCCATCTCCTGAGAAAATATTTTGGAATAATCATTCAATTTCTAAACTCATGCTGCTGGTTTTCTTTCTTGCTTTCCTAACGTTTGGGGGCTCTCTGCTCTGATCCCTGTATTGGTGAGGCTCCCCAAGCTGCCCCATTAGGTCCCATATGCCAATCGTTTCATAACATGAAGTCTTGGCTCACAGTATTTGGAGCTGGAAAGACTCTTTTTTTGGTAACCAGAAAAGCTAATATGACTTGGGGCTTCAGAAAGAGAGGCATTTTTTCTAGGAATTGGGAACTCATAGAACCTCTTACATTCTGCGCATGTCAGACAACATTTGGAGAACCATGTTCACTTCAAGGTAACACATTTTAGGAAAGGTAGTGATAAAGTGAAGAGGACTCAGAGGAGGGCCACCATGGTGGTGGAAGACCTGTAGCCTATGATATATAAGGGTTAGTTGAAGGAATGAGGATGCTCTGGAGAAGAGCAAGCTCAGGGTGGGGGTGGGGAGAGATGACAGCTATGTTCAAGTATCTGGTAGGCTCTGACAGAGAAGAGGAATTAGCCTTGTTCTTTGTATGTGACCCCTCCTGGAAAAGTGATCTTCCCATGGTCACATTAATAGTATGAAGCCCCTACCTCCTAGGGTTGTTGTGATAATCAATGAGATGTTATATGTAAAGCCCTCAGCACAGGGCCTTCCTGGCATATCATAGATATTTAATAAATGCTTATTGACCAACTGACTAGTAGCAGTAACCAGCAATGTTGAATTAAGGAACCGAGTTTGGAGAGTCTTTTTACTGGGTTAGCACAGGGTAACAAAATTTTTAACCATGCCAGCTCTCAGCAGCTACCCACTAAATCTTTTATCTTTCTTTTTAATTTGTGCAATAAAATAAACATTTTTATAACTGTATAATAAAAAGATGATCTCATATGCAATTCCACTAGATATTAAATTAAATATTTCACTAAATCAGAGGGGCTGCCATCTGCATCAGCAAGAGAACACTCAGACACTAGTGAATTAACAGGTTCTTAAATTACTGGAAAATCCCAAAATCAGAATGTTCAGGAAGTTCTGAGGTTGTTCAATTAGTTAGAATTAGCAGAGTTATATCACTGCTACTCTATATTATCAAAAGATAGTCTCTAATGTCTTTGATGTTTGGTCCATTAGAGGTTAATGTTTGGAGCAGGAAGGGTTGAATTTCTCTGGTTTCTTAAAAAGACAAACTCAGAAATCTCTTGCTGAAATCTACCACTTGCAATTAACACACCTCGCCACCACACTTCTCAAGAAGTCATTTCAAAACAAAAGTCTAACCTTTCATTACATGGGCATTTTCATTAAACAGAAATCGGCCCCGTTCTGTGCTTGTATTAGGAATAGAACCTAATCTCTGACAGGTTGCTCTCATTTTACTCACGCTCTCTAGGGAGAACATGCTGGCCGCAATTTTTTGGCTCTGCCCTCTGGTTGCAAATGGGGTCATTGTTCTTGGTTAAACCTGGGTAAGCTCCCCCTCCAACTCTCATTTTTGGTTTAGCGCTCAAATAGTCTCCCTGGCCAAGCCCAGCTTCCCAAAGGGCACCATGGCCAATGTCCACCCCTTTCACATATTCATGCAGCTGGTTGGAAAATTGCCTCTGGATCCTTATGCACTCCTGGAGAAGAGCCTACTGTAGGCAGAAATCTATCTAATCTTTGAAAATGAATGGTTAGTGCAGGAGGGGTTTAGGAACCATTAGGAGAAAAACTGAAAAAATAACCCATGGGTAGAAGAAAAGTTTGGTCAGTTCAAACTCTGGGGTCATATCCCCAAATCACCTTTGCCCAGTAAAAAGCCTGTAATGTCTAGAGAACACTGAATATGTTTGGATTTAATAACTGGATTAGAGATTGGTGCTAGTGAATTCTAACTCATGGGCCTGTTCTCTGTATGAGCCAGGAACAGTGAAAAACTTGTTAGTTGTCATAGAGTGCCAAGAAGCTTAATCATTCCCCCTGACACCTTCCTTACCAGTATTTATTTAGTTCATCAAGATCTTTTTTTAGACATAATCAAAAGTTTAGTTTCAACATAGGCTCTGTCCCAATGAAGAATACTTAAATTTGCGGAGCCTGGATTAACTGGATTTTATCATATTAAAAAAGTCAAATACATAAGAAGGGGCAAATGCAAAGTCATTTTCCATTATTTTGCTCACTGATCTAAATCATGTACAGGATTCAAATACAAATGGTCTATAAGAATTTTTTAAAAGCAGCTATAATACATACTTATATAGTACTTCAGTGATTGCACAGCAGTTTACATGTTATCCCATTATTATAATAATGAGGATGAGAGTGATGGCATTTCTATGGCAGTTAAAAGTTTGCAAAATACTTTACATGTGTTGCCTCATCTGATCCTCACCACAATTCTGCAAGTGAGTCACAAAGTGGTTAGGTGACTTGTCCAGGATAACTCAGCTAGAAAGTTTCTGAAATAGAATCTGAACCCACATCTCCTTGGCTGAAATGCCAATACTCTTTCCACTCCACCAGCGTGCCTCCAAGAAAACGATGTTCAAAATATTGAAAAACAGCTCTCTACTCTTTCCATGCTCTTCTTTACTTTAGTAATATTCAAAATCTAATCAGTTCAGACTACATTGATTTATAATGTGGTCATTGGGGGAGAGGCTGAAGTTCACCTTTCATCTAAGACACAAAGGTTTTGATATAGCGTAAATAGAATATAAGACTGTGAAGAGAATGACTAAGCTATTCAGAGAAGTCTATAGCCATAAGCCAAATGAGTTAAAGCTCACTTAGTCACACACATGTGTGAATACATTCATATGCATAAATTCATGTGCATATGTATGTATGTATGTATATATAATACATACATATATATTCAGACAAGTGTATTGATTTTCTTATCCAAAATCAAAAGACCGTAAGCCCCAAATTTGAAACTTAAAAAGGAAGAAAAACCTTAAAACCTTTGCACACAAAACACCATCCTCACATATGTGCACACATGTATAGTTACACATGGAGCTTAGGAGTCTTGTAAATAGGTAACTCATACTTATATATCATTTTAATATTTTTACTGCAGATGTAAAAGTCACCAAGGTTTACTATGGACTAGAATCCAAGAGGTCATAAATTTCTTTAAATTTAAAACATTTTAAAACATTAAAGTGATATATAAATGAGTTACAATAATTTTTTGATAGAGCCATAATCTTGACAATGGGTGTTCCTCCCTCCAGCTGCAGAGACTGTAACTAATCCATACTTTCTCATCTTTGTTTGACTCTTGCCTTAACTTCTCATAAAAACTCCATGCTGGAGACACCAAGCAAGCTCAGTTCCTTTCTTTAGATGTCAAGATTTTGCTTGGATGCTTACGCAGCCCCACGGCTCTCCATAGGTTATCACTTTGCTGCACGAGCTGGCCATTTCACTGCATATCAAAGTTGAACTACAGATATTCTTCATCGATTTGTTTTGAGCTGTGGAAATAATTAGGCCAATGGTTTTGAGTAACTGTGGATGTCCTTTGCCATGTTACAGGGTTTGACGTGATTAGCATCAATGAGAATTTTTGTTGTTATCATTAGTGTTATCCTTATTTCACCTCATTCGGAGTAAAATTGCCAAGAATGAGCATGGGGGTGGTAATGATATCATAATCATAAAAATATTCTCATTGATTTCCCTACATTCTAATTGGATTTTAGAGCACAAAGTAAGCATAAGGAATTGGCTGACAAAGCAAGATGGTGTTACTCCCCACTCTTTCTTTTTACCTCCATTTAACTAATTCAAATTCTAATTTACATTATAGTTATTTGTATCTGTCTCATTTCTCCCAGGACATTGTAAGTTTCTCTCAAGGACCTTATACAATGGCTTCTACAACCTTTCCTCCATACCAATTTTTAATAAATATTTGGTGAATGAACATTTAGTGAATGCTAGATGAAGTTCATTTCTCAAGGCTATGCACCAACGTTAATTCCATGACTAAAATCAAGAGTCTTATGGCAGTCAATGGATTGGAAGAAACATCTGTCTGATCTTTCCACATTGAGATGGAGTCACATATTTCATACTCACTCATTGGTCCAGAAACTTAGTACAACATTTACTGAATTTGTAGGGGAAACTTTGGGACCTAAACATACATGTCCTTCTGCACATTTCTACTGATGTCAGGGACAATAATATACATTTTCTAGATCCAATCCTGGGGCAAAACTTTGAAAAGGGACCTGACGCGTAGTCCACTGAATCCTTCCCTGCAAAGGCTACTGTTCCCATAGATCTACCATTAATCTAATGGATCACTGCAGAACAGAATGGCCCACATCCCACTGACTAAAGGCCATGCACTGTCCTAGGTTCTTGGAATACAAACACAAAGAATGAAATCATCCCCAACTTGGGCATTAACTACAGCTATGTTCCTAATGCAAGTCCACAATAATCCTCTATTGCAGGGTACAATTTGAGCAAGCAAATGAGTTAATCTAAAAAATTTTATGGACAGATTGAGGTTTCTGAAGTTTTCTGTATAAAAAATTACTTTTACTACCTTGACTTGTTACAGAGGTTGACTTCATCCTGCCTAAAGGCAGCAGACTTTTTCCTAGCCTAATTTTCATTAGCCCAACCAGCTGTTAATAAGATTAATAATAGTAATAGCTAGAATTTATATGGGGTGTCCCAATAGACTTAGTGCCATTTTAAGTTCAGTACATGTTGAGCTTTGCAAAATTTAAGCTAAAATCATTAAGCTTAAAACTACAAAAAGACTTTTGAGAAACCCTGTATGATGCTTTAAAAGCTTGTGAAACTCTTTGCACCTATTATCTCATCTGATGCTCATAACAACTCTCTGAAGTAAATGCTATTTCTGTCCCCATTTTAAAGATGAGGAAACAGACATTGAGAGGTTAATAGGCAGGCAGGGATCATCTTGAGGAGGGATTCGAACACAGAACTTACTGACTCCAAATCTAATACTGTGCCAGCTGTCTGCCTCTAAAAAATAACTTTGATTTACTTTGACAGAGAAATTCTAAGAGAATCTAGAGATTTCTGCCTGTTGACCTTGGCTTTGGGTGTCTAGAGTGAGAAAGAGGGGCCTTTGTTGGCAAGTCACCTGAGGGGGAAGTTGAGTGTAGGGCTCCTATTCCCAGTGTACTGGGCACATGAATCAACACTGATTTGGAGTATGGATTCTTCATCTTAAAGGGTCAACATATATGCCATGATATATGGTAGATGATGGCACCCTTGATCTGCTCAATCTGAATCACTGCCCCACAAATGAGGTAATGAACTGTTGCTGAGCCTGGCTATATAGGTCACGTTGTCACTGACATATGCATATATGTATGCATGTATGTGTATGTATATATATATATATATGTGTGTATATCAAGTTATATATGTGTATGATGTGACAGGTATGAAAGGGTGGATGTAATGCAGATGCCACAGACATGAATGGAGGGGTATGTGTGTCCAAAGATATTCTGGAATAAGAATCAAATAAATGTAACAAAATCTGAAAAATAAAGACCAATCCTCATCAATTATTTGATGATGTCCTATTGTCTTTTTGTTTTGTTTTGTATGGTCAAGAATTGAAATTTCATTGATTTGGGAACTCCCTCAACCAATGTATAACAACAACTCTTTCATAATTTATTATCCTAGGGCCAGAGATGCTGTGAGATAAAGTGATCTGTCAATATGGTTAAGATAAAGGACTTGGACCCAGGTCATCTTGACTATCAGCTCATCCTTCTGTCTCCTAAGCCAAACTACTTACTGACTTATTTTTAAAAATGACACCATTCTTCCCCATTTGTAGATTTAGAGGTCCAACGTTTAGAAAAGACAGTTTTGAACTAGTCACATAAGAAATCATGGGATGATTCAGTATGGCAAAGCTACTTATGAGATTATTCTTCTTTATTGAAATACTATGTATGTCAGCAGTATACACAGCTCAACTCAACCAATCAGTCAACCAATCAACAGACAGTATGGGTCAGGAGCCATGCTGAGGATACAAAGAACTTGGATTAAGTCGTAGGTGGCAAGCTCATCAGATTTGCTGATGGAAATTGGGTAGGGTAGCTAATAAACTAGATGAAAGAATTGGGATCCAAAAGGATCTTGATGGGTTAGAGCACTGGTCTGACTCTAAGAAGATGAAATTCAAAAGGGATAAATATCAAGTCTTACATGGTTATGAAAATCACTTCATAAATACAAGATGGAAAACTCATGGTTAGAGACAGCAATGTGATGAGCAGGCAATAAAGTCAAGGAAATCTTGGGTTTCATTAAGAGAAGCACAGATTCTAAGAATGGGGACTGGAGAGTCCCACTTGGCCCTCTCAGGTCTCATCTCAAATACTGTTTTGTTTTAGGTGTCATAGTTTAGGAAGGGTGTTGAGAAACTGGAGAATTTCCAAGGAAGGTTAACTGGGATGGTATAGGCCTTGAGTCTATGTTACATGGGGATCAGTTGAAGGAGTTGTGTGTATTTATCCTGAAAAAGAGAAGACTGAAGGGGGACATGACGGCAGGCTTCAAATTTTTGTTGGATTCGATGTATTCCATTTGGCACTGTTTGTGTAGAATGTAGAACTGGGAATGGTGGGCTCAAGTTACAAAGAGAAGTTAAGTGATTTGTTCAGGGTCACACAGCTAGAAAGATCCGAGCCTGTATTTGAACCCAGGCCTCTCCTGTCTCCTTGACTAGTCCTAGGTGAGTGCTAACGTGTCTCCCCCACTCTGATATTCTATGACTTGTGAAAAATATTCTTATTTATGTTAATACTGTTGTAATTAAAGAGAAGATGATATATTCTCTTCTTAGACAAGCTTTTTAAGCCATACAATTATCAAAGTCACCATAAGAAATTATTTGTGCTTCCAGAACCAAGCACAGTCTCATTTGTATACTGTCACTCTATCCTCACAAAAGCCCTGAAAGGTAAGACCTGCAATTATTATTATCCTCTTATCAAGTGCCTAATAAATGCTTGACAATTGATAGATCAGTGCAACAATCACGGATTCTAGAGTCAGGGGGCCTGAGTTAGACTTTGGTCAAGTCATTGGTCATTAGTGACCTCCTCTGTGAAAAAGAGGCTTAGTCTGGATGGCCTCTAAGGTCATGGAAAAGCAATAAAGGACTCCAAAATGAGCAGGCACATCTTCCAGGTGCCAGCTGTGTGCTTTCCAATGCCATTCTCAAGCACAGCCTGGAAAAAGGAAGCATTATTGCATCCAGCTGGTTTATCTTGAGAGGAAAGGAAAGAGTGGGGCTGCAGCCCAGTGAGGCCTGGAAATCACAAACCAGCAGATGGCAGTTTAAACCAGGCTCAATCCAAACAACATAAGATTTTTAGCAAATGCCCTCAATTGCTTGCAGGGAAAGGAAGCTTCAGACCAGCTCTCAAACCAGCTTTCACACACTCCACCTCTAACAGTCCATGCTGCTAAGATGTGAGTAGGAAGGCAGGAAGACCAAGATGAGAATTGCTGCCTTGACCTAACTCCCCACGCAGCTCTGGGAAGAGGCCTAGGGTTAGACACCTCCTCTGAGCATGAGACACTGGTGGCCCACTGCCCTTGCAAATGAAATGTATCACTTTAATTAAAATAATGATAGCTAACATTTATAAAGCTATCTAAAGAAGGCAAAGTGCTTAACTTTATCTCACTTAATATCCTTCAAGGTGAGAAAGGAGACGACCAGCCAGTCCAAGTATTTGTTAAGCACCCGCTATGCCCCAGGCACTGGGTTAGATGCTAAGGATGCCAGGATAAAGAATGCAATGATCCCTGCTTGTAAGAAACTCACCTTCTAACCTTCACTCCAGCTTTCTCCAGCTTGGCCAGAGTGTAAGGGAAAGAGTCCCAGAGCTGAAGTCAAAAATCTTGGCTCTAATCCTAACCCAGAAAGGTTAAATGACTTGCCCAAGGTCACATAGATAGTTCCTATCTGGCAGCATTCAATAGATACTGGGCATCATTCACTGTTCAAGGTTTAGGGCAGGGGTGAGGTACCTGGAGCCTTGGGGCCACATGTGGCCCTCTAGATACAAAAGCATGGCCCTTTAACTGAATCCAAACATCACAGAACACTTACTAACTTATTTTTTATTCATGTCTACATATCTCTTTTGATGGATTGTGAGCTCTTTCAGGGAAGAGACTGTTTCCATTTATGTTGTATCCCCAGTGCTTAACACAGTGCCTCGGACATAATAGGAGTTTAGTAATAGCTGGATGATTGATTGATATGACCTGGTAGAAGAGATCATCTAAGAATACCCCTCAGTTACAACTGTCAGTCACTGAGGAATCCATCAATGATGCTGGACAGAGAATTTAGTCAATTACAGAATCTCCAAGCTGGAGGGACCTCAGAGGTCACCAAGGACAGCCTGTGTCTGGACAAGAAACCCATCGACAATACTCCTGGCACGTGAGAACATGGCCTCTGCTTGATGTGGTCACGAATATTAGAGCTAGAAAGAATCTTTGATGTAAATGGGGGGAACGTATAAAGCAGTTACTAGGTTCCAGTCATTCTTCTAAGTACCAGAGATAGAAATAAGCCCATTGCAAGATATTCTATGCCTTCTAAAGAGAAAGGCAATGCCTGAAGGGGGAGTTGTGGCCGTGGAGGACAGTTTTAGACACAGAAGTCAGAAGGAATGGTGATTGGAGTCATAGGACTAATGATTGACATGGCCTGTCCAAGAATGGCACTGTTGATTTAATTACTGTTCTCAGAACTAGTGTTGAAAGCAGGAGGTACCACACTCATGACAGAGAAAGGGGACAATAGCCAGTATGGAGAGTCTAGGTCCAGGCAACATAAGATGATGAAGGGGGCAGCTCACCAATCAGAACCCAAGGACCAAGGAATGAGTAATGGGCAACAAAGCCAGAAAGGTAGGTCGGGTCAAGCTAATGAGGAATTTTAAATGCCAAAGAGAGAAGTGATATCTGAACCTAGAGGTAACAAGGAGCAGCTTCAGTTTACTGAGTAAGGGAAGTGACATGGTCAGACCTGTGCTTTAGGAAAATCACTTTGTCAACTATGTGGGGGTTAGATTGGAGAGGGCAGAGACAGGGCAAGGAGACCAGCACATTTGGGCCATATTCTGATCTGGAATTTTCCATACAATAAGTTAACCTAACCATCACTCAGTACACAGATAACTGCTTGGCCAAGGTAAACGCCAAGTCACCTAGGATAAAAAAAAAAATCTTTGCTCTGTCCTATGCACCAGCCCTCAGAAAAGATAGATTTCTATATTTAATGAAGACAAATAATATCATTATCCCTGCTTCTCTAATATTTAACTAATCTAAACACTTGGGAAAAAATGTTATCTCGAAAGCCAACAATCCAAATGCATTTTGGTCCTTCTTTTGGCCAGCCTTCCTCACGGGCGTATCTCTATGGCTTGTTTGGAAGGCTTTCCTGGAGTGGACGTGCAAACAGGAGAAGGGCGTCCTTTAGCTGTTCTTTCTTATTAGTCTTCCAACGATGCTATCTTCTTGTACTTGAGTTAACGAGAAGATAAACACAATCTGCACTCCAGCCAGCTGTGTTTTTTCTCTAGCTTCGGAATTCACAAAAGGAAATTTTAAAATCATACATTTATCAGTGAACAAGCTGGCTAAAGCAAATAGATTTTTCACCTCCCAAGTTGGTTTCAATACAAGATTAAAGGCTAGTGATGCAACGTACCTTACTCAATGGATTTATGAGTAATCAAGGACTGGAGGAAGGTCAGTTCATTTTCGAACCTCACCTCCATAGCAGATGTCACCAGCAGGTAGACATCTTCCTTGGAACTCAGCAACCATATTGCCTATCAGATAATTCAGAACTGATGGAATAATGAGGCCTTTGCGAAACATTTATTAGAAGGTTCAATTGACCATGTATAGCCCTTGAAAAATTCAATATGTGTTTACGTATTTCAGCATAAAGGACATTCAAGTTATAATAGCCAATTTGTGTTTAAATTATGGAATGGTTGTGGCAGGTTTGGCCCAGAAACGATAGCCAGGCTCATGAGAGGTAGGGTAGCTCTAGCTTCATCCAGTCCATGATTTAAGGGCAAGAAAGGTCCTTTCTCCTTTCCATACCAGTTAAAGATGCAATGATAATGGGCATTTACTGCAAAAAGGTTAAAAAACATATTGCACACAAAGTCACAAAATTTGGGGCTAGGAAGACAGCTAGAAAGTCCAACTCATGCCAAAAAAGGATGCCTATTACAAGACAGTGATCCAGCCTCTGCTTGGAGACCTCCAATGAAGAAGAACCCACTCACTCCCAAGGCAACCATTTCCCTCTTGGGAATCTCTCATTGTTAAGAAGCCTACATCTTCCTCTTTGTGACTTCCATCCACTGCCTCTGGGTCCAAGCAGAGTAAGACCAACCCTAGCTTCCCAGTCTCCTCATACCTCATGCCCTCTCTGCATACTCTATGATCCAATGATACTGGACTTCATGGGTTCACTTCATCTCCGCCGTTTCACTGGCAGTCTCTTGTGCCTGGAATACTCTCCCTCCTCATCCCCATCTCCTGATTTTTCAGCTTCCTTCAGGACTCAGCTCAAATCCTGACTTTGTGCAGGAGGTCTTTCCCAGGAGGCCTTCCTCCTCCCCCATTCTATCCCCATGGCTGGGAATGCCTTTCTCTAACTTTGCCTTCTATCTACTCTGTATATGCCCTGCACCTGCAGTTTTCCCATGTGTCTAGTATCAGAATGTAAGCTCCTTGAAGGCAAGGACTATGGATTCTTCTAGCTTTTCATCCCTAGTGCTTAACTTAGTGCCAGGCCCTTAAGAAATTGTTGTTGTTGTTGTTGCTTGTCCTTCATTCTCAAAGAGGTCCAATGACATTACAAGGGTGATGCTATGACTTGCACATGAATTGGATTTAAGTGAGGCAGAGCTTTGAAATGCTTGTTAACTATTGACTGTTCGTTTAGTGGCCTGAAGAGGAACCCCTGTGACATCACACATCATTTCAGTTCCATTGCTACTCTAAGGGACCCAAAGTGGACAAAGTTGTTCAACTGAGTCACAGTTCCTAGAATTTCAGAGTCAGAAGTGACTTCCATGGCCATCTAGTCCAAATCATACCTGAACATGAGGCCCCACTAAAACATCTCCCAAAAGTGGTCATGTAATTTTTCTTAGAGACCTCCAAGGAGGAGAAATCCACTCCCAACTCTGAACTGGGCTCATCTACCCAGATTTCATTAACTTCAAAACCTAGATATTTCAATTCCTTGGTGTCATTTTTATTTGAGTCAACACCGTTGGTATCTTGACATTTTATTTAGGTAGAAAAAAATCAGTATGTCTATATTTTCCCAGTTCATGATACATGGGCAGAGCACTGGACTGAGAATCCAGAAAACCTGGGTTCAAATCTCCCCTATGGTATAAGTTTTATAACCCTGGGCATTATAACCTCTTTGAGACTTGGTTTCCTCCTCTGTAAAATAAGGCTAACACCCTCCCCCCCCAATGGAACCTAGCTTGCAGGGTTGATATGAAATTAAAATTAAATAAAGTTTATAAAGTGTTTTACAAATTTTAAAGTCCTATACAAATTCAGTTACTATCATTTAATGTATTAGTACCTTTTTCATAGGGTTGTTGTGAGGCCCAAATGAGATAACGTACATGAAGGATGTGGTAAATTGTTAAATGCTGTATAAATACCAGCTATCATTATCACATATCATTTGTCAAATCCCACCCCTTGTCCAAATCTCAATTCTCTTTGTTTGTAGTGCTGGCACTGGTTCAGCTTTGCCACTTCCTAACTGGGTGACTGTGGGCCAGTCATTGAAGCTTCTACTTCCTCATTCCCTCCTCTACACAGTGAGAGGGGTGGACTCAGCAACATTCAATGCTTCTTCTGCTTCTAAGTGTAAGATTCTATCTGATGAATTCCCTACTAAAATTGAAATATAGCCATTCACCCCAATTTCAGCATTGTAAAGGCAGCAGGATATAGCAGATAGAGTTTTGGCCTTAGAGTCTGCTTTCTAAGACCAAGCAGAACCAATCTGACCCTTCCCCCACAAAGTGGCCATTCAAAACCCTAAAGAAAGCTCTCTGGCACTCTGCTAAGCCTTCTCTTTTTTCTTTCACTTAGTCTTCACAGGCCATCTCTGATCATAGACCTGCTGTATTACCCTGGGAAATTTATTTCATCTCTACACTCTCCCCTCTCACTCTGGGAACTTTCTAAGACTAGAAAGAGGGCCATTTTGCTTTAGTAAAGTCAGTACCTCCCTAGGAACTTGCTACACTGATGAAATCATGAATTTGTCTGAGGTTTTAAAAAGAGCCCTATCCACTGTACTCACTTGGATTTAGTCCCACAGGATGGAAAATACCTCATGTTTAAGAACTCACAGAGCTCTGGTCAGGAAAGGCACAACATTCTTGTCATGGGTTCACCAAGTCAGAACTTTAAGAAACCTTAGAAGCCACTTGTGTTCAACCCCTGAATTACACAGATGAGGAAAGTGAGTCAGGGAGAGGTTGTAACTTGCCCAGGGCCACATAGCTAAGGTTTTAAGTCAACAAGCATTTATTAGGTGCCTATATATGTCAGGCAATGTAGTAAGTCTGAGACAGGTTTTGAACCTAGGTCAGTCCTCTTCCTACTGCATCACATTGCTTCTCAGAATGCTTATCATTCAAAGTAGAATCAGGACTAGCATGAAGAAAGAAGGAAGGAAGGAAGGAAGGAGGGAAGGAAGGAAAGAAAGAGAAAGAAAGAAGGAAGGAAGGAAAGAATTAAGGAAGGAAAGAAGGGGAAGGAAGGAAGGGAAAGAAAAGAAGGAAAGAAAGAAGAAAGAAGAAAAGAAAACTATGATTGTGAGCCCTTCCTCCTTAATAATATTTAAGTACCAAGACAAAATGCTCCTTGACTCTCGAGCCCTCTCATGAAGGCATCAGCCCATCTAATTATTCCAAAGGAAGATAATTCCATAATTCTGCCATCTTGGAGCACTCCCGAGGTTATATTTGGTTTCCTGGGCATGCAATGAACTCATGGAATTCAGGTTCAGAGACAGAATTGTCACTGTTCCAGGGGCACTCCTTACACAGCTTAGTGCCTACAAAGGATGTATAGTCCTGAGCTTTGAACGCACCTATGACTTTTGAGGATGTATCTGAACCTTAATGAAGGGAGGGATGCATTTGGGTCACAACAAATCTGGAGAAAGAAAATAATCATGATACTAATCATGCCTCAAACTCATCACCGAATTTTTGATAAAAGGATCACTTTCTTAAAAGGGAAAAAAAGTGGCCACATTGTAGAATTCCAGATTTGGAATGATTCCTGTCTATGCTTTTTTGCCATTTCCAAATGTACCATTTTGATTTCTGCCACATTCTAAAACTCACTATTATCAAACTACCCATAAGAAAATTAACAGGGACTGAGGCTATTTCTTACAAGGCTTAAGCCTTTGCCAATGCAAGCTTCCCCAGAGGCAGAGACTCGCTATTCCTGTGTACTGCACATTAAGCCAGAGGTCCTCAGGGTGGGAAGCCCAGGTGGCTTCTGTGAGGCAGATTTCTAAAATCTGGCAGGAAAACGGCATGATTGACTGCTCCCTACTCATAGCATGTTACAACCATTGATCTCTCATTTTAGCGAATCTGCACGTCATCTTGCTAAGTTAACCCTTTGGTGATCTGAAGTCACCCAGCTAATCAAACAGGAAAGGTTGCTCAATGTCTGCATAGGCATATTATTTCCAAAGTAAGAGCCAGAGGTTCTGAGGGTTCTGATACTATTGAAGAGGAGTGAGGAGAAAGCTAAGTTACCAAGGTGGGATTAGGGGATAAGGGGATAAGGGGGATAAGGAATTCAAATGAGGTGATAAGGAATTCGAATGAGAATCAATGGGTCTTTTGAAGCTGGAAGGAACTCGAGAGATCATTCCTTCTCAGTATCATGATTTTAGATACATAAAATCAAAATTTACTTCATAAAATAAAATGTATATAATTACAAGGGTAACCAGTTATATTGAATTATAGTTATCAAAATTTTAAAAACAAATTCACAGGCCTCCTAAAATCTCTCCATGGCCCCTTTGGACCTAGACCAAGACTTCCTGATCTAGACCATGTCTCAGGTTTCACAGATGAGTAGCAGTGAAGGACACTCAGTAACTTGCCCAAGAACATAATCAGTGCATTTATGGAGCCTATTATCTGCCAAGCACTGTGCTAGGCACTTGGGATACAAATACGATGGGCAAAGCAATTCCTGAACAGGTCCTGGACTAACTACCACCTAGTTCTCCTGACTCAGTCTGGTGATTCTTAAGTACCCTCAAAATACTCTAAGGAGAGGGAAGTAGGAGTTTACAGGTACTGGTGGGAGGCTCAGGAGACTGAATGTGAAGGCAACATGTGGGGTTTTGTAATACAGTAAAGACATAGGGTTATAGGAATCACAAAACATTGAATTTGAAAGGAACTTCAGGGTCCCCTTTGAGCAACCAACACCCACAAAAAAGTCTTTCCACATCACACCAAGAAGCATTTATTAAATGCTTACTGTGAACCATATATTATTGTCTGTGCTAGAGATACAAGGATAAAAGGGAAAATGCCACTTCCCTCAAACAGCTCATAATCTATTGGGGGAGAGAAGATGGACATTCTGAAGCTTATACAAATACCCAGCGAGTGCTCATCTAGCCTTGCTTAGATCTTCAACACTTAGACCCCCAAGGCAGCCTATACCCCTTCCAGACAGTTACGACTGTTGGGAAGAACATGAAACTACATGTGCCTCTTCACAATTGTACCTACTGGCTCTAGTTCTTTTCTCTGAGAGAGAAAGGGAAGGGAAGGCATAATATCAAATCAGATACAAAGAGACACTTAGACTTCAGCATCTTCCCACATCCATTAGAATTACACCCAAATAATAGGGAGAATGTTTCAATAAACTACAGGGAGAAGTTCCCAAGATCAATTCCATCTCCCCTTTAGATGCCTACGCAAGAGCAAATATTAAGGGAAAAATTGAGTCAGAAAAATATTCTCTGCTCCACCATTGCACCCAGCTTCTGAATCAATCTTCTTCAACCCTCAAAGTAGAAGAAAAATTGTAAAAGGGGCAACCAGCTGAAGACAGGAACATTTTAATACATTGAAAACCAATAAACATTTTTTCAGAATTCATAATACAGGAATTAGATACCTCATATAGCATTTGCCCAACACCTGCATATGTTAATTGTTTTAAACACACACACACACACACACACACACACATACACACACACATTTTTCATAGTATTTCTATCACAATGTAATACATATCTCCAATTGAGAACATCAATTCAGAGACATAGCTATGCAAAATCAGTTATTACAATTTTGTCCTCCCCTACAAAATCCACACACCTAAAAAAATGTCACACAGGTATACACAGAAAGAAATAAAAGAGGTTATAAAACCGTCCCTCTTGTGGGAGAGTTTAAACAAATTACCTTTGTTCTGATCTCTGGAGTACTCATCACAGAGAATGGAAAATCATCGTGTTTCCCCATAGAGATAAGGGTAATACATCAGGATAGAATAACCAGGAAGGGAAAATTAAGACAACCTCTCCCATTAATACTAAAACTAGTCAATAATTATCCAAGAGGTATCATTTGTGTTTTCTTTGCATCCTGGTAGACTTCTAAGGAAAGAGAAGGAACTTGCAAGAAGAGCCATGCAAATCCGGTGGGTCACCAGAGTTGGAGGATTACTTTTCATGGTGTGCGTGAAGGATGATGGGTATACAGCCATATAATCTGCCTGTTTATTGCTTCCATCTTTTACACCATTTCTTGAGAATCCTTTTTGCTCCTAATCACATCTGCTCTGTTTTATAACTATGAGGAGGAAGTGCCTCTCTCCCTCCCCACTCTACCCGAACCCCTTTGCCCAGCGGGTTCTTAGAAGTCTGGTTAGGACAATTATAATAAGTTAAGCTACTGGTGACTGGCATCAAATAACTTATACTAGGCTGTGTCTTATTCTCCCAGTTTGGAAGGAATAGGGACACAGTTCTTTAGGATTCATTAAGTATGAATAAGAATTACTACCCATTAAGAAAATCTGCCCATTTTCCAAAAGGGAAGAAATCCCTACATATACTGAATAATCAACATTTGCTTAAATCTAGGTAACCCTGTCTAGATGACCATTAGGAATAAGATAAAACCAAGTCCCATATACCCAAGACTCCCTATGAAATCTGAAGGTGGTTTTACATGTCCTTTTGAAGTTTTCTAAACTTGGGTAGATTCCTGGTAATTCGATGGATCATTCCCCCATTGATGAGAATTTTTTTGTTCTTTTGAGGCTCTGCTCATGTACTCTCTCCAACATGAGGCTTTTTCAGGTCATCTCAGCTGCTAGGGCATCACCCTCCCCCCCCACCTTGTCTCTATTTTATGTATTCTTAGTGACATATTGAGCTTTAATATCTTAAATCTACAAACTAAGACTATGAAGCTTAAAAACGTAAAAATTCATGAAGACTTTTGGGACCCCTCACATGTGTATGTTACATGCTTGTGTGTATGTATCTGTGTATGCTTGTGTGTGTGTGTGTGTGTGTGTGTGTGTGTGTGTGTGTGTGTCTAGAAGCTGGGGAGCTTCTCCTTTCAAACAGATGTTCACCCCCATCTCCCCACCTCTGTTGGAGGTAACCCAAGGAAGGCCCTACTCCATTTCAAACCTTTAACACACTACCTTCTCCCCGACAGTCATTGTTGACCATTATTTATATAGTTCTTTAGAATGAATGAATAAAAAAACATTTCAGTACTTACTCTGTACCAAGTATCATATTGAGCAATAGAGAGTCAAATATAAAAGTTAGAACACTTCCTACCCTCAAAGAGCTTACATTCTGGGGAAACAACACACATAGGAAAGTGAGAGCGGAGTGGAGCTCTTTGATCTAGAAAGCAATAAGAGAGCCGAGTAAGATCATAGGGAAGTAGATTGATATATTCCACTGAGGAGCAATGGCACAGTTGATCTGATCATGGCTCATGCCTTCAGAAATGGAGATTGGAGGTGGGGAGGGAGTAAGAAACAGTAGGCAGGTGGTAGCGAGGTTGGTGGTGAGGAGATTGTAAAGATGTCAGGAGAGGACATGGAGGATGTGAGCTGATACATGATCAGAGCTAGAAAGGCAAAAGAGGCAGTCACCAATGAAGTCACCAATCCCTAGATAGGAATTCTTCCAGAGGATGGCCTATGGTTTGGGCAGCCCAAAGAGGAGATGGCAGAGGTGATGGCTACAGAAGAGAGAAAGGGTAATATGGCTTTCCTGAAATGCCATTGCTCCCCAACATCCCTCCATCGAGCCTTCCAGACCCTAAGTGCCATCTGGTCTTTCCATATACCATGAAACTGAATCCACCTTTATGAGCTCTCTCCCCCAATTAGAGTGTGAGCTCCCTGAGAGCAAGGATCATCTTGTTTTCCAATTTGTGTTCAGAGCTCAGTGTTTATCATATACTTGGTGCTTAATAAATACTCCATCTCATTCCATGTCCCTGATGTCTTGTCCAACAGAATATAAGCTCCTCAGAGGCAGGGGCTATATAATTTTGGTCTTCATTTCTTAGTGCCTAGCATTGTACCCAGCATGTGGGAAGCTTTTTTAAACATAACTTGTTTGATGGATTGATTGGTCACAACCTCTCTATGCCTTAGGTTTTTATCATAGGACCCCAGATTCAGAGCTGGAAGAAATCCTAGAGGTCGCAGTTCAGCCATCTCATTTTTCATAGAAAGAAACTGAGGCCCAGGGAGTTGAGTGAGTTAAGATCTTAGGTTTAGAGCCAAAAAGAACTTTAAAGAGCACTTATCACAACCCTCTCATTTACATAAGAAAAGATGGAGGATGAGAATTATGAAAATGACTAGACTTGGGTCATGCAGGTATTGGGGCAGTGTCAGAATTCAGAACCAGGGTCTCAACTGTAAACCTAGCCTTCTCTTTCCTCCACCATGCTGCAGTGAGGTGAGGAACTAGGTGAACAATACCTTCAATGATATCCTCACCTTCAGCGGTCTCCATATTTTATACTTATGCCCCAAAGAAAATCTGGATCACACATGCAATACCCCGGAAAATGGGTTCAAGGGACAAAGAGAGATAAGGAATGGAAAACCAGAGGAAAGGGGTAAACCTACTTTCACAGCTTCTCTCCTGGTTGTCTAGACCCACTTCCTGCCAGACAAAACTTAATTTATGACCAAAGAAAAGAAGCATGGTCTAATGGACAGAAGGCCATGAACAAAAGAGGAACCACAGAATGGAATTCTAGTCTAAGTCCATTTGTGCTTCCAGGGTGACGCAGAGCAAACTGTTAAACCTCTCTGATTTCTTCCTCAGAACAGGAGCCCTCCTATGATTTTCCCAGTAAATGATTGGGAAGCCCTTCTTCTTCTTCACCATATATGCCTTCTGCAAATGAATGTCCTTTTGAAAAGGTGTTTAAAGCTTTCAGTAGGTATTGCCTGCTGGCTTCCTCTCTGCCCACTGTTCTCAAGACATACCAATTAACTAGAATTTATTTATATAGTATTTTGGCTTCCAGCCAATACACAAATAAGTCCACGCCATGACCTCCACTCCAGTCTTTGAATGAGCTCCCAGTGAGGGAAATTGTCACGTCAAAGAATTCACCATGACCCAAAAGTGAAGGTTCTCCTAAAGAGATGAACCCATCCCATCTGCTCTCACAGAGCTCAAGCCCATTCCATTAATTATGTGAGATTCACTGTTCCCTTTCCTAACACTAAAGAATGGATTAATTATCCTTCACATTCAAAGCACAACTGAAGTGGACAGACCCTAGCTCCTCCCAGGAAAGGACCACTCACTTGGGAGTTTAAAAGATTATAGATCTTCCCCCATGCAAATATTGAGGCCCCGTGGTTGCTATAGGCACCCCAAAATGCCCAATAAGGAAAGCTTCAAGTTGGCGTTGTCTACTACATTGTACTTGTTTCTCTATATCAAAATTCTCATAGCTCATATTTCTATAGGATTTAACTTCCTGAAGAGCTTTCTTCATAACACCATTGTAAGCTTGGGAATATAAATACATTAGATACCATTTTGTAGGTGAGATTCAAAAATGAGATTCAAAGAGGTAAATGAATTTGGCCTCCCCACTGGAAACTCACGAGTTCTTTGTCTTATTCCACAGTCCAACCTCCATGACACTTCCTGTATTCTCCACATCACAGTCCCTTGCAGGAACCCTCTACTCCCTTTCCAGCATCTTCCTAAGGGTTGTCTCCTACTTCCCTATTAGAGTGGAAGCTCCTTTAGGGTAACAAGTGTCTTGATTGCTTGCTTTATATCCCCAGAGATTAGTACAACAGAGGCTGAGTACATTAGTCTGGTATATAGCAAATAGTTTAAATTTTTTTTCTTTCATTCTTTTTCCCCCTTCTATTCTCTATTCTTTCTCTTTCTTACTTTCTGTTTGTCCTTTCTTCTTCCTTCCTTCTCTCTTCCTTCCTTCCTTTCCTAGTTCCCTATACAGATGAAAGATGCTTTCACATATCTGGACACACACATCAAAAAACCATTTTCCATCTATATAGATGTATGGATGGATTTATATTTGAGAGGCCACATGGAAGAGTGGGCAGAGAGCTGGCTTTAGAGGAAGAAGGATCTGGATTCAAATTTCTCTGACACACACTTGCATGGGTTCACATAAATCTCTCAGTGATCCCTATAGATCTCTAAGGTTCTAAGTCCCAGAACAATTGCTAATATAGATTGATAGCAGCAATTTCTTCACTAAAAGTTCCCTATGATCAATGAAATCTCAGGTCTGGACCCCCAAACTAACATTATGCATGCATATATATATATATATATATATGTATGTATGTATGAATATATGTATGTATGTGTATATATATGTATGAGTGTATGTATGTATGTGTGTATATGTATGTATGTTTGAGTGTATGTATGTATGTATGAGTGTATATATGTGTGTATGCATGAATGCATGTATGTATGTATGTATGTATGTATGTATGTACATGCATTCACACAAGATACTACCAGACTTGGGCAAGTCACTTAAATTTCTCAGACCTTGGTTTCCTCATCTGTATACTGAGGGGCTTAGAATAGAGGAGTTCTTTTTTTTCCTTTTTTTTTTTTGGCCTTTTGGGGAGGGCAGGGCAATTGGGATTGAGTGACTTGCCCAAGGTCACACGACTAGTAAGTGTTAAGTGTCTAAGATCATATTTGAACTCAGGTCCTCCTGACTCCAGGCCCAGTGCTCTATTCAATGTGCCACCTACCCAACCCCGAAAGAATTTCCATTTCTTTTTTTTTTCTTTTTGGAGGGGGGAAGGCTGGGCAGTTGGGGTTAAGTGACTTCACCAAGGTCACACGGCCAGCAAGTGTTAAGTGTCTGAGACCAGATTTGAACTCAGGTCCTCCTGACTCCAGGGCTGGTGCTCTATTCACTGTGCTACCTAGCCGCCCCCAATAGTAGATTTCTGAGATCACTTTCAGCTCTATGATCCCATGTTATATGTACACCAAACACATATGTATGTTTGTTTATATATATATATATACGTCCCTATAGAGAGAAGCATTAATAGACTCACTCCTGCTCTTCAACCTATATGCAAGTAGCATATTACCTACTGGCTTCCTCTCCAGCAATCTTTTCTATTATAGGAAAAACACAGGTGAGGACAGGGTGAAAGGAAAGGTGGGACTGGTCAAAAAGTGGAGAGATGGGGAGAGAGGAGTGCTTCATGCAGACATTCAGATCCCCATAAACCATTCCAAGCAACAAAAAATACAAACCAAGACCAATAAACTCTCTTTTTGAATTTAGACAGAAAGGAAGATTATGAATCCTAGAATGTGCCCTTCATATTCAAAATGCCTGGGAAGATGACTGGCCCATTTCTCTTCACTTCTATAGAGTTAGTATCTACTGATTTAAAATGCATGTCCTGTACTGTTTCCTCATTGGTGACTACTCGAGTCAATTTTCTAGTTAGCAGCTATTCTCAATCAACCTGCTACCATTTCTGGGTCCTTCTGTTCTTCTTCCTAAGCATGTCAGCGCCTCTCTGTTCCTGGCTTATTTATTCGTCTTTCTCTTGCTTCCAAAGAGGCAAAGGCTCAGCTGCTCTACTGGCAGTCCCTAAGAAGAGGGCTGCATTGCTCTTGTAAAGAGGTGAAGATTTTTTAAAGCCTGGAAACTTCTTTCCATCAAGATCCTTTAAAAATGAGCTGGAGCCCTGCATGGTGGAGTGATAAAATCAGGACAGAGAGAGGAGAGACAAATGAGCAAATCATCCTTATCACAAATCATAACTCTTCAGAAGGAAATAAAATTAAGAAAAGGAGAAAAATCTCTGAGATATGCCGTGTAATGAAGTACAGCCTAGAGCTATACCCATCTCCTGCTGTAAAGATGCCACTGGGCAATGGGCTGCAATTATGAGAGTTGTCTTTCATTTCTGAGATTAAGAGAAAGTGGGACCCTAGAATCATCTTAGAGAACCTCTTCAGTTTTGACACTGTAGAAACTGAGGCAGGGCTGGAGTGATTCACCAAGGTTGTACAAGGAACACGGGAATTTGCAGAGCAGGACTTTGAGCCTATGTACTTTGGACTTTAGACTATACCTAATCCAACTCCTTTGTTGTATTGATGAAGAAACCGAGGTCCATATATGAAGTGACTTAACCAAGATCACACAGGCAAAAAGTAGCATATCTGGGATCTCCATTCAAGTCTTCTGACTTCAAATCTACTACAATGTAAGTATGTTAAACTAAACTAAAAAGTACACAAAAGGGAGGGAAGATGGAGGAAGGGAGGGAGGGAGAGAGAGAGGGATGGAAAGAAGGAAAAAGGAAGGAAGGAAGGAAGGAAGAAAGAAAGAAGATGGAAGGAGAGAGGGAGGAGGGGAAGGAAGGGAAAAAGGGAGGGAGAGGGCAGATAGAAGGGGATAGAGCAAGAGGAGGAAAGAAAATGCAAGGAAGAGAAGGGAAAGGAAAAGGGGAGGGGAAGGAGGAGAGAAGAGAAGGAGAGACTATCTTTCTCTAGCTACCATACACTTTCCACCATATGACACTGTGATGTTACCTTCATTCATCCATCCAAACCTCTTCTCACCTTAAATGCTGCTAACAAATTCCTAAACCTCTGCTCTCAATAAAACCCTGAACATACAGTATGTAGCTACTCATTAAGCATAACCTTAAACAGTGACACTATTCTACCATATTCACACATCCAAACAACTGTGGAAAAATTGAAGATACAGGAAAACCTTTGAATGGCACCATCCATCAGAGGGTCATCAATTTCAAGTGGAAAAGAATATTAGAGGCCATTTAGTACATTCCCCCTTATTTTAGAAATCAGGAAGCTGAAGCCCAGTGAGGCCATAATAATGTAGGATCATAGGTTTAGAGCTGAAAGTGATTTCTTAGGTCACTGTGACCTAACCTGATCACTTTACAGATGGGAATTGGCCCAGGGTCATATAACTCAGCAGGGTCTGAGGCAGGGTTTGTTCTGAGGTCTTCCTGACTCCCAGTCCAGTGATCTATCCACTATGGTACAGAATCTCTCCAAATGTGGTTAAGTAGCTTACCGACACCACATGGGTAGTAAGTGACAAAGGTGGGATTTGAATCTGTGTCCTCGCACTTCAAATCCAGCACCATTTACCACTATGCTATGTTGACTGACCCATAACCCAATGACTCAGTTTCCCTGATATCTTATCCCTGTAAACAATCACTTTTTTTCATCAGAAGAAGACATGGAGGAAGAGTATGTGAAGATCAGATTCCAGTTGATCAATTTGGAGCCGTAATGGATGGTGGGGGTCCTCTTGATTGAGCCCCTAATTTGATAGAGGAAATAGATCCAGAGATATGAAATTATTTCCCTGAGATCACACAGGCAGTGAGAAGCAGTGAGAAGACAATACGCCACCAGTCTTTCCATTGCTCCAAGTTGTCTCCAAACATGTTTTGATTACTTTGAGTAGGGGATTATTCAGGCCAATTTTATTCTACTGAGGGTTTTCTTCATCAGATCATAACATTAGATCTGGGTGGACACTTAGAGACCTTCAAGTCCAATCTCCTCATTAGATAGATGAAGAAACTAATGCCCAGAGCAGGTCAGTGACTTTCCCCAGGGTCACACAGCTAATTGCTTCTGAGGTGGGATTTGAACCCAGGCCTTCCTGGCTCCAAGCCCAACACTTTTCTCCATCATTCTCCTAATACTCCATTCCTATATTGAACGTAAGCTCTTTGAGGGAAAGAAAAAAAACTATTTAGTTTTGCTTTTTTGTAGCCCCAGCACCTTATACAGAAACTTCATTCACTCCACAAGCATTTATTAATAATGTCCAATATACTACGCGGTGCTGGGCAGCAGGAATAAAGAAGAGAAATACAAAACAGTTCCTGCCCTCAAAGGGTTTACATTCTTGGAGGGCAGAAAGTAACAACATGTGCAAAGATCAGTAAATACCAAAAAAAAAAAAAGTACAGCTTTGTAATTAAAGAGGGAGGGCACCAGCAAATGGGGGAATTGGGAAATGCCATGTGCAGCACTTGGTACATGAGCCGAGCTTGGAAGGAAGCTAGAGGCATCTCAGCTACTCTGTACACACAAGGGACTTAAGAAATATTTGCTGGGTTTAATATCCGTGTCTAAAGTGCTTCCATGGAACCCTTCCAAAAGGACAATACATCTGAGGAAGGGAAAAAAAAGACCGAGGCAGCGAGAGAGAGGAGAAGTGAATCAAATAAGGACTTTGAGAGCTAGGGAAAAGAAGACTTCTAATCATTCTTCAGGTAAAATGCAAATAACTTTCTGAACAAGTCATCCTCAAAATCCAACAAATAAGAAGTCTGCAAGAGGTATTTATTTGGAAAAAACTCAAAGTTTTCAGATCTAGAACTCAAAAAGACCTCTATCACCATCAAGCCCAACACCTTCATTTTACAGCTGAGGAAACTGAGGCCCATGGACATTAAGTGATTTGCCTAAATTCACACAGATAGTAATTATCAAGGGCAAGATCTGAACCCAGATCAGCTTCTTCCAAGAGATAGGGTTCTATACTAAGTTGCCTTTATTTGAGACATAAGTTGGAAAGGGTAGAAGAGTGAAAATTTCAAGGAAAACCCATGAATGTCCATTAACAGGATTTTGTTATGCATTTTTCCTTTTAATGATTTATTAATTTTTGAAAACTCTTCCATCAATCCGCTCCCCTCCCAACCCACCTTTCCTGAAATGGAGGCAAAGAATGACAACACTAAGTGTTTCCAATCCAACAAGAATAAGAGCTTATCGGTACCATGTTGTTGTGTGTGTGTGTTTTCCAGTAAAACACCCATTATCCTCAAAAAGTACACCCAAGTTCCAGCACCAAAATAGGTTTCTGAAGGAGGATGTGATGCTTCTGTCCCCAGAGAAATCTTAAAATAGACTCTAAGCTCATTTGTCTGAATAGTTGTGCTTAGGGAGGAAATGAGATGGACTTGATGAACTCCTCCGGATTCCTTCCAGCCCAGATTCCAGAACATCTGACATTCAGGCTCAACATGGGAACAACAACAAGCATTGTATTCAGGTGAAGGGTGCCCTGCCTAATGTCATGTTTGTATCTAAATATCTTTTTCATCCCTATTTTGGAGAATCTTGGTTCTCACAGATTGGTTATCTACCCCAGATTATGGATGGCCACCCACCATGCTTTCCCATCCTCTGTAATTCTTGTCTATGTCTCTCCCCAAGTCTTCCAACGAGGACCTTCTCCAGTGTGCTTGAGGCCTTCCTCTAGATGATACATAGGTTAACCCTATCACATCTCTCATTCAACACTAGTTCCTCTCCTTTCCTGATCATACGTCTCCAATGAAATCTCTTTTTAAATCACCTCCTACATGGAAATCATCATCGGCAGATTGGCTGCGGTCTAAACAATGCAACCATGAGTTTCTCCTTTGTGTTTTGGATCACCTGTCCTTTGGAGTCCTTGGAAATTGTGGTTTTCTACCAGTTAGTTCCTGAAGGTTATTCCAACAAAAGACAAGCTCTGGAAAGCCTTGAGATGCTTTGTGCATGGTCACGAAAGGAAACAATTTCTGCTCCACAAGGATCAGCTCAAACAAGGGCGGAAAGGTGCTCATCGCCAGTACATGGATCGCTAGGTGATATATTCCTGGACAATATGGACCCCCTTCGATGGAATTACATTTGGGTTGGATTTTTATTTCGTTGGTTGGCTGGTTGGTTTTTTAACCTTCGTTCTATCCTAAGCATCTAGCACGTTGCCTGGCACATCATAAGAATTTTGTTCATGTTTGTTGACTGACAACTCACCAAGCATAAGTCTTGGAATCCCTACATTGATTCGATTATAGTTCCACTGAAGTGCGTGTCTAAATATATACCTCTCTATGATGTCTCTATAAATAAAAACAGCGGCTAGCATTTATACGGCTATTAGAGATTGCCAAAGCACTTTTTAAGTATTATGTCATCTTGTTCTCCCAAGAAATCTGAGAAGTGGGTGCTCTTTTTATCTTCATTTTACAGATGAAGAAACCAAGGTAGACAGAGATTAAGTGACTCGTCCAGATTCACACAGCTAGTAAACATGAGGCCAAATTTGAACTCAGATGTTCCTGACTCCAGGCCCAGCACTCTGTCCATTGTGCCACCGAGCTTAAAATTAAATTATAAAATCTAATATAAATGGGGGCAGCTAGGTGGCGCAGTGAGTAGTACACTGGCCCTGGAGTCAGGAGGACCTGAGTTCAAATCCAGCCTCAGACACTTAACACTTACTAGCTGTGTGACCTTGGGCAAGTCACTTAACTCCAGTTGTCCCACATTCCCCCCTCCAAAAAAAAAGAACAAAAAAAAATCTAATATAAATGTTAATTTCAGCTCAATAAAGATTTAAGTGTACTTTCTTATTAATTCATTTATTTATTAAGTTGCTGTGATCAACAATGAGGACACAAAGACAAAATGAAACAGCCTGTCCTCAAGAAGCTTACATTTTATTTT